>CM016614.1:58826541-59166822 GCA_005393395.2 Gossypium australe
CTAGGAGATGGCATCGGCCTCGACATGTGAGCCAGTGTAAGACCATGTCTGGGATATGGCATATGCATTTTACCCTCTTGTGTGAGGCTTGTCTGGTATCCTTTGGTATTCCAACTAGTTCAACGGGTAATTTAGAGCTTGTGTCATAAGTGAGAAAAGTTACGACTATGTTGTAAGTAATATAGGTACCTATATGAAATTCATGAGAAATGAGCTCGAATTATGTTGTATGATTAATAAGGGTGAAAATGAGTAAGTTATGCCTTTAATCATTTGAGAATTATGTGCAAGTTTATGATATGTTATGAGTATGATAATAAATGGTAATTGTTGTTAATTATTTACATGTGACTTACTAAGCTTTGTGCTTACTCCTTTTCTTTTCCATTTTCTTATAGTATCGTTAAGCTAGCTCGGGGATCAAAGGACATCGGAGGCTCGATCACACTATCAATTGAAACATTTGGTATAGTTACATTTATCATTTTGAGTATGGCATGTATAGGGACTTGGTCTTTTGTCAAGTGTCATATTGTTTTGGCCAAATGTGTTGGCTTCTCTTGAAGATGAATTCATTTTGTATAAGGCCATGGATGATGGCTAATACTTGTTATTGATATATGTGAATGATGATGTTTTTCATGAATGTGCAATTTACATGGTGAAATATATGGTGTGTTAATGCATAAATGAGTAAGTCGGCATGATTGGATTGATAAAGTATGTGATAAGTCTTATATGTGAATGGAGTGTAGTGGCCTTGATGTGTGTATGTCTTGGTTGTGGCTGATTTGGTCAGATGTTTATGTGTGGATTGGTGTTTCTTGATGTGGCTTATGTTGGTGCAAGCGAGGGTGACAAAAAGGGCTTGGTAAATAGCCTTGTTTTTGTCCACACGGGTAGATACACGGACGTGTGTCTAGGTCGTGTGTGACACACGGTCTGCCCCATGGGATGTAGTTTGGCCGTGTGTCCCCCTGCAGCCTAAGTTGGCAAAATAGAATACCCAGTAGTAACCACACGGGCTGAGGTAGGGCCGTGTGTCTCAACCATGTGGAAGCCACGGTCGTAGGACATGGGCATGTGCCCAGGCCGTGTGAAGTTTGCACCTTAAATGCGAAATTAAATTCGCCACATGGCCTAGCGCACGGGCATGTGTCTTGGCCTTGTGACCCTAAGATGTTGCTGACGTCAAAAATAGAATGTAA
The DNA here is from genome assembly GCA_005393395.2 of Gossypium australe. NCBI lineage: Eukaryota > Viridiplantae > Streptophyta > Magnoliopsida > Malvales > Malvaceae > Gossypium > Gossypium australe. The sequence continues at coordinate 58,827,750 of CM016614.1, forward strand.
ATGTTTTTGCATACGGGCTGAGACACGGGCGTGTCATGGCCGTGTGGGTAACACGGGCCATAGACACGGGCATGTGCCAGGCCATGTAAAAACCCCTATATGATCGATGTTAGAAATAAACTCACACAGGCGTGTTGCCTTTTCCACCCATGCGTGTGCCTTGTTTATATTGAAATTTTCTAATGTTTTTGATAGTGCTTCGATTTAATCCCAAATTGTTCTTAAAGTGTGTTTTTAGGCCTCGTAGACTAAAATGAGGGATTTTAAGACAAAGTTGAAAATTTTTAAATTTGAACGAACTTTTATGACCCGAAAATGTGTGTTAGTATGTGTTTAAGTTAGGTAATGCCTCATACCCTGTTCCGGAATAGGATACGGATAAGGGGTGTTACATTTAGTGGTATCAGAGTTATGGTTTAGACGATTCTCGGACTAACCTAGCATGTGTACAAGTCTAGCTACACATGCCATATATGAATTATGGTAGTGTGACGACTTCAGACAATTTAAAATGTGATTTTATATAGTAAATGGATCCCAACGGAGTAATGGCAGATGGTGTTGAAAGTAATGCACCGGCTCCCGCAGAAGGGACCGCGCTAGTCGAAAGTGGGCCCGTGACATTGAGTCAGGGCGGAGGGGCTAGAGAAGTCTTCCTCTATATGATGAATGTTAGGTATTCGGAGTTTGTTCATGCAAACCCGAATGCTCCACCTCTTCCACCCCCTCCAATCCCTCCGCCTGCCCCTATCGCTCCCCAAGTAGTGGAAATGATTAGAAGGGAAAAACCTCCGTTAGGTAGAATTCGAAAGCAAGGGGCCAAGGAATTTCGAGCGAATATACATGATGACCCAGAGAGAGCAGAATCCTGGCTAAAAAATACCCTTAGGGTATTCGATGAGCTGTCTTGCACACCTGAGGAGTGCATAAAATATGTTGTGTCACTCCTACGAGACTCGGCTTACCAATGGTGGAACACCCTTGTGTCGGTTGTACCAAGGGAGAGAGTAACATGGGAGTTTTTCCAAGAGGAATTCTGAAAGAAGTATATTAGCCAAAGGTTTATCGATTAGAAAAGAAAAGAATTCCTTGAGCTAAAAGAAGGCCGAATGACGGTAACCGAGTATGAGCGTTAGTTTGTAAGGCTCAGCAAATACGCTCGGGAGTGCATATCCACCGAAGCCATCATGTGTAAGAGGTTTACGGATGGATTAAATGAAGACATTCGACTATTAGTTGGCATCCTGAAATTAAATGAGTTTGTGGTGCTCGTTGAGAGAGCTTGCAAGGCCTAGGAATTGGCCAAGGAGAAAAGGAAGGTTGATATCGAGTCTCGTGGCTCAAAGAAAAGACGGTTGGGGAAATCGTTTCAGTCTTCCTCTAAGAAATCGAAAGACTTCACTACTCGATCAAATGCTTCAGCAGGGTTCTCGAATAGAAATAGGAGTAAGCAGTACTCGGTTTCTAAGGCTTAGACCACTTCTATTGCGAGTGTTGGTAGTGCTCGACCTAATAAATTGGAATGCTCATAGTGTGGTAGACGTCACTTCGGTGAGTGCCGAGGGAATGATAGAGGCTGTTTCAAATGTGGGTCACTAGACCACTTCATTCGAACCTGTCTTGAGATGGATGAGAAAGACAGAAAGCAAGATGTACGAGCGAGTAATGCTCCTTCTAGAGGTAGACCACAGAAGAACCCGGGAAGTGGGGCTAGCAGTAGAGGTGCATTAGAGATTCGACTGTGAGATCAGAGGGTAAAGCTCCTGCAATGACTTATGCTATTCACGCTGGCGAAGAGGCTTCATCCCTAGATGTGATTACGGGTACTTTTTCTCTTCATGATATCTCTATTGTTTCTTTGATTGATCCGGGGTCTATCCATTCATATATTTGTACGAAATTGGTGTCTAGTATAAATATGCCTGTTGAGTCAACAACAAATGTCATAAAAGTGTCAAACCTGTTAGGCAAGCATGTGTTAGTTGACAAAGTGTGTAGAAATTGTCCCTTGACAATTAGAGGTCATTGTTTTCCAGCTAATCTTATGCTGCTACCGTTTGATGAATTTGACGTGATTCTTGGTATGGATTGGTTAGCAGCTCATGATGTGATAGTAAATTGTGGGAGAAAATTTATTGAACTGAAATATGAAAATGGGGATATTCTTCGGGTTGAATTAGGTGAATCGGATAGCTTGCCTGTAGTGATTTCTTCTTTGGCAACTAAGAAATGTATAAGGAAAGGGTATGAGTCTTATCTCACGTTTGTGTTGAATACTCAAGTGTCAGAAGTAAAGATTCAGTCAATGCCAGTGGTATGTGAGTATCTAAATGTGTTTCCAGAGGAGCTACCTAGATTGCCTCCAACTAGGGAAGCCGAGTTTGGTATTGAGTTGGTCCCTGGCACGGCACCTATTTCGGTTGCCCCGCATAGGATGGCACCGTTGGAGTTAAAAGAGTTGAAGGTTCAGCTACAAGAGTTAACGAATAAGGGTTTTGCGAGACCGAGCTATTTTCCGTGGGGTGCTCCGGTACTTTTTATGAAAAATAAAGATGGTTCAATGAGATTATGTATAAACTATCGACAGCTCAACAAGGTTACAGTTAAGAACAAGTATCCTTTGCCAAGGATCGACGATTTGTTTGACCAATTGAAGGGAGCCATAGTGTTTTCTAAGATAGACCTGAGGTCCAATTATTACCAGTTGAGAGTTAAGGAGCAGGATGTGCCGAAAACTGTATTTCGGACGAGGTATGGTCATTATGAATTTTTAGCTATGCCTTTTGGTTTAACGAATGGTTCTACTGTATTTATGGATTTTATGAACCGTATTTTTCAACCGTACTTGGATAAATTTGTTGTTGTTTTTATTGATGATATATTAATTTATTCTCATGATGAGAGTAAGCACGCGGAGCATTTGAGAACTGTTTTGCAAACTTTAAGAGATAAGCAGTTGTATGCTAAGTTTAGCAAAAGTGAATTTTGGCTTCGAGAAGTTGGATTCTTAGGCCACATCGTGTTGGATGATGGCATTAGAGTTGACCCGAGTAAGATATAGGCTATTATTAATTGGAAACCGCTAAGGAATGTGTCAGAGATTAGAAGCTTTTTGGGCTTAGAGGGATACTACAGACGGTTTGTTAAAGGATTCTCCATGATTGCTACACCGATGACGAGGTTACTACAGAAAGATGTCAAGTTCAAATGGACAGAGAAGTGCCAACAGAGTTTTGAGAAACTAAAAGCATTGTTGATTGAAGCCCCATTTTTAGTGCAGCCGAAACCGGGAAAGGAATTTGTGGTGTATAACGATGCAACCTTAAATGGATTGGGGTGTGTGCTTATTCAAGAAGGCAAAGTAATAGATTATGCCTCGAGACAGCTGAAGCCACATGAGAAAAACTATCCGACACACAATTTAGAGCTGGCCGCCATCGTGTTCGCATTGAAGATATGAAGACATTATTTGTATGGTAAGAAATGCCAGGTATTCACTGACCATAAAAGTCTAAAGTATTTGATGACTCAAAAGGAGTTAAACCTACGACAGCGGAGATGGTTAGAGTTAATTGACTATCACCCTGGAAAGGTGAATGTGGTCGATGATGCTTTGAGTAGGAAGTCATTGTTTTCTTTGAGGGTTATGAATACCCAGTTGTCTGTGACTGATGATGGTTCGGTCATAACAGAGTTAAGAGCTAGACTGATGTTTCTGCAAGAGATTTATAAAGCTCAAAAAAGTGATAAAGAGTTACAAGCCAAGATAACTCAGTGCGAGACGGGTATTGAATCAGATTTTTGGATTAGTACCGACGGTTTCTTGATGTTCCAAGAGAGGATCTGTGTACCTAAGGATGAAGAACTTGTTCAGAAGATTTTGCAAGAGGCCCATAGTGGTTGTTTGTCTATCCATCCGGGTAGTGTGAAAATGTATAATGACTTGAAGAAAATGTATTGGTGGTAGGGAATGAAAAGAGACATCTCAGAGTTTGTCTCTAAGTGTTTAATTTGTCAGCAAGTGAAAGCCAAACACCAAGTACCTTCTGGTTTACTTTAGCCCATGATGGCTCCTGAGTGGAAATGGGACCGTATTACCATGGATTTTGTGTTTGGATTGCCGTTGACGCAAAAGAAGAAAGATGTTGTATGGGTTGTGGTTGATAGGCTAACTAAGTCGACTCATTTTATACCGGTGCGTATCGATTATCCACTTGAGAAATTGGCCAATCTGTATGTTTCTGAAATTGTGAGACTTCACGGGGTACCTTTATTGATCATTTCAGATAGAGATCTGAGGTTCACATCACGATTTTGGAAAAAGTTGCAAGAAGCCTTGGGGGCGAAACTGAATTTTAGTACTACTTTTCACCCGCAAACCGACGGTCAGTCGGAAAGAGTAATTCAGATTCCTGAAGATATGTTGCGGTGTTGTGTTCTCAAGTTTCAAGGTAGTCGAGAAAGGTACTTACCATTGGTAGAGTTTGCCTACAACAATAGCTATCAGTCGAGTTTGAAAATGGCGCCTTATGAGGCTTTGTTTGGGCATAAGTGTCGAACGCCCTTGTATTGGTCCGAACTCAAGGAAAATTAGATACACGGGGTTGACTTAGTCAGAGAAATCGAAGAGAAAGTAAAAATGATTCGTGGTTGTTTGAAGGCTGCTTCGGATAGATAGAAATCCTACGCAGACTTGAAACGGAAAGAGATTGAGTTTCAAGTAGGTGATAAGGTATTTTTGAAAGTATCCCCATGGAAGAAAGTCTTTAGATTCGGTAGGAAAGGCAAATTAAGTCCACGTTTTATTGGGCCATATGAGATGACTGAGAGAATTGGACCGGTAGCACACCAATTAGCTTTACCGTTCGAGTTAGAGAAGATTCATGATGTTTTCCATGTTTCTATGTTGTGTCGTTATCATTCTGATCCTTCACATGTTATTTCACCAGCAGAGGTTGAAATTCGACAGGATATGACCTATGGTGAAGAGCCGGTTAAAATTTTTGATCGAGAGGTCAAGCAATTAAGAAATAAAGGTATAGTACTTGTGAAAGTACTATGGCATAGAAATGGGGTTGAAGAGGCCACATGGGAGCTCGAGGAGACTATGAGAGATCAATACCCAAACCTTTTCACTGGTAAGATTTTCGTGGACGAAAATCCCTAAGGAGGGAGGATTGTAAAGCCCGATTTTAGGGCTAGTCAAAATAGTGGTTTCAAACCCACCAATCCAAGGCCGGATAAATTATTTTTAATATTAGTTTGTGTGTTATAACATGATTATATGAGTGCATGAAAATTTTGGTGAATTAATTTTAGTAATTTCATACTTAATTTTGAAAAAGGACTAAATTGCATAAAGTGTGAAAGTTTTTTTTCTACAAGATAAAGGTGTAAAGGTTTTTTTCTACAAGATAAAGGTGTTAAATAGCTATGGAACACTAAAGTAGAGGTCCTTATTGAGTAAATAGACCAACAAAATCATGGTGGCTGTGTAACAGCCCAATTTTGGGCCTAGTCTGAACAGTGGTTTTGAGACCACAAATCCGACGTAAGAAAATTTATTTTTATTCTATTTTTGTGGTCTACAATTTCACGAAACAATTTCGTGAAAATTTTGTTCAAAAATTTCAACGTTTGAGCACTCAATTTAGTCAAAAGGACTAAATTGTAAAAAGTGCAAAACTTGAGTTCTAGAAGCTAGAGGCATCAAATTGCTATGAAAATTTAAATTGGAGGTCCTTAAATGGTAATTAGACCATTGGTTAATTTTTTGGACAAAAATGGACATGAAATAGGTGAAATAGAATATCTTTAAGTTAGGGGCATTTTGGTCATTTAGTAATTAAAATGAATTAAAAACAAAATTAAAAGCCAATTTTTGTCCATCTTCAAGCCTATGGCCGAATTTCACAAGGGGAAACTATGGCTAGGGTTTTTCAAGCTTCCAAGCTCGATTGTAAGTCCATTCTTGGCCTGTTTTTAAGGATTTTTATGTTTCTAAAATCCTCGAAACAAGATATATCTATTTCTACCACTAATTTGAGATGTGGTTACAGTCTAGGGTTTTGACCCATGATGAATATGTGTGTATTTTTGTGTTGAATGGTAGAAAATGCATGTTTATGGTTAGAGAAACGACTTTTACTAAGTGATTTTTGGTAAAAATGCCTAAAAGGACTAATTTGTAAATGTTATGAAATTTATCATAAAAGTGTGAATTAGTGGAAATTGTAGGCTGTTGTAGTTATGAAAATGGTTCGGCTAGTCTTTTTACGAGCCTAGGGGCAAAAGTGTAAATATGATAAAGTTTAGGGGTAAAATTGTAAATTTTGCCAAAATTTTTATTTAGGCTAATTTGAGTAGCAGGATGAATAAATAAGTTAAATGTGTTGTTATAGATCAAGGAAAATGAGGTTTGGAACTAGAACGAGGGAAAAATGAGTAATTGATGAATTAGTCCTTTTCACCGATTTTACTTTCGAGGTAAGTTTGTATATAAATAATACGTCATTTTTTATTTATGGTTTAATATTTTGTTATATTTATGGATATGGTTGAATATGGAGTAATTATTTGATGTAAATTATGAATTGCGTTTGATTATGGATGAATTGGTAAAATGTTGAAAAGTGAGAATTCCCGATTGAACCTTCGGAATAGAAAAGATACGAATGAGGTAGCTAGGTCACATGTGTGGTACTAAGTGTAGACCACTATGTGTACAAGAGAGCTACGAGATAGTTTTAGGTCACGTGTGTAGTACTAAGTGCAGGCTACTACATGTACCAGACGGATAGGTCGCATGTGTGGTACTAAGTGCAGGCTACTATGCGTACTCGATAGCTTCGATCACATGTGTGGTACTAAGTGCAGGCCACTATGTATAAGTGATGGTTCTGGTCACATGTGTAGTACTAAGTGCAGGCTACTATGTTCACCAGATAGCTTCGGCTACAAGGGTGGTACTATGTGTAGGCCACTGTGTATCTGTTATTATTCCGATGAGTTCAGCGGGAAACTGACTAAGTGAAAATACATGTGATCATGTAACGACTAAGTGTAATTGAATATTACTATGTGATGAATAAGTTAAACCTATATATTATAAAAATAAGTACAGGAACATCATCCAAATCTCGTACGAAGAGATAATTAATTTTTAGTGAAGAAGGGTCGAAATTGCCAAACAGTAGAACAGGGGAGACTTTAAAGAATAAACTGTACTTATTGGCTAAACAAAAAATTTTGAAAATTTTATGGTAATAAGATATGGTAATTTGGAGTTCTGTAGCTTGAGATATAAATAATTTAGTGACTGTGATTTGAGTAGACAACTTGAGATGAACATGAATAAATAGTGGAACTATGTGCAATTATGATCGTATTATCTTTAGAACATATTGTGAAGATTTATAAAAGCCTGTTAATAAATCACTTATTATTTACATACCTACTTACTAAGCTATAATGCTTACCCCCTTCCTTTCCTTTTTCCTATAGTGTCACAGAGGCTAGCTCGGGTTGGAGATCGTCAGAGATTTTATCACACTATCAAGCTTTTGATTGGTATCAATGCCTTCAAGTAATTTAAGTCTATGGCATGTATAAGGACTTAGTCATTTTGTGTATGTGTTATTATGTTTTGGCCAAATGTATTGGCTTGCAATGGTTAAAGGTTATTGTACTATGTAACCATGCTAATTGACTTATATTGGCTAATTAATTGTAAACCTATATATATTATTTATATGCCAATTTCTTGTGATGTGAGCTGTGTTTGTATGATACATGATGAGTTGTGGGTTGTGGCCTAAATACCTAAGGGTTGAATGTGCTAGTAGTCTTGATGTCGAATGGCTAAGTTTGGCTCAATGGTATGGTATGATAATTAGATATAATTATGCATGTATAAGAGTTGTTGAGGATGCATATTGAGTGTGAGCCTGTTTTGAATAAAATTTTCTAAGTGTTGTAAAATTTCCAAAGTTCTCGGTTTAGTCCCTAACCGCTTCCAAATCCTGTTTTGGGCCTCGTAGGTCCATATTAGGGACTTTATGATTGAATATGAAAAGTTTTAAATTTGGATGGAAATTTATGACTCGGAAATGATCGGTTATATGTGATTAAGTCCAGTAATGCCTCATACCCTATTCCGGGGACGGATACGGGGTAAGGGGTGTTACAGGCTGGTCATGGAAATTTTAATTGGAGACAAAGTCATAAAATTAGGTGACATTAGGTGACTTGTCTAATAATAAAATAAAACAAAAAGAAAAGGTTATCATCTTTTCTTCTCTCTACCGATTTTCCCCAAGAAAACAGCCATGGAAGCTTGAAAATTTTCAGCAACTTACAACCCTTGCAAGTAAGTCATTTTGATGGTCATTTTTGTTGATTTTTGTTGTAACAACTCGATTTTGGGGATATTCGAAATAGTGGTTTCGAGACCACTAACCCGAGGTTGAGGAAAATTATTTTCATAAAATATCATGTGTTGTAGCATATGATTATATGGATGCATGAAAATTTTGGTGCTTTTATTATAACAATTGTATGTGTAATTGTGAAAAAGGACTAAATCGCATAAAGTGCGAAAGTTCTATTTTACAAGGTATACCTAATAGCTACGGAATGTTAAAATAGATGTCTTTAAAAGTGAAATTAGGCCAATAGAGGAGTGCTGGCCGGCCATATGGTATTGGGAGACAGGAGCATTTAATTTTTGGCCAAAATTGGGTGAATTAGGTGAGAAAAGATGATTATAATATGGTAAAAAGAAAAACTATCATCTTTCACTATTCACTCTTCATCTCAACCGAAAATTTCATGCTTAGAGGGGTTTTGAAAGCTTGAAAATTTCAGCAACTCATCTTCTCTACAAGTAAGTGATTTTGGTGGTGTTATTTGATAATTTTTGTACTTTTGGAGTCCTCAAAGCTTAATCTAGCTAATGAGAGGACTAATTTGTGATAAGGTTGAAAGTCTAGGGACTTGCCATGAGAATGATTATGTTGTTAGCTGAGTTTTTGTGGAAGAAAACGAATGTTAGGGAGATGAGAAACAACTTTTGTGATAGGTGTTAGCATGAAAACACCTAACTGGGACTTAAATGCAAAGAATCAATTTGTGTCATAAATACATAAAATAGATGAAATTGTGAGTAGTTGTAAGAGAAATAAATGTTCATCTAGGCTTGTCTAATGAGAAAATGTGTTGAAAAACGATTTACGAGCCTGGGGCAAAATCATAATTTTTGACATAATACAAGGGCAAAATGGTCATTTTGCCTAAGTGTAGATTTTGATGCATTATGATCATATAATGATCTAAATGATTGAATTTTATTGTTATAGATCGAGAAGAGAGCGGAATTAACCTTGATCGGGGAAAAGGCAAGGTTACGGATTAAACTACAAATTGAAACGTTTTGCGCCGAGGTAAGTTTATGTGTAAACGATGCATTTTATATATACATTGTTGTTGCTAATTAGTGCATGGCACAATTGAGAACATGTATGTTTCAAGTGGATTTAATGTGGTAGTTATTGAATAGTTTTCGTATGAATGATGAAATAGATGTGTAAATGTGTAATATCAATACTTGACAGTGGGCTAAGTGCGATACCACCTTAATACTTAATTACGATGGGTTGTGTGCGATACCATCATCTATTTATCATTTGGTGGGCTATGTGCGATACCATCGTAACTATTCTTTTGGTGGGTTATGTGCAATACCACCCTAATAAAGACTGATGGTAGGCTAAGTGCGAAAACACCGTGTAACAGTCTGGTTTAGACCCTAGTCGGAATAGTGGTTTTGAGACCACAAATTCGAGTTAGAATAATATTTTAATATTATTTTCCGTGCTTATGATATGTGAAATAGTATGTGTGGAAATTTTTGTGAGTTAATTTGTCCGTCTATGTGCTTAATTTGAGCAAAGGATCAAATTGCATAAAACGTAAAAGTAGCTTTCTATTTGATTAATGGCCAAATTGATGTGGCTTTTAAATGAGGAGGCCTTGTGAGGAAATTAAGCCATTATTTAGTAAGTGGTTGGTTAAATGACATATAACCTTTTATATATATATATATATATATATATATGTTTATATGTTAAATGAAAGGTTAATGTAGTAAATGAACTAATAATGTATTTAATATAAACCAATTGAAAGCCATGTTCATCTTTTGTTTTATGACCAAAAATAAGAAAAGAAAGCAAGGGTTTTGAGCTTTGCATATTCGGCTACTTTAAAGCTTAATTCAAGGTATGTTTTTGTTCGATTTTTGATAATTTCTACTTTTTTATAATTGTTGCTTCATATACTTCAAAACCCATGCCTCAATTTTGTGAATTGATGATGTTTTTGAAATGAGCCATAGATGAATTCATGAGTTTTATGATGTTTGTGGATGAAATATGAAATATATGTGTTTGATTAATATAGTTTGTCTTTGAGTTTTTGATGAATTTGAGTATTTTGGATTTAATTGAGAAAATAGTATTTTGAGGGACTAAATTGTGTAATAAATAAAATGTGTCAACTTGAGTGAGCATGGGTGATATTCGGCCAAGCATGAGTATCATGAGATTTGGTATATTTTGTGATTTTGTGAAATAGGGACTAAATTGTCCAAATGTGAAAATGTGAGGGCTAATTTGCAAATTGCCCTAAATATGTGTTTTTGGATTGAATTGAATGAGTTGATGAATAAAAAGGTTAAATTTGAATATGTATAGATCAAGAACAAAAGAAAACGAACTTAGATCGAGGAAAGCCGAGAGTAATTGAGTAGCCGTGTCCGTTTCCATTAAACCGAACTCGAGGTAAGTCGATATACAAATAAATGTATTTGATTTGAGTTATTTGCGCATCTATGAAACTTGGATTGCTATGCATAATGCTCGAGATAAAATATATGTGAAATCCGAAAATGTATATATCGACAAGTTATCAATGTCTGAGAAGTCTCGTCTGAACCTAGGAATAGATAGGATTGCATATGTCTTGACATAGGTGTCCGATATGTGATATCATGTAAGACCACGCCTGGGATGTTGGCATTGATTCGAGATTTTGTGTAAGACCACGTCCGGGACGTTGACATCGATATGAGATTTACGTGTAAGACCCTGTCTGGACATTAGCATCGTATTGATTCGTGTAAGACCCTGTCTGGGACAGTGGCATCGATATTTGGTTACATGTAAGACCACGTCTGGGACGTTGGCATTGTACGACTATTCTAAGCATTCTAAGTATCCTATTTAGTTCCGAACGGTTCAACGGTCAAGTCCAAGAAATGAATGACTATGTGAGTTGTACATTCGTTTCAGGTACGTTGATGAGTATGCTTTGTATAAGCATGAAAGGTGAGTAAGTATGTGCATTGATGCAAAAGAACATTTGAGAAATGTGTATGTTTGAGATATATGAGATGTTTGAGATATGATGAATTTGGTAAGCAATGGCAAACCAAGTGAGCCAAAGAGATATCCATGTGTTTTAAAATGAAGATATGTTAATGAATCTAAATTGCTTTGTTTATGAATGATTTTGTGATAAGTTTATTTGTATATGGCTTACTAAGCTTTTGAAAGCTTACTTTGTGTGTGTTTACTTTATTTTGTAGATCGTCAAGGCTACTGAAGGCTTGGGGACCGTCGAGGATCATCACCACACTATCAAACTCAACTTTGGTACTTTTGAATGTGTATATAGCTAAATATGGCATGTATAGGCTAGTTGTTTTGGAACATGTTTGAGATGTGTAAATAGCCATGTGATGTGGCTAGATAAGTGTTGGTAATATGCGTGAGTGATTATGGTATATGAAGTATGTTTTGGTATGGCTTGATGGCAATGAAATGGTCTTACAAATGGTAAGTTTATTGATGGATTGATGCCATAGTGATTTACTTTATTATGGATAAATCATGCTTGGTTTTACATGTGATTTAGTTGTACTATTTGGCATACAAGTTGGCATGTTTAGAAATGTAATTAAATGGGATGATAAGTTGAACATTTGACATGAATTTTCGTTGCCAAATGTGTATGGGATGTTGCTTGTTTGAACTTGTAAGGATGACCCTAGTGTGGGTGGCATTTTGGCCTTGAAAATGGCCTATAAATGCCCATATGGTTGAGCACACGGGCGTGTGGCTCGACCGTGTCCCTCGTGGTTGTAATTCAAGGCAAGTCAGGTTCGACCACGGGTAAGACACACGGGCGTGTGACTGGCCATGTGGTGCAAGTTAGTAGCGACCACGGGTGAGGCACACGGGCATGTCCACGACCGTGTGGACAAGTCAGTATGTATGCCCTATTTTGACACGGCTTAGACACACGGGCGTGTTTGAGGCCGTGGGAGGCACATGGCCTGCCCACACAGGCGTGTGACCTCTGTACCTTAGAAAAATTTTTAAATTTTTGAGAATTTCCGTATGTGTTCGGTTTAGTCCCGGCCTTATTCTAGAGCAAGCTTAAGGTCTCATTGACCTATTTAAGGGAAACTTTGATTGCATTGGAAGAATTATATTATGAAATGTCCGTAAAAGATTTTGTTTGTCCAGTAATGCCTCTTAACCTTAATCTGGCGACGGATATGGGTTAGCGGTGTTACAAACCGAGTGATTGAATTATGAATGGTTGATTAAGAAATTGTGACGTGTTGTAATATGTGATATTGTGGTGCTAAGTGTAGGGAATCATGTTAATGTATGTAAGCATTAAGCTTGTGATATAGTTGGAAGATGGTAAGGGAATAAATGAGTAAGCATGATTATGAATGTGGATTGTTCTTGTTTAGTATGTAATGTTATATATTGTTTAGCACATACTATAATGTTATTTGTTTACATGTAAACTTACTAAGCTCAAAGCTTACTCCCCTTTTCTTTTCCCTTGTCTTATAGAGTTAAAGAGTCGGGTCGGGATACGAAGATAATTGGAAGATCACCTACAGTATCAGCTCACCTTGGTATATCTAGACTTAGTACATTTGAGTATGGCATGTATAGGGGCTAGACTAGGAATATTGTTTTGTTATTTTGGCCAAGAGTGTGTTGGCCCCTTTGTTGAGAAACTCTTGTGTATATAGCCATAGTTGTTGGCTCTTTTTTATATATATGGAAATATGAAGTTATTCATGGAAGTTTATATTGCAAAATATGAGTTGTTTAGTGATATATTGAATGGATTCATGTTGTGTGAGCTAGAGGGACGAAAAGAGTTGGCAAATATCCTTATTCTTGTCCACACGGGTAGGCACACGGGCGTGTGTCTAGGCCGTGTGTCCCATGGGTGTGTGACTTGGTTGTCTGTCCCCTTCATGTTGGTGTTGTAAGTCAGTGTCGACCACAGGCTAGCCACATGGGCGTGTGCCTAGGCCGTGTGACCTTTATAAGGTTGCTGATGTTACAAGCAAAATACCTAAGTTTTAACACACGGGCAAGGACACGGGCGTATTTAGGCCGTGTGGAGCATACGGACGTGTGTTCGGCCATGTGAAAACCCCTGTAGGTTCGAAATGAAAATAAATCCCACACGGGATAGGGACATGGGCGTGTGTGACCACACGAGTGTGTGGCCCCTGTTTAGGTGAAAAATTTTTAAGATAGCAAAACTTTTCGGTTGGGTTCCGAAACCCCTCGTAAGTATGTTTAAGGCCTCGTAGGTCCTTAATGAGGTTGTTGTGATGACGATAAAGATATGTCAAGTTGGGGCTGAAAGTTTATAGACTAAAGTTGTTGATTAAGTACGGTAATGCCTCGTGCCCGGTTCCGGCATAGGATACGGGTAAAGGGTGTTACATTTGTACTTTTGGGACCCTTATAGCTTAAGCTAACTAAGGGAGGGACTATTTTGCAAAATGGTTGAGAGTCAAGGGTTTTACTATGTGAGTATTCATGTTGATTGCTGAAATTTTATGGAAGAAAATGAATCTTGGTTGTTAAATAAACAACTTTTGTGAAAGGATTTTTCATGAAAACACCTAAAAAGGACTTTTTTGTAAAGGTTGTAAAATAGGTTGTAAATGTGAAATAATTGGAATTGTGAGTTGCTATAAGAGTAATAAAAGTTTGGCTAGGCTTGTTAAAGGAGGAAATTTGATTAAAATTATTTTACGAGCCTTGAGGCAAAATCGTAATTATGTGAAAGTCTAAGGGCAAAACGGTAATTTTACCAAAGTAGGAATTTTGGAATGTCTTGATTTATATGGTGATTAAATAAGTAAATTTTGTCATTATAGATCAAGAAAAACGGAATTTGGAGCTAGACCGAGGGAAACCAAGCTAGTAGACTAATTCAATCTAGTCGCCCAATTTTTCTATACCGAGGTAAGTTGTAAGTAAATAATACAACTCTATTATTTTATGCATTAAACGATTGACATTGCATAAAATGTTTGATTATTGTTATGAATATGCATGACGAAATTTGATGTGGTATAATCCCGGTTGAACCTTAGGAATAGATTGGATATCTACACCATGACATTTGGGTGATATATGTGCTAGTGTAATACCATGTCTGGGATATGGCCGATGGTCTGAGACATAGTGGAAACACGAAAATTTACGTGTTTTTACATGCCCTTTTTAACTTAAAATCATGCTACTTCGGTTAAATTTTTGTCTAAAAATAATTAAATACTATAAAATAATTAAATTGTGTTAAAAATATGAACATGATGAACTTTAATTAATTTTATAGTTAATTTTGATTAGTTTTGACTATTTTCGACAGATTCGCACAAAGAGCGAAAATTGGCTCGGCAGACACTGCTCGAAGAATAAACCCGAGAAGCAATTTGAAGTATCAAGGCAAATTTATTTCCAGCCCAAGACGGTCTGATTATGAATGTTGAATCATAATATAATTAATTTTAATTTATTCCGAAATTTAATTCGGGCTAAATAAATTATTATTAATTAATTATGGAAAAAGGGTCTAGTTAAACCGCATTGGTTGAACCGAATTTAGTGAACCGAACCTCCACCAATTGGGCTGCCCAGAATCGTCCATATGCTGATCCAAATCAGCTTATTAGTTGATTAATTTGAGCTTGCGAAGAGGCCCTTGAAGACTTGTCAAAGTTGCATTCAATCCCTCCACAATTAGTGGCTTTGTAGATTTGCCCCTAGCCATGTTTAGCAAAGTTGAAGCCATCAACTTTGCCACATAGGTGGCCGATCAAGGTGTGGCTCTTTGGCTGCTATTTTTAGCAAATTTCAGCTGCCACATTTAGCTATAAAAACCCCCTTGGGCTAATCATTCAAAGCATCCCTCATCTCTCATTCACATCTCTTCTCTCACAACGGTTCTTTCCTCTCTCATTTCTTCTCTCATTATCCTATCTTCTTTGTAACACCCCAAACCCGGTCCATGCGTTTCAACCAGATCTGGCATGTTAACACTTTAATGGTTTTAGAAAGCACAAGTTAACTAGTTAATATTTGAATAAAGAAGTGACTTTTTGAAAATAATCTTTGTATTATTTATTAAATATAATAAAACCTTTGACACAATTCCATAAGTTGCAGAACATCTTTAAAAAAAACAAATAAAGAAACTACTTAGATGAACATAATCTATGGGGGCCTTATTACATAAAAATTTTCCAAAACTATAAACTTAAGAAAAACCGAAATAATCAAAAATAGAGAAATCAAAACTTGATGGCCCCTCGAGTCTGTCTCGGCTCCCATGTCCACGATCTACTGCTCATCTGAAAGCGTAGAGAAAAAGGAAAGCGTGAGTCACCAAGACTCAGTGTATAAATATCAAAATGCACAACGACCTGAGCCCACAAACACATTATGGGCCCTGGCCCATACATAAAGGCAACAATCATGATTATATATCAAATAACAAATGATTAGTAACCCATCCCATCCTAGGGTTCCATCCTCTACACACCATCCCATACCAACCATCACACCTTGGGGATTTCTACAATCAACCCTCCATCTGCTACACACCATAACGACAGCCGAACTGCCTATTCCTAATGTTCAGGAAATATTAAACGTGGCATAGCCACCGATCACTATGTGACCTAGCATTTATATTTGTAGGTTTTCTACCACCGATCACCAAGTGACCTGTCATGCACTTCCCCTTCATCATATCAAAATTCCCACCTCATGCATACATACATAAAGAGAACATCAAGCAGACTTACATATATTTCGATACACATAGGGAGATCTATGTTTACGTACCTGGCATCCTTACCTAACCCATTTAGGGTTCCATTCGACTGTCTACACAGCCTCTTTCCGGCTTTTTAGCCCATAACAAATATATAGACATACATACAGGATTAATAGTGTGTTAGGGACCTACACACCTAATTACCGTTAGAATGATGCTTTCTATGTCGACGCTATCCGTAGTCGACACAACTGCTATCTGCCTAAGACGTTGTTTAGAAGCCGGTCCACAACCAAGTGGCCAATCTCGAACGGCAGATACTGCTCGTTTCTTAAACTTAGGGATTCTCTCCTTTGCCTGATCCATGTTTAATTCCATCACAAGTCCTTATCAGAACTACTATCACCATATTTGATCATTAATCCTCATCATAAGGTTAAGATCTTGTATAAAATGAATAAATCTAGTAGAAATCTAGGGAAAATCTCCTTACCTTGAAATCTCGAAATTGGAGACTAGCTATTTTCGGCTTTTAGATCTAGTTGACCAAGCTTCCTTCAAATCCTGAATTGTCGCCCAACATAGAACCATTAAACTTATTAACTTTTCGGCTTTTGCCTTTCAAAAACCGGGAATAGATCATGAGAACTAATCAAAAATCGACACTTACCTTAGCACAGGAGGTTTGGCTAGCACTTGAGAGAGGATTTAGCAATGCCAAAGGAAGTTTTAAATGCCGGAATAGATAGAACTAATTCTCAAATAGGATGAATAAAGAAAAACTATAGAGATTTCGACTTTTTAGAGAAATCGGCTCAAGGGGAAAAAGAATGGAGAAGAGGTTTCGGCTTTTGAAGAAATTGAAGAAAAGAAAATTGGAGAGGGAGAGGCTAAGGAATTCGGCACAAAGAAAGAAGAAAGAATTTGGGTTTTAAATGCCAGAATCAAGGAGCTATCCCCCCTATTTATAGAAATTTTGGCACCTCTTGTATAAAACCAAAAACACCCTTCCTAATTAATTAAAATTCAAGCTATATGAAAGGGATAATTCGGCACCCCTTTGCCATGCAGTAGCTGATTTCTTTACTCCTCTAAGTGGTGGATTTTCGGCCATCACCTTCCTTATAGATAGGCTCCTATCTTTTCTCCTTTTTATCTTCTAAATTATCAATTTTAAAATCCATATAAATCCTCCTACTTTTGAGCCTTGTAGCCGTCCACCTCATTAAACCCTAATGCCGAAATTTAACTCACTTAAATTAAAAGATTTGGGCTTCATGAAACTTGAATTTTGGGCCCCTAACTCCTTGTGTGTGGCGTCACCCCTTACTCCCTTTTAAATGCCGAAAATGGCCCAAAGACATGGGCTCATTGCGGCCAAAACTTGGGCCTCTTTAATTGTTAATGGCGCCACCTTCTAATTCCCTTACAGTGCCACCTATTGTTGGGCCATAAGCCCACGTTGGTATTTTAAACATAATTACCACCTTTTAACTCTATAATGCCTAATCTAATAATTTAACCAAGGCTTTTGCCTAATCCTGAGCCCAATTTGGACCCCTATCACTTAAATTAACATATTAAACCTATCCCTACACTAAATGCATAGGCCTATAAATTTAGGATGTTACAGTTCTACCCCCTTAAAGAAATTTCATCCTCGAAATTACCTGATCAGAAAAGATGGGGGTATTGCTGCTGCATTGCTTCCTCGGGTTCCCACGTAGCCTCCTCAGAACCATGATTCCTCCACAGCACCTTAACAAAAGGAACCATTTTCCTTCTCAACACCTTGACATCACGATCCAAAATTTCTACTGATTCCTCTTTGAAGGATAGATCAGGTCTTACCTCGATTTCCCCCACAAGCACAACGTGAGACGGATCCAAACGGTAACGTCTTAGCATGGAGACGTGAAATACATCGTGAATTTGGCTTATCTCCGGAGGTAACTCCAGCTGATCGGCTACTAGACCTACTCACTTTATCACCCGATATGGTCCAATAAATCTGGGACTTAATTCACCCTTTCGACCAAACGTTAGTACCTTTTTCCACAGCGACACCTTTAGGAATACTTTATCACCCACTGCATACTCTATGTCCTTACGCTTTAAATCAGCATAGGACTTTTGCCTGTCCGACGCCTCCTTCAATCGAACCCGAATCAATTCAACCTTCTCTTCTATCTCGGTCACCAACTCCGGACCCAAAATCCGACGTTCCCCTAGTTCTGTCCAACAGGTAGGAGTACGACATTTCCGCCCGTACAAAGCTTCGTAGGGCGCCATCTGAATACTTGACTGGTAGCTGTTGTTGTACGCAAACTCTGCTAATGGTAAGAACTCTTCCCAGCTGCCTCTGAAGTCAATGACACATCCTCTCAACATATCCTCCAAGATCTGGATCACCCGTTGAGACTGTCCATCGGTCTTAGGATGAAACGCTGTACTGAAATCCAACTTTGTACCCAACGCTTGATGCAATGCCTTCCAAAATCGAGAGGTGAACCTAGGGTCCCTATCTGATATGATCGAAACTGGTACTCCATGCAACCTCACCACCTCCGCTATGTATAACTTAGCTAACTTTTGCAAAGAGCAATCAACACGTACTGGTATGAAGTGTGCAGACTTCGTCAGGCGATCAACAACTACCCAAATCGCATCTATCTTAGTAGGTGTGAGGGGAAGCCCACTAACAAAGTCCATGGTGATTCTTTCCCACTTCCATTGTGGAATCTTCACTGGCTGCAATAATCCTGATGGTAACTGATGTTCCGCCTTGACCTGCTGACAGGTCAAACACTTACCCACCAATTCAGTTACTTCTTGCTTCAACCCCGGCCACCAGAGCTGATCTCTTAAATCCCGGAACATCTTACTTCCTCCAGGGTGCATAGCGTATGCACTACCATGCGCCTCATTCAAAATCCTACGCCTCAATTCTGGATCTTTTGGCATACACACTCTCCCTCAAAAACATAACAGTCCTTCCTTGTCCTCACTAAATTCTGTTGGCCCATCCTTTGAGATTAGTTGCAATTTCCCCCTTAGTAACTCATCGGTCTGTTGCCTCTCCTTCACCTGACTGATCCAAGAGGGTTTCACTTGAAGTTCAGCTAACAAGCTTCCATCCTCATACAAACTAAGGTGAGCAAACAATGCTCTTAAGTCAGAGACTACTTTACGACTTAGAGGATCTGCCACTACATTAGCCTTACCCGGGTGATACTCGATCGAGCAGTCATAATCCTTTAGCAACTCGATCCACCTTCTCTGCCTTAGATTCAGTTCCTTTTGAGTCAAAAGATACTTTAAACTCTTATGATCTGTGTAAATGACAAATTTCTCCCCATACAAATAATGCCTCCAAATTTTTAAAGCAAACACCACTGCCGCCAATTCCAAATCATGGGTGGGATAATTCGATTCATGCGGTCTCAACTGCCGAGATGCATATGCAACCACCTTTCCATCTTGCATTAACACACATCCTAATCCTGTGTGTGACACATCACAGTAAATTATGAACTCCTTCCCCGCCTCCGACTGAATCAACACTGGGGCCTCCGTCAAAATCCTCTTTAACTTCTCGAAACTCTCCTACTGCTTATCAGACCAAACAAACGGAACTCCTTTCCGTAGCAACTTAGTCAACGGTGCTGCCACCGAAGAAAATCCTTCAACAAACCTTTGGTAATACCCAGCTAACCCGAGAAAACTCCTAATCTCAGCCACAGACCTAGATGGCTTCCAATCCAACACCGCTTCAGTCTTTCGAGGATCAACCCTAATCCCTTCTGCTGATATAACATGCCCTAGAAACATAACTTCTCTTAGCCAAAATTCACACTTACTGAATTTGGCATACAATTGTTTCTCCCTTAGAATCTGCAAAACTAATTGCAGATGAGCATCATGCTCCTCATCCAATTTCGAATAAACTAAGATATCATCTATAAACACCACGACACACCGATCTAGGTAGGGTTGGAACACTCGGTTTATCATGTCTATGAACGTTGCTGGCACGTTGGTCAATCCAAATGGCATCACCATAAACTCATAGTGACCATAGCGAGTCCTAAAAGCCGTCTTATGAATATCCGCCTCCTTGACCCTAAGCTGATGGTACCCTGACCTCAAATCTATCTTTGAAAAGACTGAGGCCCCATTCAACTGATCGAACAAGTCATCGATCCTTGGTAATGGGTACTTGTTCTTGATTGTTAGCTTATTCAACTGGCGGTAATCAATGCATATACGCATTGATCCATCCTTCTTCTTAACAAATAACACCGGCGATCCCCAAGGCGACACACGGTCGAATAAACCCTCTATCCAGCAACTCCTGAACCTGCACTTCCAACTCCACCAACTCCTTCGACGCCATCTTATACGGAGCAATAGATACCGGCGCTGTTCCCGGAAGAAGATCGATACCAAACTCCACTTCACGATCTGGGGGTAATCCCGGAAGCTCTTCAGGGAAAACATTAGGAAATTCCTTTATCGTCCTGACATCCCCAACAGTCATATCTTTGGCTTCTAAAGCCCTAACAAACAATAAAACTGCCTCGCACCCTTTACTCACCATCTTTTCTGCTCTCAGGGCAATCACTACATTCGACAAATAGTTCCCCCTTTCTCCTATCACCAACACTTCATCACCCTCGGGGGTTTTTAGCACCATATACTTGGCTGCACAATCCAGGTTAGCTTGATACTTCACAAGCCAATCCATGCCTAAAATTAAATCAAACTCCTCGAACAGTAATTCCATTAGATCTGTTCGAAAAACTATCCCCTGAACTTCTAGAGGTACTTCCCGATAGAGCTTATCCACAACTACAGATTGTCCTAACGGGCTAACTACAGTCATTGCCCTAGGGGTAATTTCAGATTCTAACCTTAGAGTTCCAGATATGCTACTAGCTACATACGAATGCGTCGACCCAATGTCAATCAATGCAGTGTAAGACAAGCCAAAAATTAAAAACGTACCGGTTATGACATCCGGTGCATCAGCCTCCTCTCGACGTCTAACAACATAGACCAACCCCGACTGTCTCGCCTCAGTGTTTCCTACCCCTTGGCCTGGTGCGCCACGACCCCGACCAGCACCATGACCACCTCTGGCTGCCCCACGACCTCTTTGTGGCTGCTGACCTCCTCTACCAAGCTGAGCATTCCCTCGACCCATGGTCCCTTCACCGTCCCATTGCTGCTGACAGTTTCTAACTTGGTGGTCCGTAGATCCACACCTAAAACACTTCCCACTGCCTGCCCAACATTCTCCGGCATGAAATTTGCCACATCGAGCACACTTTGGTGTCTGGTTAGCAGCAGCGGGTTTCTCCTCTCGTTTCGGTCCATCAGGCCTAGGCCTTTCCTGAGTACGCCCAGTTGCTCCTGACGATCCAAAATTTCTCTTATTTCCACCCCTATCTCTATCCCGATTTAATTTCTCAGTCCGCTTTACCTCCTCGGCTATCTTAGCCTTTTCCACTAGGACAGCAAATTCCCTCTCTCGCTGTGGGGCTATCAAAACACGCAAATCATCCCTCAGGCCATCTTCAAAGCTAACGCAACGTTCATGCTCCGTGGCTACCACCCCACGAGCATAACGGCTAAGGCGTAAGGACTCAGCTTCATACGCAGCCACTGACCTACTCTCTTGCACCAAATTTAGAAATGCTCTGCGTTGCGCATCCACATAACTCGATCCAATGTACTTATTCTGAAACGCCATTTTAAAGAAATCCCAGGTGATACGGTCAGCCACAGCACCATCCTTAACCGTAAGCCACCATTGATATGCTTCATCCCGCAAGAGAGATACAACCCCTTTCAACTTCTCCTCCTCCGTGAAATCCAAACCATCCATTATGCGTTCTACCGCCTCCAACCAATACTCAGCTGAACTTGGGGCTACACCAGAAATTCCCCTAAACACTTCTGCCCCGTTGGCCCTAAGCCGCTCCGGCACAGATTTCTGAGCTCCTGTGCCCATACCAGCCCCAGCAACCCTCTCTAAGACCCTTAACATTGCCTGAGATACCGCATCATCTCTGGCAGTTTGATCCTGAAATTCCTCCTCTGCAGCTGGCATCTCGTTTCCAGAACCATGACCAGACCCTACTGGTTCCGACACTGTCATCCTACCCCTACCACGACCACATGGCGGACGTCCTCGACCCCTTGTACTCATTCTACTGCTTCGCTTTTATCTGATTAGAAATTTTATGAGTTATTAGTTTTCTTCCACTGATTAACCACGAACAGTCTTATGAATAGTAGTTTTAGAGTAGTTCTTTCAAATTCGCATTCACAATTCAGTCTCAAGTTCGTATCCTCTGATTCTAGTAAACACATACATTCAATCATCAACATACAGATAACATCTATGAACTTACATTCATCACGTAAGGGTGTTTTCATTGTTTCACTACCCAGGGGTATTTTCGTAATTTTTTCTATAGAGGTGTTTTCGTAATTTTTCAAAATAGGGTTCCTTTGTGATTTTGTGAAATAAGGGTATTTTGGTAATTTTGCAATCTGGGGGTATTTTGGTAATTTTGAAATCCAGGGGTATTTCGGTAATTTGACAATCTGAGGGTATGTCGGTAATTTGACAATCTGGGGGTATTTCGGTAATTTGACAATCCAGGGGTATTTCAGTAATTTTACAAACCATGGATATTTTGATGTTGTTGTTGCTGTTTTTTTTACACAGGGGTACTTTTGGAAAATCTAGTTTCATAATCCGGGCTACTGTTTTAAACATGAGATTTTCGAGTAAATTTTCAAAACATAGGTATTTTATAAATCACGGTTGTTCTGGAAATTTTCACAAACCGAGGTTATTTTAGAAATTTTGCAAAACTTGGGGTATTTGATTGTGTAATAGGGTAGCTGGTCCCTTTCGGGTTTTAATTGTAGGGTTTAGCCCATCAACAAGTCCTCGTAGCTAGGATGAACAGTCACTACGCACCAGGTAAGATTCTAGCGAAGAGGAGGTGAGTCACTAGGACTGCTTAAGTACCAAGCTCTCCCTGAATCCACTCCTAGACATGCGTATGCCCATTGCCACACCCTAATTCGGCTTAAGTGAACAGTCACTACGCACCAGGTAAGATTCCGGCGTACAGGAGGTGAGTCACTAGGACTGCTTAAATACCAAGCTCTTCCGAATCCAATCCTAGACATGCGTATGCCTGTTGCCACACCCTAGTCTTGCGACTTGTTCATGGGTTTTGTTTAGTGAAATTAAGTCTTATGGAATTGAAGAGTTGTTTATCTAAACCTAAGGTCCATGAACACTATCATACTAATCTACGTCCCTTTAGCCCATTAAGCCCACATTTATATCACAGTCAAGAGTTCATAATACTTACCTGCGTGGATCGGGTGCCGGTAAACTCGAAGGCCATATCTTCAAACTAGATATTTTTCTTAAAATTGTTTTTCAAAACACTTCTAGGCCCATTTCACAGCCCGAGTTTTGAATTGGGCTCTGATACCAAATTGTAACACCCCAAACCCGGCCCATGCGTTTCGACCAGATCTGGCATGTTAACACTTTAACGGTTTTAGAAAGCACAAGTTAACTAGTTAATATTTGAATAAAGAAGTGACTTTTTGAAAATAAATCTTTGTATTATTTATTAAATATAATAAAACCTTTGACACAATTTCATAAGTTGCAGAACATCTTTAAAAAAAACAAATAAAGAAACTACTTAGATGAACATAATCTATGGGGGCCTTATTACATAAAAATTTTCCAAAACTATAAACTTAAGAAAAACCGAAATAATCAAAAATAGAGAAATCAAAACTTGATGGCCCCTCGAGTCCGTCTCGGCTCCCATGTCCACGATCTACTGCTCATTTGAAAGCGTAGAGAAAAAGGAAAGCGTGAGTCACCAAGACCCAGTGTATAAATCTCAAAACACACAACGACCTGAGCCCACAAACACATTATGGGCCCTGGCCCATACATAAAGGCAACAATCATGATTATATATCAAATAACAAATGATTAGTAACCCATCCCATCCTAGGGTTCCATCCTCTACACACCATCCCGTACCAACCATCACACCTTGGGGATTTCTACAATCAACCCTCCATCCGCTACACACCATAACGACAGCCGAACTGCCTATTCCTGATGTTCAGGAAATATTAAACGTGGCATAGCCACCGATCACTATGTGACCTAGCATTTATATTTGTGGGTTTTCTACCACCGATCACCAAGTGACCTGTCATGCACTTCCCCTTCATCATATCAAAATTCCCACCCCATGCATACATACATAAAGAGAACATCAAGCAGACTTACATATATTTCGATACACATAGGGAGATCTATGTTTATGTACCTGGCATCCTTGCCTAACCCATTTAGGGTTCCTTTCGACTGTCTACACAGCCTTTTGAGCCTTGTAGCCGTCCATCTCATTAAACCCTAATGCCAAAATTTAACTCACTTAAATTAAAAGATTTGGGCTTCATGAAACTTAAATTTTGGGCCTCTAACTCCTTGTGTGTGGCATCACCCCTTGCTCCCTTTTAAATGCCAAAAATGGCCCAAAGACATGGGCTCCTTGTGGCCAAAACTTGGGCCTCTTTAATTGTTAATGGCGCCACCTTCTAATTCCCTTACAGTGCCACCTATTGTTGGGCCACAAGCCCACGTTGGTATTTTAAACATAATTACCACCTTTGAACTCTATAATGCCCAATCTAATAATTTAACCAAGGCCTTTGCCTAATCCTGAGCCTAATTTGGACCCCTATTACTTAAATTAACATATTAAACCTATCCCTACACTAAATGCATAGGCCCATAAATTTAGGATGTTACATTCTTGCTCTTGTGCTGATTTCTTCTCTTGGGAAAGGGGTCTTCTTTAGCCATTTTGGGACAGCAATTGAGTGTTCGTAGCAGCCTTGATCGGCGAGGACAACAAAGAAGGAAGAACGAAGCAACCTAGTCAAGCCACGGAAAACCACCGGATTTGATTCTTGTTCCCTATCTCTTTAATTTTTTGTTGTTTTTATGATGAACATATCTATGAATATTTATGTTGTTGGAATGGTTAATTTAATCATCTTTGCTTCAATTTAATTCGTGTTGGGTTGATTGCATTTCGTCCTCTTAAATTATTAAAATTGTGTTTATGCTGTTTTAGGCCTCGGTAAAATGCTTGATTAAGTAAAATCATGCCTAAGTTATTCTAGCATTATAATTGTTTAGATAACTAAAGAATTAATTATTTAAACGCATTGAAATTGTAATTAATGGACACAGTACTTAATCAGTGCATGTTTAATTCTTCTAAGGTAGTTGTAGATTAGATTAGCATTGTATTTGGCGATACATATGCCTTGCATAACTTGAAAGATTATTGTGATTAAACTGTTTCAAGGTAATGATACTTTGTTACCTCACAGAGTCTTTTATATGCTTATTGGGTTGAATTAATCGTTTGAATCGACATAGGAATATGCGAGAGATTGTTTAAATTAATAAGTATGTATGTGCAATAACATGTTTACCCTTATAAATCTGCTTAACCGGTCGAATTTACATAGGAATATGTACAATAGATGAATGGATTTTTTTTATTTGTAAATATGTTCATAAGTTAGCAAATTACCGAGTTGTTATGAATTTATTCGTAACAAGTATAAGCATGAGTTTAATATTTCTAAGTTAAGAAATGTAATTAATCCAACACAATTATATCATCTTGATTAAAATCAGCTTTTGAAATAGTGCATTAGAACTTTATTTTATTTTATTTATTTTACTTTGTTTTCTAGTTTTTAATCATTTCTCAAATCCAAATATTTTTCATTCACCAAAGTGTTTAAAATTACTTTCATAAATATTCCTTTTTACAGTCCCTGTGGGTACGATAACTCGACATTTACTTGTCACTTTATTACTTGTTGCGATTGTGTACACTTGCACATTCCCACCGTTCCACATAGCATCGGCCATATTATGAGAGCTAGTGTAAGACCATGTCTAGGACATGGCATCGGCCTCGACATGTGAGCCAGTGTAAGACCATGTTTGGGACATGGCATCGGCATTTTACCCTTTGGTATTCCAACTGGTTCAACGGGTAATTTAGAGCTTGTGTCAAAAGTGAGAAAAGTTACGACTATATTGTAAGTGATACAGGTACCTATATGAAATTCATGAGAAATGAGCTCAAATTATGTTATATGATTAATAAGGTTGAAAATGAGTAAGTTATGCCTTTAATCATTCGAGAACTATGTGCAAGTTTATGATATGTTATGAGTATGATAATGCATGGTTATTGTTGTTAATTATTTACATGCGACTTACTAAGCTTTGTGCTTACTCCCTTTCCTTTCCATTTTCTTATAGTATCGTCAAGCTAGCTCAGGGATCAAAGGACATCGGAGGCTCGATCACACTATCAATTGAAACATTTGATATAGTTACATTTATCATTTTGTGTATGGCATGTATAGGGACTTGGTCTTTTGTCAAGTGTCATATTGTTTTGGCCAAATGTGTTGGCTTGTCTTGAAGATGAATTCATTTTGTATAAGACCATGGATAATGGCTAATACTTGTTATTGATATATGTGAATGATGATGTTTTTCATGAATGTGCAATTTGTATGGTGAAATATATGGTGTGTTAATGCATGAATGAGTAAGTCGCATGATTGGATTGATAAAGTATGTGATAAGTCTTGTATGTGAATGGAGTGTAGTGACCTTGATGTGTGTATGTCTTGGTTGTGGCTGATTTGGTCATATGTTTATGTGTGGGTTGGTGTTTCTTGATGTGGCTTATGTTGGTGCAAGTGAGGGTGACAAAAAGGGCTTGGTAAATAGCCTTGTTTTTGTTCACACGGGTAGATACACGGACGTGTGTCTAGGCCGTGTGTGACACATGGTCTACCCCATGGGCGTGTAGTTCGGCCGTGTGTCCCCCTGTGGCCTAAGTTGGCAAAATAGAATACCTAGTAGTAACCACACGGGCTGAGGCACGGCCGTGTGTCTCAACCGTGTGGAAGACACGGCCGTAGGACATGGGCATGTGCCTAGGCCGTGTGAAGTCTGCACCTTAAATGCGAAATTAAATTCGCCACACGGCCTAGCACACGAGAGTGTGTCTTGCCGTGTGACCCTAGGATGTTGTTGATGTTAGAAACAAAATGTCAAGGTTTTTGCATACGGGTTGAGACACGGGCGTGTCATGGCCGTGTGGGGAACACGAGCCATGGACACTGACGTGTGCGAGGCCGTGTAAAAACCCCTGTAGGATCGATGTTAGAAATAAATTCACACGGGTGTGTCGCCTTTCCACACAGGCGTGTGCCCTGTTTCTAACGAAATTTTCTAATGTTTTCGATAGTGTTCGGTTTAATCTTGAATCGTTCCTAA
Organism: Gossypium australe; assembly: GCA_005393395.2. Lineage (NCBI taxonomy): Eukaryota > Viridiplantae > Streptophyta > Magnoliopsida > Malvales > Malvaceae > Gossypium > Gossypium australe. The sequence goes on from CM016614.1 coordinate 58,855,375, forward strand.
AGTGTGTTTTTGGGCCTCGTAGACTAATATGAGGGATTTTAAGACAAAGTTGAAAAGTTTTAAATTTGAGCGAACTTTTATGACTCAGAAATGTGTGTTAGTATGTGTTTAAGTTAGGTAACGCCTCGTACCCTATTTCAGCATAGGATAGGGTAAGGGGTGTTATAGTTTTTCTATTAAATAAGTATTATTTGTGTTCTACTACTTCAATCGAGGTTTCTTTATCTCTTCCTATAAATAGATAGAACCGATAAAGCTAGAATATACAAGTTACACACAACTTTGAGATATTGTTAATCTGCCTAAAAATAGTGAGAATTTATTTCTAAGTATAAATTCAGTTTTCTTAGAATAACAATTTTATTGGTTTCTATAAGTGAGAGAGAATTTAAAGTTGGAACGATTCTATGTTTGATTCGAAACTGTTCAAAACTACACTTGAAACAGTTTGTGGTATGAAAATAACAAAGAAGATCGTTCAATTGAAAGGCGGGAACTATTATTTCAGGAAAAAATTTATTTCTATAAATATCACAAGCCGGCTTGATTTTTAAACTTTTATTGCAAGAAAATTGTTTTTGAACCTTTTCAAACGTAAAAGACTCAATGGAATGGTGAAAGATGGTAAAGTAGAAAATCTAAGTGTACTTACTAAGCTTTTTAAGCTTGACGCATTAGTGGTTTAAAATGCGTAGGTGGAAGATCCATTCTGAGAAACAAAATATCAAATCTTAAAGGATCATGTTTCAAGTGAGGTTTGAAGAGCATCGAGAATCTAGTTTTGAATTATTTTTATTAGAAATATTGAATTGATATGTGCATTGACTAAGAGTATTCTTTACAAAACTTTTATATTTTGGGATATTTTATGAGATGGGAATTGTTTTTAACAATTTCAAGTTAATGGTTTTGGAGTTGATTTGATTCAATTATGTTTCTAAGATGAATGTGTGCCCAAATGAGTGTTTATAAGGTCTTAAAATGAATTCAAACTTACCGGTATGGTTTGATTATGTTTGGGATGTTTTTAAGTTTCTTAGAACCAATTTTGGGGTCTCCTACATTCAGGTACCGATACATGCAACTCAGTAGCTAGAATGCTACAATATTAGAGCAAGGTACCAATACATGGGGGCCATGTATTGGTAACTCTAGCCCTGCACCTCTAAATTTGTGTTTTTCAAGCATGACCTATTCTCAAACAAGGTCCTAACGTTATAGTTTTGTAAAGAAACCTTAGAAATGAGTTGAAATGATTTTTATGACCTCGTAGATCTTTTAATGAACTAAAGTGGAAAGTGACTTGATTTTCAAGAGAATGCTTTATTCTTCCTCTTCTTCTTTTCAAAAGTGTGCATTTTAAGTCAATTGGAAAGTGAGCCTCGTCACTCCTTCAACCAACCCACCCACCCATAAAAGGAAAGTGAGAGTACCTTCGAAATCACCAACTTCCAAAGACAAAGCCGCAATAAGATTTCCTTGAAAATAAAAAGTACCCACTTTGTTAATTTAACCCAATTTTAAGTCTAACAACTTCAATTTTTTATTTTTTATTTTATTTTTTTTAGTTTTGATTTGCTTCATCCATGGCAACCAACTCAATCAAACAAAAAATGTGTTAATTGTCTTTGAGAAATATCAAGTTCTTATTCATTTGAAGTATAAGGATAGCAATGTATTTAAGGATTATCTAGTTTAATAATAAACATAAGTTTTTTTAAAAATGTATTTTTTTTTCTAATTTAAACATTATGTATTGAATTGTTTTCTTCTAAATAGAAAATAGGATAACATAGGAAATGTGCAAACATTGTGCGCTATATTTTTAAAAACTAAGACTAAACTGACACATGTGGAAGCATTGATGGATAAATTTGTTATTATATAAATTTTAATAACTGTCAGGTTATCTTTTCGTTGGGCATTTAATGGGTTCTTGATGAAAAAAGAAATAATTGAATAATTATATGACTATTTTATAATTTTTCATAGTTGAGTGATCAAATAGTTAGATGACTTGTAATGTGGTTTACAAGAGTCGTTATTATTTTAGGGATTAATATTTGGTGCACTCATACATTTTTTTAACCCAAAACCAAAGTTAAAAAGATTTCTATGTTTCAAATTTTGTTATTTATTTATCTGTTTAAATTTTTACTATATCTTACATCAACTTATTACTGCCTCATTTTTGTTGATGAAATTTTTAAATTTATTGTACCAAATATTTTTCCTTCATTGGAAATTGAATACTTGCATGAAAATGGAAAAGCAATTCATAGTATAATTATGATAAATTTCTTATTTTGTAAATAGTTGTTGAGATAAAAAAAATACATTAAACACTAATCTGGCAATTAGGAACCGAGGGCATCTCTGATTGAAGAAGATGAAGAGCCGGTTTGTTGATCTTGGATTGCTTAATCTCCCCACAAAAGTAAGAAAGGAAGCCCCAAAGTGAGAGTGCAAGAGCCACTCCCTTCTCGGCATGAAAGCTTTCTTTGTAGAAAATTACAGCCAGAATCTCAGTTACAGGCAATAGAACAGCAATTACAATACCTGATACCAACGATGAGGAACAGAAGATAATTCCTATCACTCCCAAGTAAAAACATTGCCATACTATTGCACTCATAATCGCAACTGTGTAATACTTTGTTTCCCCAAGCACGAATTCTCTTGCCTCCCTTGGAATTACCTTGAAAATTATGTCATTCTAATGTCATTCGTAACTACAAAATAAAAATGCTTCAGTAATAGAATTTACGATGTAAAAATTTCAGTGAATTAAAAAACTTCTATTTACTTCAAATTTGATTACGTAACTTGTTAAAGTTTATTGACAATATATATGCATTATTAATATATCAAATATAAACCTTAAATGTTATACCAAAATAAAACCTCTAACTCAAAAGGAAATGTTTAGACGCAATAGAGTAACGGTAAGAAAGCGCTATTATTAGATAATGATTATATTATTTTTACAAGGAATTTAATTTCTTTAAATATATCTAACTAAAATTTGTAAATTATATATATTGTTAGTATGATTAAAGATGTGAAATTTATTTGATCGTCTAACATTAGTGTTGGATGATATCTAAGTAAAAAAAATTTAATAATGATAATTTTAACATTCCAACTTAGTACAAATATATGAAAAAGTATTTACTTTCACTTTTTAATTTTGGAAGTTATATTTTTATTTTAAAAATTACAAGTACAAAATTACATATTTAAAAAGGTAATTACATATTTGAAGATTAATTACTAGCGTAATTATCCAAAATAGCAAATAATTCTTATTGTACTCAATCGAGCGGATCCGCTCTCCAAACACATTTAAAGATAAGAGAGAGTGATTTTTTTTAACTAAAAGCTTCAATTTGGATTAGGACGGTTTTAGTTTTAGATCAAAATTAATAAAATGCGTTATTTTAATTATATAATCACTTAAAAAAATGAATCAGGGTTGTTTATTTTTTACTAGAATTTATTATATATGTATTTAGTTTATTTTTCAGAATGTGTATTTGATTTATTTGTTAGATTTTAATATATATATATATATATATATATATAAAATAAGTTTTGGAATCAAAGAATTTCTTAATGTAGAAATTTAGTTGTTAAGTTGGGGTTAGAGTGGTTTGGGCAAACAAAATCCAGCCAATTCCAGTTGCCATCCTAGACTAATATAGAACGAGGCAGAAAAGACACCTTAAAATCATTGTTAACCAGCATTCCGATTGTGGAAAAAGCAGTAGCAAACAAACACATCACCGCCTGAATCTCCAGCACAAGGCCGTAGCTGATTTCTTGCTTTGCCTTCTTGTAGGTTAACTCCACCAAAGGTAAAATAAATCCATACAAAGCCGCAGCACCCACCGTCATTACAAATCCCAAAACGTATTCCCTATATGATTCATTCTTAGGACGATCACTGCTTGTATTCAAACCTAAAACCCCCGCTCCAATCGTTAACAAAAACACTGCGTTAATGGAATAAGAAGTGAATTTTTGCTTCACCAAAACAAAAGCAAACACTGCCGTGAAAACCAACTGCGACGCAATGATTAAAGCAACGGTTGAAACCGGAAGACGTGCCACGCCGTAGGCGTAGATGTAGTCGTCAACGCCAGTTAGGATTCCAATGACGGCGGCGGCAAAGAACAAACGGGGTTTCATTAAGAAAAGCTTATTTTCCGCACTGGGTTGGGTCCTGGAACGGTGCAAGTAAGCACAAGCGATAGGGAAAAGGATAATGGGCCAACCACCGGTCTCCAACCAGCTCGAGAACCACACTCGTTTTCCGCCATGGATGAAGTAGAGGCGCATCATTAGTGGACCCCCACAGTGGCCTATAGCTAGGATAAAGCAGTTTATTACTAGCAAAAGCTTTCCCATGGTGGTAGTGTTTTCGATTCACGTTCCTTAATTGACTACTTCCATGGATTATGTACAAGAGAAAAAAGAATGGAGCTTCTAATTTTTGTGTAGTTTGAAAGTATAATTATTGTAATAAGAAAAAAAAAACATTAATTCAACCTGGGTTTGGTTAGGACAAACGGTCAGAAAAGTAAGTTGATAAGGTTGGAGAGGTCGAAACCAGTGGTGGGCATCTTTTATTACAATTATTAGAATTTGTCTGGGGAATGTACATTTCAATTGATTGGGCTTCTTGATATTTTTAATTGTTTAAAAGTTCATTTTTTAGAAATAAAAATAAATATTTGACTGTTAGGTTATGGCTTAATAAGTAAATGCCCTAAACTATATATTTTTCATATGGCACCCAAATTTTATTTAGTTTAAAGTAATATTAAACTATCAATTCTGTGACATTTTCATCCCAAAAGTATATGGCGGTTGATAAAAACATATTGCATGCAAAATTTTATTGTCTAGTATTAACTTTGGGGTAAACCGACACAATTGATAGTTTTCAAAAATAATATTAACATGAAAAAAATATACTTTTGGGGTTGTTCTAATAAAACAAAAGAAATTGTGTAATATAAAATAAAAATCAAATATACTTGATAATTTAAAAAAAAAAATCTGATTTAGTGGTACTATATACAATTTACAATTAACACAATTGAAATCAAGATTATTAGTACTATATTGGGAATGTACTACTTTTTTTTAACCAAAATGTACCACTACAGATATGATTTATTCTATAGTTCCAAGTTTTTCAATATTTTGAAAACTATTTAATATAAGTATTGTCGAAACCATTTTTCTTATCGGGTTTTGAAAAAGGAAATTGACTTCAAAAACATGGAGTCGCCACCAATCCTTTTTGTTTAGGTGTGATCGGGTCACCTATAAAATAAATTTTGGTCTACGAATTTCCAAAAGAAAACGGGTTCGGGAGTCAGTTACGTGCGAGGAAGGGCTAGCACCCTCGCAACGCCCAAAATTGGTACCAAATTGATTAATTGATGTCCTAATGTTGAAAATTTTGAAATGGTTTTGAAATTCTGTTCTTTTTTTCTATAATTTTAAATAACTTGATTGAATATTGAGATTCCCTTACTCCGAAGGAATAGAGTATCATATCCAGCACGATTGGACATGACAATCTGAGTCCTCGAATTCAAGGTCATCCCAAAATTCCCCAAGCGCTTGTATTGAAATTTTGAAAGGGTATTTGGTTATTTGGACAAATAGAAAATCACAACCCATCACGATTGAGCACAGTTTCTTCGAATCTCCAAATGCACAAGTATCCCCTTTATCTTGAAAAGTATGAATAAAACTTGAAAGGATACTCGTTATTTGGTCAAACAAGAGAAATCACATCCAACATGATTGGGCACGATCTCATCGAGTTTCCAAACGCACGAATATTACCTTGTTTTCGGAATATGGGCAAAATTTTGAAAAGGTATTTGTTTGTTTGGTTAAACAATAAAAACCACGCCCAGCACGATTGGGCGCGATCTTTTTGAATTCCCAAACGCACGCATATCACCTTATGTTGAAAATATGGATAGAATTTTGAAAGGGTATTCGTTTGTTTGGCTAAACAAAAAAATACCACACCCAGCACGATTGGGCACGATCTTTTCGAATTTCCAAACGCACAAATATCACCTTATTTTGAAAATATGGACAAAATTTTGAAAGGGTATTCGTTTATTCGGCTAAACAAAAAAAAAAAAACCACACCCAGCACGATTGGGCACGATCTTTTCGAATTTCCAAACGCACGAATACCACCTTGTTTTGAAAATATGGACAGAATTTTGAAAGGATATTTGTTTATTTGGCTAAACAAAAAAAACCACACCCAGCACAATTGGGCACGATCTTTTCGAATTTCCAAACGCACGAATACCACCTTGTTTTGAAAATTTTGAGTAAAAATGATTCTAAAATTCAAATAATATTGAAACATGATATTTTTAGGTGAATGCTATGGCATAATAACATACAATATGGAGCAATTATTTACAAATGAAATACAACGCTATTGAATCTCAAACAACAAATAAATATAAAACGAGGATTAAAACACATATAATGACAATAATTATCAAACATTGGATCAATGATAAGCAAAATACTAAGAATAATAAAATACATACATCAACAATATTACGAAATGGATAGAATAATCTTAAAACCAATTATGCAATTCTTTAAAACAAGAAACATAAAAATATTTGAAGTTAAACAGTTATAAAAATATACAAATGATATATAAAAGTAATTGGAATAAATAAATACATAATTTAGAATAGGGTCTTTGAAAGAAATAAATTATACATGATATATATATATAATATAAAATCAATAGTATATACATAAAAGTAATTTAATATAATTATATGTATATAAAATAAATATATGTATAAAATTAATGAAAATAACACATATAAATAGAAATAAATAATATCTAAAACAAATTAAAATATTTAATATTAAAAAAGGCTAGTTAAATAAATCAATAAACAAATAATTAGATAAATAATTAAAGGACTGCATTAAAATTAGAACAAAATTACAGGGCTAAAAGATAATAAATTACAAATGAAATAAAAATGATTAAAATACAATGCGCGTAAACTCAAAGGGACCGAGAACGCAATTTACTCAAGTATCTAAACGCAATATTCAAAGAGTGATTAAATTTTAAAACAGCGCGAAATTTCTGGGCTCAATTAAAATAAACGCAAACTTAATAAAAATTAAATAAAAGACAAGAGGACTAAAACGAGGATTAACCCATTGCTCAGAAACGTGCGGATCCTACAGGGATTTTCGGGTCGGATTCGGGTCGTAGCCTTATGCGGTGTCGTATTGAGGCTATTGTAATGAGCCCCAAACGACGCTGTTTTCTTAACAGCCTATAACACCCCCTTAAACAGAATTAAAACATACAGACGCCCTCTTCCCCTTTTTTTGAAACCCTAAAATCCCCTTTCAGTTTAACCCCATCCGCAGCCAAGGGAAACCCCCCCGTCTGACCACCAAAACGCCACTATAAAGGCGCTTGGTGGTGCACGAAGAGCCCAAGGGAGGTCTTTTCCGCACCAGCCCTGAAGTCTCGCCCTTATCTGGACTCCGATAGTGACGGAGGGGACACGAACAGAACCACGCGAAGGTATCCCCTCTCTCCCTTTTTGTTAATATTTCAAAATAAAAGAAAACAGTGCTGAAAATAGATTCCAAAAGAATGAACAACAGAAGAAAGGTATAAAAAGGAAAAAAACCTTTTTTATATTTTTGATCTATTCTCATGTGTAGTCAATAGTGTACGTAAAAAAACAGTGGTTGTGGCTCGGGCCTTTTTATAGCCGATCCGAAAAAATGTCAAAATACAAGTCTTTTTCGTCTTTTATTTCGTTTCTATTCTCTATTTGCTGCGATTTCTGTCGCTTTTTTGCTATTCGTTTGCAGGTACAGACGTGGCCAAGATGCAGGGGGTCGTACGACGTTGATACACTAGAGGCAGCACGGAGGTGCATTGGTGAAGGCTTGCGCGTGGGTGGAGCGCATGGTACGAGTGGGGACACGAACAGTCGTGCGCGTGAAGGCATGCGTAAGGGCAGCTGAAGCGGCACGGGAACGTTCTGGAAGCCCTCCTAAGGCTTCTGGAGCTTCAAACGCATTGGGCCATTTGGGCCGGTTCTACAATTGGGTTGGGTTGGTTTAGTATTTGGGTCATTGTAATTAGGGTTTTGTAATTATTTCGGGCTTTATGTGGGGGTCTGGGTTAATATTTTGGGTCTGTAAACTCATTAATGGACTTTGAGTTTTGGTGTTTTATTTATTTTTGGTTATTTTGATGAGTTAAAGGGCCTGGGCAAATTTGGGTTTCTACAGCTGCCTTTCTTTGCTCATTGTCGTGTAACGGGAATGAAGCAAAGACTTTAAGAAGGCCGAATTTGCCTATTCTTGTAGAATCCTGACTTCTTTCGATGCTTTTATTCTTCAAGTATCTTCGTTCCGTCCCGCTGCATCTTCGAGAGCCTGGGAACTAGCGTTTCGATCCCAGACTTGTAGCTCCAATCTGCTCAACTGTATCCTCAGGGAGAAGGGATTTGTAGTCTCAACCAACTCCACTGGGACTTCAAGATGATGAGAATCCAGAGAGAAGAGATTTGTAATTTCGATCTCCTCACTGAAACTTCTCAAAAATAAAAGTCGATCGTCAATACATTCAGGGAGGGATTTGTAGCTTGGACCTGCTCCACTGGGCTTTAAGGAGATAAAAATTTAGGGAGAAGAGACTCGTAACCTCAATCTTCTCTGCTGAATCTTTAAAGAAATACAGACTGATCCTCATTGTAAACTCAAGAAGGAGGGATTTGTAGCCTCAACCTACTCCACTGGAACTTCGAGGAGATAGAAATTCAGGGAGAAGAGATTCGTAACCTCAATCTTCTCTGCTGAACTTCAAAGAAATACTGACTGATCCTCATTGTAGACTCAGGGAGGATAGATTTGTAGCCTCAACCTACTCCATTGGAACTTTAGAAATTCAGGGAGAAGAGATTTGTAACCTCCATCTTCTCTACTGAAACTTCAAAGAAATACTGACTGATCCTCATTGTAAACTCAGGGAGGAGGGATTTGTAGCCTCGACCTACTCCACTGGAACTTCGAAGAGATAGATTCGTATGGTTTCGATCTGTTCCTGTAACTTTAGGATTGCCAGATTTGCTGTCTTCGATTCACTTCACTGAGGAAGGCAATATCTTCAGATTTGCTGATGCTGCGACAACGTCCTCTAGGGGACCTGTGCTGTAAAATCAGTTTCGTGTTTATGCTTATGCAAAATGGTAGGGATGCAATGATCAAAATGAATCTAATGCTCCTAACTAAATGTAATACAGACGACATACGAATGCAGAATGTCATGAAGATGATCTTTTTACAAATATTAGAATGCAATGATCGGATTGGATCAAATGCCCCTAAATAGATGTGTCTGGCATGAATGCAGAATTTCGTAAGGATGATCCTTTTCAAATGTTTCAAGGGAACCCTTGTCTGCATCATGTTGTCCTTGTTCAGCTGGTAATTTGACCCCAGAACTCAAAGGAATCACTACTCTGCTCCAATGATTTGCCCTTGTTGTAGCTTCAATGTCTATTCCCTCATATCTCAATGGTGCGAGGTTTATATTATTGCACGGTCCTCTGTCGTGTCTTCAGCATATAAGATCCAAAATAATTTGTTACCCATTCTCTGAGTATTTAGTCTGAACACAAAATTTTATCTTTGAGAACAGTCTCTTTCTTATTGTTTGTTAAAGCCTCACCTCTTCCTTGGTACTTTAAAAACGAAGAAATCATCACTTATATAGATACCCTCTTTTCTGATATTATCAACCTCTTAAACCTGGTGAGTTTTACATAACAGTCCTGTTTTTGGGTTCTTGTTTTATTAGAAACCTCTAGAGTAATGTGCAGAACTTCTTTTATAAAAGCATTATTAGTTCATCCATCATAATTTCAATGCAACACGCTTGCATGGAGGTAATATCAATAGCTGAGAATAAAATTGGTGTGAAGTAAACCTTATGATTAATAAAAGAAATTAATCAAAATGTACATCTTGAAAAGAACAAAGTATTCAAAGATAGCACATTTAATGTGAATAAAAACGACTACTATGCGACCTCTAGATATCGTAGCCTAAGCTTCTCTGCCCTAATGTCTGGAAGACTATTTTGAGTTTGACATGTGATTAGAAGATCTTGAGTATTTTGTCGAAGCACCAAGACGCCACATACCCTTTCCCTGTTAATTCAGGTATGGCAGGATCACCGCATGCCCCATTATAATCTGATAACAATTTGAGCTGCCTTTTTTCGGTTTTCAACTCAAAACCCCTTTGGTCTCAAGGTGCCCTTTGCGGGTTTTCACCCTGGCCTCTCCATTTTTATTTTTCATTTTTCATCTATTTTTTTAGAATGTCTCAAAGCACCCTTTGCGGGTTTTCACTTTGGCTTCTTTTCTTTTTTAAGTATAGTACTTCTTAACAGAATCTGAATTTACAGGATTGGGTAAAATTTTCCCATCCATTTCGGCTAGGATCAGTGCTCCTCCGGAGAAAGCCTTTTTTACCACATAAGGTCCTTCCCAATTTGGAATCCATTTCCCCTTAAAATCTCTTTGTATAGGGAGAATCTTTTTCAATACCAAGTCTCCCTCATAAAATTCTCTTGGGCGAACTTTTTTGTCATAAGCCCGCATCATTCTCTTTTGGTATATCTGACTGTGACGGATGGCCTTTAGCCTTTTTTCCTCAATCAAGTTCAACTGATCGTATCGAGACTGGACCCAATCTGCTTCATCTAACTTTAGCTCTGACAAGACTCGAAGGGAAGGAATTTCAACCTCGATGGGTAGCACTGCCTCCATTCCGTAAACTAGTGAGAAAGGAGTTGCCCTAATAGAGGTCCTAACTGATGTTCGATAAGCATAGAGGGCGAATGGTAACTTCTCGTGCCAATCATTATAGGTTTCAACCATTTTCCCCACAATCTTCTTAATGTTCTTATTGGTTGCTTCTACTGCACCATTCATTTTTGGACGATATGGTGACAAATTGTGGTGTCTAATCTTAAATTGACTGCAGACTTCTACAATCGTGCTGTTGTTCAAGTTTAATGTATTTTCTGATATGATTCTTTCTGGGTTCCATATCAACATATAATTTCCTATTTTAGGAACTTGCTGACTACTGACTTGGTAACACTGGCGTATAAAGTAGCCTCTACCAATTTGGTAAAGTAGTCGATAACCACGAAGATGAGCCGATGCCCGTTTGAAGCTTTCAGAGAGATCAGCCCAATGACGTCTATGCCCCACATGGAGAAAGGCCATGGGAAAGTCATAACATACAAAGGTGAAGGAGGCACGTGAATTTTGTCCCCGTATATTTGGCATTTGTGACATGTTTTGGCATAATTGATGCAATCTCCTTCCATGGTAGACCAATAGTATCCAAACCTCATGATTTGTCTAGCCATTGTAAAACCATTAGCATGCGTTCTGCAAACACCCTCGTGGACTTCCTCCAAAATTCTCTTAGCTTCAACAACGTCGACAGATCTCAACAGTACCTGATCCTTTCTTCTTTTGTATAGGACTTCCCCGTCTAAAACAAAATCACAGGCTAGCCTTCTCAATGTCCTATTTTCATTCTCGGTCGCTTGTTCAGGATATTTGCGATTCCTAACATATCGCAATATATCTTGGTACCAGGGGTGATCATCCCTTTCTTCTTCCTCCATATTGCAACAATAAGTTGGGGATTCGTAAATACTCATCCGGATGGGCTTCATATTTTCCTGGTCATTTATTCTGATCATGAAAGCTAATGTGGCTAATGCGTCAGCCATCTGATTTTCATCACGCGGGAGGTAAAAGAATACGATATTATCAAACTTCTCAGTTAACTCCAAGATTAATTTTCGGTAACTGATCAATCTGGGATCTCTCGTTTCCCATTCTCCTTTGAGCTGATAGATCACCAATGCGGAATCTCCATATACTTCTAGCACCTTGACTTTGCGGGCTATGGCTGCTTGAATTTCTATGATACAAGCTTCGTATTCTGCCATATTATTTGTGCAATCGAAATCCAACTTGCAAGTGAACGGGAATGATCTCCATTTGGGGATATTAGGATTGCCCCAATTCCATTACCAACGGCATTCGATGCTCCATCGAAATTGAACTTCCAAGGACAATCTTCTAGGGTACCATCCTCAGTAGCTTCTACAAACATCAGATCCTCATTGGGAAAATCAAAGTTCAAGGGTTCGTAATCGTCTAGCGCTCTGCTGGCTAGAAAGTCTGCTATTGCACTTCCCTTTACCGCCTTCTAGCTCACATAGACTATGTCGAACTTAGAGAGCAGAATTTACCATCGAGCCCTTCTCCCATTCAAAGCGGTTGACTCCATCATACATTTAAGAGGATCTAGTTTTGAGATTAACCAGGTCGTATGGTACAACATGTACTGCCTTAACCTTCGAGTTGTCCAGATCAAAACACAACACAATTTTTCAATTGGCGAATATCTCATCTCACACTCAGTAAACTTCTTACTGAGGTAATATATCACCTTTTCTCTTCTTCCTAAGTCGTCATGCTAACCCAGCACACACCCCATAGAGTGATCAAACACTGTTAAATACAGGATTAGCTGCTTAACTAGGCAAGGCGGTGATAAGACTGGAGGATTCGACAAGTACTGTTTGACCCTATCGAAAGCTTTCTGGCATTGATCACCCCACACACCTGGATTATGTTTCTTCAAAAGACAAAATATGGGATCACACTTTTCGGTTAACTGTGAAATAAACCGAGCAATGTAATTTAACCTCCCAAGGAAACCTCGAACTTCTTTTTGAGTGCGTGGTGGAGGCAATTCTTGTATAGCCTTGACCTTATCTGAGTCGATCTCAATTCCTATTTCACGGACTATGAAGCCCAGCAATTTACCCGATCTAGCTCCAAAAGTGCATTTTACGGCATTGAGCTTTAACTGGAATTTCCTTAGTCTCGAGAATAATTTTCTCAAAACTTGGATATGTTCTTCTTCTGTTCTAGACTTTGCAGTCATGTCATCCACATAAACCTCTATTTCTTTATGCATCATATCATGGAATAAAGTCATCATAGCTCTTTGGTATGTAGCTCCCGCATTATTAAACCCAAACGACATCACTTTGTAACAAAACGTGCCCCACAATGTTATAAAGGTAGTCTTTTCCATATCCTCAGAATGTATTTTTATCTGACTGTACCCTGAGAAACTGTCCATAAATGAAAACAACGAGTAGCCTGCTGTTATCTACCAGGGTATCAATATGAGGTAGAGGAAAATTATCCTTTGGGCTAGCCTTATTTAGGTCCCTATAATCCACACACATTCGTACATTCCCATCTTTTGTAGGGACAGGCACGACGTTGGCTACCCATTCCTAATATTTGATCTCTTGCAAGAATCCGGCATCAAACTGCTTTTTAACCTCCTCATTTATTTTTAACACAATATCCGGTCTCATCCTTCGAAGCTTCTGTTGAACTGGTTTGCAATCCTCTTTTATGGGCAGGCGGTGTACTACAATGTTGGTGCTTAAACCAGGCATATCCTTATATGACCATGCAAAGACATCTTTGAATTCTTGTAGTAGCTCAACAAGATCTCGTCTTGTTTCCCCGGTTATGCGCTTTCCAATCTTCACTACCTTCCCCTCCTCCAATGTCATAGTCTCTACTGTTTCCTCATGAGGTAGAATTTGTTTCTCCTCATATTCTACCATTCTTAACAAGTCAGGGGATAAATCACTGTCTATATCATCTTCAAAATCCTGTCATCCTTCTAAACACATGTCCTGCTCAAAAGGATATTCTGAGTTCGTGCCAGCATTGCTCATGTCATTGATATCTGAAGACCTGTTGTAGTTCAAAAGAATATGGAAAGAATGAATGAATTTATGAATGGTCATTTGTATGTATAATGGTTATGAAAGAATGATTTGAAGGAATCACAAAATGAAGAAAGGAACAAAAGAATGTTTGCTTTAAATGATAGCAAAAATGTACTTCATTAATATAATAATGTTTGAACATGAGCCTATTTCACAAAATAAATCTTATCACTTCTAGGCTTAAAGTAATAAGTGCGTTCTGAACATTACTCTGAATAAGTTTTAAATACTACAGGAATCTCCTCTGCAGTCCAGTTGTCCAAAATGCTTCCTGGTTCATAGGGTCGAATATCCGATAAGGTCCCTTCTTCAACTGTCTCCTCAGATACGGCATTAATGCAGACATTACCCAACATTGCCACGATGTCTTTTCCTTTTGGTGCCCTGGGCTCAGCATGAATTACTCCTCCCGACAAAAGTTTATATATGTGTGGAATTATCATGGGTTCCCACTTGGTTTCTTCGCCATTCAAGCGAGCACGTCTTCTTTCTTGTTTCTTTTCCAGTTCATTCCCTTTTTGTTTTGCATCTGGCCTAAATCCTAAGCCAAAGCGATCTTGTTTTTCTCTCAATGTCGGGGCCACAATTCTCCCCTGAAGATACTTTCCAAGTCCTCTTCCCGGTAAAGCTCCTTTTCCCACGGTCATTCTCAGTCCCATTCTTGTAGTCTTGGAGATTCTTGGTATCAAGATTCTATTTCCTTCTGTGATGAAAGTTGTATTCATGAACTCGAGAGACCGAAAGAACATTCGGTTGTCTCGTCATTTATCTCCAGGTACGACGTCTCACTAGTCACAGCTGCAATAATGTCCTCCTCAGCCTTTATCGTTATTAGCCGACCATTCGCTATCAACTTCACTTTCTGATGTAATGATGAGGGCACTGCCCCTGACGAATGTATCCACGACCTCCCTAATAAGCAGTTATAGGAATGCTTGATGTCCATTACCAGAAAATCCACTTCGTAAGTAGTCGGGCCAATCAATAAACGTATCTCGATTCTTCCCAACACTTTCCTTTGTGTACCATCAAATGCCTTCACTATGCTATGGCACTCTTTCATGTGCGAGCTGTCTATCAGTAATCTGTTTAGAGCGGACAAGGGCAATACGTTCAATGCTGACCCGTTATCTATTAGGACCCCTGGTAGCGTGTACCCTTTGCATCTAGTGGTAATATGCAGAGCCTTGGTGGATCCCCTACCACCTGGTGGTATCTCGTTGTCACTGAAATGGATGAAGTTGTCAGCACTTATGTTACCTACCAACCGATCCAATTTATCAACCGAGATATCATTGGCGACGTAGGTCTTATTTAAAACTTTCATCAATGCATTCCTGTGTACTTTCGAATTCTGAAGCAAAGCCAACACAGATATACGCGCTGGTTGCTTATGCAGCTGCTTTACCACACAATATTCACTGTGTTTCAGGAACTTTAGGAACTCCTTGGCTTCTTCCTCTTTCACTGGTTCCTTGATGGGTGATTCAAACTTGACTAATTTTTCTCCCTCTGGATCTATCATTGGAGCTTTCCCTTTTGCCAAATCATAGTGTTTCCCGCTACGAGTATGAGAACCTGCATCCAACTCCTCTTTTGAAGCACTAGCCAATTTCTCCTTCCCTGGGATTGTTACACTACATTCATAGTTCCAGGGAACCCTCTTGCTATCCTCATAAGCAAAGGCTGTAGGTATTTGTATTATCACTTTTGGTGCTGCCTACATTTCAGCTCCATTGTTCTTGGGTACCGCGGGTCTCTGTATTATCACTTTCGGTGCTGCCTGCATTCCAGCTCCATTATTCTTGGGTGTCGAAATAACGATCAAAGGGAATTTGACTTTTGAGCTTCTCGTTGTGGACTTTGAGGTGCATATGCTCTTTTCTTCTGCGCCCTCTTCACAAAACTCAATTTCTTTATTGTTCATCAAATTCTTTACCATAGTCCTGAACTCCTCACATTTCTGAATCTCGTGCCCCGATTCCCGATGGTACTCACAATAATTTATCAACTTTCCCTGACTCTCTTCCGCAATGATTAGCCCCTGTTTGACCATTTCTTTCCAGACCAATCCTAAGGGAGTCTTAACCTCCGCACGCTTGTTTTGATCCTTCTCTCTGAACTTTCGCTAACTGCATTGACCCCATTATGATCGGGTAATGGGTTTTCTGCCTTTGGCAAATCTGCTAACTCTATAACCCCCATATTGACAAGCCTTTCTACCAATTTCTTAAAGGCTAGGCAATTCTCTATTGAATGCCCCATGATCCCCGCATGATACTCGCATTCCACATTCGGGTCATACCACTTGGGGTACGGGGGCTGCATTGGCGTTAGATAGCGAGGAGACACGATATGCGCGTCAAATAGGTTTTTATACATTGCCTTATATGTTATCGGGATCGGTATAAATTGGAGCTTCTCATTGTTCTGTCTTGCGGTGCCAGATTCCTTCCTGGACAAACCCTGATGCCCTGTAGCCACTGCCTTTGGCTGATTAACGGTGACCGATTTTGAATACCCTATGCTGGCGTTATTCACTTCGCTTTCGTTTCTCTCGTAATCGTTCTTTTGTTACTTTACCCCGCCTCAATCTTTTCACTTTTTATAGCGTTCTCAATCATCTCTTCGGTCATTACGATGTCCGAGAAACTCTTGGTTGCGCTTCCCAACATATGCGTGATAAATGAGGCTTTCAACGTGTTGATAAATAGCATCATGGTCTCTTTCTCCAGAAGTGGTGGCTAAACTTGGATGGCAACCTCCCTCCATCTCTGTGCGTACTGCCAAAAACTCTCGCTTGGTTTCTTTTCCATGTTTTGCAAAGCAATTCTGCTAGGGGTCATATCGATTACGTGGCTGTACTGCCTCATAAATGCCTGTGCTAGATCTCTCCAAGAACCAATTTCGGTACGACTCAACTGATTATACCATTTGGCTGCTGCTCCGACCAGGCTATCCTGAAAGCAATGTATCAACAGTTGGTCATTGTTAATATACCCAATCATTCTTCAGCAAAACATAGTTATGTGAGTTTCGGGGCAAGTAATCCCTTTGTATTTTTCAAACTCTGGCATTTTGAAGTTGTGGGGAAGTATTAGATCTGGCACCAAACTTATATCTTTAGCGTCAACTCCGTGTTGCCTATCAGTATCTTCCATAGCCCTGAATTTGTCTTCTAACCATTTGCAACGCTCTTCTAGCTGTCTTGGCAATTCAGACTTCGCGTTTTCCTTTTCCGCTGCCTCATCAAGGTCAGGAATAACAACATTGATCGGATGGTCTACCAAATTGGAACCTGATCCAGCCTGAAAATTTAGTGGTATCAAAACTCCTTATTGAAATTGTCGAGGTTTAATTATGATGGATATCTTTCGTGGATGCACTTCAGGATGTGTTGGGGTGAGACCCGAGAGGGATAGTCGCTCCTCACTATCTTCAGCAGTGTTAACCATGGGGGCTTTCCCTTTGTCTGCCAGTAATTGAGTTAATTGGGACATCATGGTTTTTTGCGATTCCATCATTTGATCCATCATATCACACTGGATCTTAGCAAGCTGCTCCTGCATTTGCAGCTGAAGTTTTTCCTGTATCTCCTTTTGGAGTTATTCAAGTTTCTCTATTTTCTGATCCATATTTTTTGTTTTCTTTCTTGTGCCGTAGGGATGCGTCTCTGGTAAGGTTTTGTTGGTTTCCAGGTTGCTGAAATAATTTTTATTATTAGAATCTTTTAATGACCTCTACTGCATATGAATGGAATGAAGACAAGTGCATGAATGCAAAGAAGGTGTCAATTCTGATTCAGTTTTATTTAGAAAGCTTTACTAGAGAACAAATTCCTTTACATAGAATCGAATTACAAATAAGGCCGGGCCTTAGCACCTAAAACTCTAATTTTTTCGAGTAATGAAGCTAATTCTTGTCCATGTTTTGATCGCGTCTCGAACTGCACGCTCAATACATCAGCTTGTACGGCTAAAGTCTGTAAATATTTGGCTATCTCTCGCATCTGGTTATAGCTTCCCCCATGAGGTAATCCCTATCTCTGACTTGATTCTGGGAATGGTGAAGCTCCTCTTCCCTTCGTTCTTCATCCGCCTCTAGAGACTTGATATGGTTTTGGCAATTTAGCAAGGCCATTTCTAATTCTTCGATCTTCCTTTTCATTTTCTCAATTTGGCTCAAACTTGCCCTTAATTCTTTCATCGAGTTACGGCTTCGATGATGATGAAGGGATCGCTCGAGTTCCACGACTCTAGCCTTTAACTCGTTTTGCTCACCTTGGCTTTCTGAGAGGCTCTTTTCCATAAGTTTGTTTCGTGCTTGTGCCTCTCTGAACTTCTCCTCTCATTGGTTAGCTTTAACCCTTTCATCTTGAGTTTCCTGACGCCATTGATCTGGAGTTTTTCCTAAACCGGCGGCCCTCATTGCTAGACGTATCCTCTTGTAGTCGGTTTTTAAGTTGTCGAGATCCTCTTCAACCCGATTTTTTCCTTTTCTGAATTTCTTAGCCTCAGCCTTTTGTATTTCCACGTCTAATCTCAGATGCATTTTCTCCTCTTCTAGCTGCTCGATCCTCTTCCCAAACTCGAGACTTTTCTTTTCAAAATCTTGCCTTATAATCTCCAGTTCAGACGGGACAACCTGCAAACATTCTTCTATTGATTGAACCTTTTCTAAACTCGGCCCCGGTATATTATCATTAATCCTTCGATTGAACCAATCACTATACTCAGGCGTTGTCATAGGACCTACGGCCAACCTCTTCCTTCGGTGAATCTGCTTCCAGGCATCCTGAATCCCCCGAACTCTTTTCTTGTAATTGTCTGCTTGATATGAGAACTCAGATTGAGCCATCCCATAAGTCGCCGGTGTAAATTGCCTTGACTGATATTGCCTTAGTGCAAGCAACGAAGTGTATCCAGTGGCTTCCCAAATCCCAAGCAATGGCACATAATCAAAACTCCCACAACAATAGAGGATCTCGTTAGGGACCATCCAAAAGGCTCTCCACTCCACATCCTCCTCTTTGAGATTTTGAAGGATTATCATCCACTTTTCTTCTGAGATGTCGTTTCTCCTTTGTGTAGCTGCCTTTTCCTTTAACGGGGAATAATTTCGGAGAAAACCCAGTAAGAGACCTTGTCCACCTTCCAAAAGTGTCCGTGAAACCAGGTCAGTAGCAATTGTGCACATCCAATAAATCTTCCTTCACATTCCCTCCGACATGAGCTCAAATATCTGAATGTCTCAGCTAGTAATGCAGGTACCGGTGTGATTCCTTTATCTAGAAGATCAAATAGGCCAGTGACTGCTTCATTTATGTGCCTGAGAGCTTTAGAAAAAATCACCAAGCCATAAATGCTCAAGGCAAAGATATCCACCCTCTTCTTCGCATCTGGATGTGCCAAGATCAAGTCTCTCATAACCGTCCAAGGGATACATTTACCGTCACCCTTTTGTTGAATTCGATTCGTAACCCAAGGCTCATTCATCCCTGTAATGCTCGTTAATTTTTTTACGAAGGTCGGGGCATTAGCGACTTTAATGTAAGTTTTGTCAACTAAGATCTTCGGACAATGGAGCAAGGTCGTATACTCCTCAATAGTGGGCACCGAATCTACTCTTCCAAAAGTGAAGCAATTGTACGCAGGATTCCAAAATTGGGTCATGGCCCGGAACAAATATTTGTCTACCTTAATATCTAGCAAATAGGGGATATCACCGTAATTTTGGTAAAACATCTGCTTAGTTCTGTTATCCCAACGGGCCCATATATCTCTCAACTCCTGTAACTCATTTTGTACCACGCTGACACGAGTAAAGTCCCACAGCTCCGATATGTATCCCTTAGCCAAACTGTCCCCTTTTCTAATTGTAGCCTCTCTAACCATGTGCGGACAGCCGTATTATCTTCGACCCTATCAAGGAATTCGTTCTCCATGTTAAACCTTCTAACTTAGCAACTAAACACGAATTGACTCCTCCTTAAATATGCAATGTCATGCAAACCACAAAAAACACAAGTCAGTATCAAATAATCAGATTGAAGGCAAACAGAGAATAATCAAACACCTATACGGGTAATCATTCAACGCTACTATGCCTGAGGAGTTCCTACGGTCTACTATATGGGGTAAAGTCCTATGAAAAAAGATACCCGAACCTGCAGATTCCTCAATCCTCGCCCATTATAGGCTCATACGGATAAAGTTCAGTTCAGGGGAATACATTTCCCTATGCCCATGCGGAGGTGAAAACCTCACGAAGACATAAGAACAGATGTATTACGGAAGCGGTCTACTAGCCCATGCGGAGGTGAAAACCTCACGAAGGCATAGTTTATCACTCCCACTTAAAGGTGTGACCACAACGGTCATGCAATGCAATGCCAAAATATTATGAAGCTAGACATTATATAAATTATAGCACAAACAAACGCTTTAAAAGAAACATGATAAAACACTTTTTCAACTTTTCAATCAAAAGAACAAAAATTAATCAACTTATGGCCTGACTCTCAACAAGTCCCCAGTGGAGTCGCCAAGCTGTCGAAACCGTCTTTTTATCAGGTTTTGAAAAACGGAAATCGACTTCAAAAACATGGAGTCGCCACCAATCCTTTTTGTTTAGGTGTGATCGTGTCACCTATAAAATAAATTTTGGTCTACGAATTTCCAAAAGAAAACGGGTTCGGGAGTCGGTTACGTGTGAGGAAGGGCTAGCACCTTCGCAACGCCCAAAATTGGTACCAAATTGATTAATTGATGTCCTAATGTTGAAAAATTTGAAATGGTTTTGAAATTCTGTTCTTTTTTTCTATAATTTTAAATAACTTGATTGAATATTGAGATTCGCTTGCTCCGAAGGAATAGAGTATCACATCTAGCACGATTGGACACGACAATCTGAGTCCTCGAATTCA
Source organism: Gossypium australe (assembly GCA_005393395.2). Taxonomy (NCBI): domain Eukaryota; kingdom Viridiplantae; phylum Streptophyta; class Magnoliopsida; order Malvales; family Malvaceae; genus Gossypium; species Gossypium australe. The sequence goes on from CM016614.1 coordinate 58,876,272, forward strand.
AGGTCATCCAAAAATTCCCCAAGCGCTTGTATTGAAATTTTGAAAGGGTATTTGGTTATTTGGACAAACAAAAAATCACAACCCATCACGATTGGGCACGATTTCTTCGAATCTCCAAACGCACAAGTATCCCCTTTATCTTGAAAAGTATGAATAAAACTTGAAAGGATACACGTTATTTGGTCAAACAAGAGAAATCACATCCAACATGATTGGGCACGATCTCATCGAGTTTCCAAACGCATGAATATGACCTTGTTTTGGGAATATGGGCAAAATTTTGAAAAGGTATTTGTTTGTTTGGTTAAACAATAAAAACCATGCCCAGCACGATTGGGCGCGACCTGTTTGAATTCCCAAACGCACGCATATCACCTTATGTTGAAAATATGGATAGAATTTTGAAAGGGTATTCGTTTATTTGGCTTAACAAAAAAATACCACACCCAGCACGATTGGGCACGATCTTTTCGAATTTCCAAACGCACAAATATCACCTTATTTTGAAAATATGGACAAAATTTTGAAAGGGTATTCGTTTATTCGACTAAACAAAAAAAAAACCACACCCAGCACGATTGGGCACGATCTTTTCGAATTTCCAAATGCACAAATACCACCTTGTTTTGAAAATATGGACAGAATTTTGTGTAACACCCAAACCCGGCCCACAAGCCCTGACCAGATCTGGTATGTCACGGAGTAAAAAATTTTTGAAAGATTCGGGTTAACATTGGAAATCCAAAAATATCGCTAAATTTGTAAAACAACGTTTGCTAAAACTAAGATAGTTTGGTTTGATAAACACGATGGGGTTGAAAACTTTTTCTTTTCCTTTGAAATCATTTGATTATTTAGATTTTTAGAAGTATCGGGGTTATTGATAACTTGGTAAAAATTTTGCTACCCGATGGTAACGTCTTTGAAAACGCGTACGAGTACTAATTTTGAAAATGTTGCTTTTACCGATTCGCTTAACAGTCCATAAGTTCGTTAGAAATAAGGTAAAAACTACTTAATCATACGAATAGTAATAAAAAAAATAATAAGCGGCCATATTACAACCCAATCGAATTTAGCAAATAGTAAACTTTAATGGTACGAAATAAGACTTCTAAACCGAGGAACAAGCATGGCCACCTCGAGTCCTCTCCGGCTCCGTCTCCGCGATCTACTCACCTGAAAAGATAGGGAAAGGGGGTGAGTCACCAAGACTCAGTACGTAATTAATACGCATGTCCCCACATACGGGCTCAGCCCATATCCACAGAACAAACATATACATGAGTATGCAATTATGAAGCCCAACCTAGCCATCCATACTCCTTTTTCTACCCCGTGTGGTACCAAACCACTGGTGGTGCCAAACCACTGGTGACTTAAAGTCACGATATCCGTCAATACGTGTGGTGCCAAACCACTGGTGGTGCCAAACCACTGGTGACCCGAAGTCACAATCAAATGATGGGGCCAACCCATCGTGTGATACCAAATCACTGGCGTCGATCCCGTATCTCAAATGTGGGGCCAACCCACGGTGGTACTAAGCCACAGGGACGAGACGCTATGAGGTGCCAAACCTCTGGAGGTACCAAACCTCTGGTGACCGTAGTCACAATGTGTTACCAAAACACTGGTGTCCGTCGACACGAATATCACTGCCCCCTCCACTCATTTATCCCACATCATCATGCTCACATAACAAGTATCATGATCCCATATATCATGCATTTGTATATAGCATAACATTTAACAGCATATGATGGCATACACAACATATATCATAGATCGAGTATTAGGGGACTTACCCGAAAACCAAGCTTATGCCCACAAGGCAAAGATACTACATGATAGGTGATAAAATATCATTTTAATAACAATTTATACTAATAAAGTGTGTAAGAGCTTACACACCTGATTAAACGATCACCCACCTTGGGCATCCAACATCTTAGCCCTTATTTCGGCTAACATGCACAACATGTACATTTACAATAACATACATAAACCAGCAAGAGAACAGTGCGATAACTACGCACCTGATTATAGCGAGATCCTGACTTATCGAATCTAATATCGACTAAAATCCCGAAAGCTTTTGTTACTTCTATCGATTAGCCCCTAAAACACATAACCGAAATCGGTCACACTTAGCACTAAAATGGCCTTAGGCCGAATGCCAAGAGTCATTTACCTAGCTTCTTTCGATCCCGAAACACCACTTGTTCTCGTAGATTATCTCTCGAAGTCATCGAATGTCCTATTAAAACGTTGTTAGAAAAGGCTTATACACAACTCTATAAACAAAAGCTCTTGGCCGAATATTGCACTTACCAATTCTTGAATAGAAGACTCCTTTTTAAAGCCCTAACACTTGCCACACCAAAAGAGCACTTGACCATGGCCTTATACACTTTCGGCCACCCCCCCAAAACAAAGGTCAAACATTCGTTTATCATCAAAACTCGAAACATAGTCTTAAGGCCGAAAGTCATACTTCTTCACCTTAATCTCTGTAAAACTCGAAGGATTCCTTTACTGCTCCCTAACATTGGCACAATAGAAACACATCAATATGGCCCTAAACATAATCGGCCATTCTTGAAATCAAAGTCTAGCCTTGATTTCGGCAAGCAAAAGAAAAAGAGAAGAAACCACTTCTTAAAAGGAGTACTTACCAACGTTCGAAGAGATTCACAAACACATAGCTGACCACACCTTCAACTACACGAAAGAGCATACCAAAATAGTTCTTGAAGGTTCGACCACTAGATTAAGGTTTCGACTACCATATCTTAATATTCTTCCAAGCACAAGATTCGGCAATGGTGCCTAGCATGCTCGGCTAGCAACAATGAAAGGAAACCATGCAAGTACATAAGCTAGTCGAGAGCTTCCTAGCTCCTTCTAAAATCGAAGCTCGAATATTGCCCTCTCTCGGTCAAGAGCAAAAGGAAAGAAAGAGCAAGCAAAAACCAAAACAATGGCTACCTCTCTCGCTATTCCTTCCAAACCGCAGCTCAATCTCTCTTTCTTTCTCCCATTTTCGGCTAAGACAAAAATGAAAAGGGAAACAAAACAAAGGTTTTTGGCCAAGCTTTCCTCAAACCCAAGGCCAGAATGAAGGTCTCTAAGGAGTTTACCATTCGGCCATGCACCAAAATGTCAAGAAAGGAAGAACCAAAAATCAAAATTCGGCCATGCTTGTGCAATATTCCAGCCGACCATGCTATCCTCTTTTTCCCATACAATAAAAATTATTAAAACAAAAAAATACCAACCCATGCCGCACATGCTCTCATTTTGTTAAGCTCAACATTGATTATTTCTTTATTCTATCACCTTTCCCCTCCTTGAATAATAAAAAAAACAACAAAAAAATAAGTTAATGGCCGGCCACGCATATAACCTTCCCAAGGCCAAACTTTCATCCATGCCTAACTAATAATAATAATTTTTATTATTCCCTCATTCTTCCATCACCTTTCAAACTAAATCACACTACACCATTTTCTATATAATATAATAATGACACATCATTTAACAAAAATAATAAAATGACAAGCCCCACACTTCATTAGCAGAGGAATAACTTAGTAATGATAATAAAATAAATAAATAAAACCATGTAAGGATAGAACCCACAAGCATGCGTGCATGCCTCTCCAATTTACAAAAAATCAAGGCCGGCCAAGCACTCTTCTCCCTTGCTAATCTCAACATCACTTTCCATAGTTTTTAATGTAATCCACACTAGCAATAATAATAAAACTCCCTAAGCATGCTTTAAAAAATTCTTTGTTTAATAGCATGCCCAACACCCTTAATAAAATAAAATGAAACTTAACAAATTCCTATGCATAAATAATACTTATAATTTCTCATACCTTCCAAAAGAATAAAATAAAATAACATTAGAAAAAAAAAATGAAACCAGCCCATAATAAAAAAATAAAAGAATAATGCCCAATGCCTAAAATAAGGCAAACAAGCAGCAATTTAAGCTGCATGCGTGCATGCTTGCTGCAGGCATTTAATGCCATGCAGCCCATTCACGTTATCAAAAAGGAAGACAATGCCTGCTGCCCCCAGGTCTCGAACCCGAGACCTGGAGAAAGCATCTCCAAGTTTCAGCCACTCTGCCAGATTGTCTTTCTTGACAAAAATACCGCAAGCTTCCTTTTAATCCTTACATCGCTGGCTTCCCTACTTTAATGCTAGGAACCAAAAATAAAAAGTATTCGCGCCCCCAAAGGAACTCGAACGCCTGACCTCGAGAGGCCCCAATCTTGCGAGCGCCTTAACCACTGGGCTAGTGCTCATTTCATGCCAACTAACACGCCGAAAAATTCTTTTAAACCCTTATTCCTTAGCTCCTTTGTTCAAGCGCCAAACTAAAAATGAAACGCGCTAACGCGCTACCTCTGGGTTTCGAACCCCCGACCTGCTGGAGGCTTTCCACGCCTCCAGCCACCTGGCCCCTTCGCATATTTCATGCAATAATCTTCTAGGAATTTCTTTTAGGCCTTTCACCGATAGCTCCCTCTTACTATAGCACTAAAATTGGAAAAAAATAAAAACCCATTGCCCTTCGCAGTACTCAAACTCCCGACCCGCAGAAACCCCCACACGCCACTAGCCACTTTGCTGCTAGCTCATCTGTGACATGATATCCTCACAATTTATTTTAAGTCTTCCTTAACCCAGTTCACTTGTCTTAGCGCAAAAAGGAAAATAAAAGTCCACAACTTGCTGCCGCCTGGATTCGAACCAAGGTCCTTGCTGGCGTTAAGCCAGGCCCTTATGAGGCGTCTCTAAGCCACTATACCAAGCCTCCTTTCGTGCCAAGAAATTCCCAAAATTTAACTTAAGGCCTTCTTCCATAATTTTCCTCTTTAGCCCTCAATTTTCAAAATTTTACAAAACACTCCCCTTTTATCCCCGAGCTTTAATAACCCCTAAAACTCATCAAAACAAATCTTAAGGCCTATCGACTCGTGAATTTTTTTTTTGCTCCAAAGCATAGCCCTTAATTTAGGATATTACATTTTGAAAGGATATTTTTTTATTTGGCTAAACAAAAAAAACCACACCCAGCACGATTGGGCACGATCTTTTCGAATTTCCAAACGCACGAATACCACCTTGTTTTGAAAATTTTGAGTAAAAATGATTCTAAAATTCAAATAATATTGAAACATGATATTTTTTAGGTGAATGCTATGGCATAATAACATACAATATGGAGCAATTATTTACAAATGAAATACAATGCTATTAAATCTCAAACAACAAATAAATATAAAACGAGGATTAAAACACATATAATGGCAATAATTATCAAACATTGGATCAATGATAAGCAAAATACTAAGAATAATAAAATAAATACATCAACAATATTACGAAATGGATAGAATAATCTTAATACGAATTATGCAATTCTTTAAAACAAGAAACGTAAAAATATTTGAAGTTAAAAAGTTATAAAAATATACAAATGATATATAAAAGTAATTGGAATAAATAAATACATAATTTAGAATAGGGTCTTTGAAAGAAATAAATTATACATGATAGATATATATATAATATAAAATCAATAGTATATACATAAAAGTAATCTAATATAATTATATGTATATAAAATAAATATATGTATAAATTTAATGAAAATAACACGTATAAATAGAAATAAATAATATCTAAAACAAATTAAAATATTTAATATTAAAAAAGGCTAGTTAAATAAATCAATAAACAAATAATTAGATAAATAATTAAAGGACTGCATTAAAATCAGAACAAAAATACAGGGCTAAAAGATAATAAATTACAAATGAAATAAAAAGGATTAAAATACAATGTGCGTAAACTCAAAGGGACCGAGAATGCAATTTACCCAAGTATCTAAACGCAGTATTCAAAGAGTGATTAAATTTAAAACGGCGTGAAATTTCTGGGCTCAATTAAAATAAACACAAACTTAATAAGAAAAAAATGAAATAAAAGACAAGAGGACTAAAACGGGGATTAACCCATTGCTCAGAAAAGCGCGGATCCTATAGGGATTTTCAGGTCGAATTCGGGTCGTAGCCTTATGCTGTGTCGTATTGAGGCTATTGTAATGAGCCCCAAACAACGCTGTTTTCTTAACACCCTATAACACCCCCTTAAACCGAATTAAAACTTACAGACGCCCTCTTCCCCTTTTTTTGAAACCCTAAAATCCCCTCTCAGTTTAACCTCGTCCGTAGCCAAGGGAAATCCCCCCTGTCTGACTACCAAAACGCCACTGTAAAGGCGCTTGGTGGTGCACGAAGAACCCAAGGGAGGTCTTTTCTGTACTAGCCCTGAAGTCCCGCCCCTATCTGGACTCCGATCGCGATGGAGGGGACACGGACAGGACCATGCGAAGGTATCCCCTCTCTCCCTTTTTGTTAATATTTCAAAATAAAAGAAAACAGTGCTGAAAATAGATTCCAAAATAATGAACAACAAAAGAAAGGTATAAAAAGGAAAAATCCTTTTTTATGTTTCTGATCTATTCTCATGCGTAGTCAATAGTGTGTGTAAAAAAACAGAGGTTGTGGCTCGGCCCTTTTTATAGCCGATCCGAAAAAAATGTCAAAATACAAGTCTTTTTCATCTTTTATTTCGTTTCTATTCTCTATTTGCTGTGGTTTCTGTCACTTTTTTGCTATTCGTTTGCAGGTATAGACGTGGCCAAGATGCAGGGGGTCGTACGACGTTGATGCGCTGGAGGCAGTACGGAGGCACGCTGGTGAAGGCTTGCACGTGGGTGGAGCGCGTGGTACGAGCGGGGACACGAACGGTCGCGCACGTGAGGGCAGCTGAAGCGGCACGGGAAGGTTCTGGAAGCCCTCCTAAGGCTTCCGGAGCTTCAAAAGCGTTGGGCCATTTGGGCTGGTTCTACAATTGGGTTGGGTTGGTTTAGTATTTGGGTCATTGTAATTGGGGTTTTGTAATTATTTCGGGCTTTGTGTGGGGGTCTAGGTTAATATTTTGGGTATGTAAACTCGTTAATGGACTTTGAATTTTGGTGTTTTATTTATTTTTGGTTATTTTGATGAGTTAAGGGGCCCGGGCAAATTTGGGTTTCTACAGGTATATGAAAAATATTTACAAATGCCCAATAAAATGAGATTAAATGGATTTCGTATATAATAAATTATTTAACAAATTTAAAATAAATAAGAAAAACAAGATAATCTCTCACCCCATAAATTATTTTGGTAATTCATTTTAGGAATTGAAAAAAAAAGTATATTTGTTTTTATATTAATATTAATATATAATATATGCAAGTATTGAAATTGCTGAGTTAATTATTTGTTAAGTTACAACTTAAGAAATAACTTAAAATTGAAACAAAAAACAATAAACACATCGATTTTTTTTTACATAGTAATCCTACATTTGTGGGGCATTACCTAGATAATAGTTCACTGTAATTTTCACAATCCTAAAAATGGTTTAAGGTTAGCCATACCTACATATGTTATAACCCTACTACTATACAATTACAATGAAAAATTATCTCCAACTAAAACTTTCTCCATGAAAGCATGTCAAAAAGTTTGGTTCTAAAATAAATTGCACAAAAAAGGTTCCTCCCACTGAACAAATATGTCTACAATTAATTCCACACACTTCTAAGTGAACCATACCTTCAATGTATGGATTACTATCTAGGTGAATCTAGCTAGTATAATTAGACTAAACTATTAAAATTTTGCACCATAACTATTATCATAATGATTTAGATTATATTGGAACATATATAATGATTATCCATTTCTCAGTCACATATCTTTTAATATATGAAAAGATATTCCAAATTTCATATACTTGTCTCGATGCTTGTCATTAATTCTTTCTTTGTAAGAACACAAAATTTACTGTATAAGTTTTCTTAATTTGTCACCCAAAATCATGTCAAAAGTTACTAATCAAAAGAAAACAACTATTTTAAAAGAAATAGTTGCCAAGATGAGTTGCAACTGAGGTTAGCAACTTGTTGCACCAATAGTTACCCCCTTTGACACTTTAGGAGAAAAACTTGCAACAATTACCTTAAGCACAAAAAATAAAGGAAACGATAATTAACTCCCCCTAAACTAGAAAATCATCATCCATTCAGAAAAACCAAATATATAACTACGAAAATAACTAGTCATAGCACCCATAAGGTTTGATACAAAACTAGAAAATCTATCACGCCAAGAAAACATGCAAGCATTAAGTTTAAACAACCAACAATTACCAAGAAGAAACATGTAACAACCCACCCGATAGAGACTATGTCAAGTGACTGTTTGGTGTGTAAGTCGGTTAAGTCAAGGGTAGAAAATGAGTAGGTTAGTGAAGTATTTTTGTTTGACTGTGTGGCATATTCTATGGGATTCACTATTTGGCGAACTCCAGGATTTGACGAACTCTAGGGTTGGGTTGTAACAACCCTAACCCGTATCTATCGTCGGAGTATGGTTAAGAGGTATTACCGGACATATTGGATTATATCACAAACATTTCACTAACATCAAATATTCACAAAAATTTCCATAGCGAAATATACACATATAGTCCCTTTAGAAGGTCTACGAGTCCTTAAACATGCATTGGGAAGGGGTCGGGACTAAACCGAGCACATACAAATTTTTCCGAAACTTAAACATTTTTTTAAAAGTTATAGAGGTCACACGCCCGTGTGGGCAGGCCATGTGCCTCACATGGCTTAGACACGCCTGTGTGGCCAAAACGTGGAAAAACAGGGCATACATACTGAATTGTCCACACGGCCACAAGACATGCCCGTGTGTCAGGCCGTGTGAAAATTAGGGAGGCTACCGACTTAGTCATACGGCTAGTCACACGCCCGTGTGTCTAGCCCGTGTACCTAATCGTATTGGCCTCTAACGCCTGAGTGCTCGATCGTGACAATTGAAGGGGGTATATTGACTTGGCCACATGGCTTAGCACACGCCTGTGTGTACGACCGTGTGCTCTACCCATGAAACACCCCTTACCCGTATTCAACACCGGAACAGGGTACGAGGCATTACCGGACTTGCCTTGCTTGAACATACAACTTTGGATTTAAAATTTCATTTCCAACTTAATACTTCCTATACGTATGCATAACATCCTTATCATGGGCCTACGAGGCCTTAAACACACATTCGGAAGGTCTCGAAATTAAACCGGAAACTTTCACGCACTTAGAAAAATTTTGCCTAAATAGGGGCTACACGCCCGTGTGGGCAGGCCATGTGGTCATACATGCCCATGTTCCTAGCCCGTGTGAAATTTATTTTCACTTCGAACCTACAGGGGTTTTCACATGGCCGGGCACACGCCCGTGTCCTTCGCCCATGTCCTCCACATGGCCTAGACACGCCCATGTGTGAAAACCTGAGTATTTTGTTTATGATGTCAGCAACCTTATAAGGGGCACACGGCCTAGGCACACGCCCGTGTGTGTAGCCCGTGGTCGACATTGACTTCCAACATTAACATGTAGGGGACACATGACCTAGTCACACACCCATGGGACTGACCATGTGTCACACACGGCCTAGACACACGCCCGTGTGTCTACCCGTGTGGACAATCTCAAGGCTATTTTCCAAGCCATCTTGCCACCCTCACTTGCACACATTTATACAACATCACATATCATTCTCATATCATCAGTTATAATACTTAAACTTTCACATTATAACCATGGGAACCAAATTATCTTCCCATATGCGAAAGAGCGTTCTTGCTGCAAATAAATACAAATGATATAAGCCATCATACGTGTCTATACACAATTGATCCATCAATCGTTTGAGGTTAACACATTTGGCTACATTAACTATGACTTAATTAAACAAAAGATAAGATCCCTATACATGCCATATCTCAAGAAGACTTGAAAGCTATTACCCAAGTGACTGCTCGATAGTGTGAAAGCATCTCCGACGGTTACCAACCCGAGCTAGTTAAGTTAACCTATAAGAGATAGGAAAGGAAGAGGAGTAAACAGTAACGCTTAGTAAGTTCATATGCAAATGTTAAGCAACTATTGACATTTATTTATTATACTCAACCATAAGGTAATATAATGAGATTTTCACTTAAGCTTATAAATACCCATTCAACCATTCATAATGTTTACTCATTCTAAACTTTCCCTATCACAAACTCATATCATAAAACATTGTTCATCTTTACTTGCATTTATACCTTGCATTTACCACTACAAAGCTACGTGCAAATTTCACTTAGTCAAGTTCTCGATATCACCCCAGAAATAAATACTCAGTGGTTTCACACACAGCCCACCATTCAATAATTAATAAGGGGGTATCGTACATAACCCACCATTAATATTAAGCACGATTGTATTGCACACAACCTATCGGTAACAAATAATAAGGTGGTATTGCACATAGCCCACCATTATTACACATTCACAGATTTTTATCCTCATACATTTTCCTACTTCGAATGTTCATCCGAGAATATCCTCACACACTATCATTCTTAAATAGATTTCTACAATAATCATTTGCATTCATGCAATGCATTAATAAATATAACATATGAAATCAGGGTGCGTCGTTTATACACAACTCACCATGGTTTTCTCATATACCGAATTCATCTCAAGTGAGTTCTGGGCACATACCTGTACCTCTCATGGTATAACTGTAAGAGTATGCCCAAAGATCAATCATGAGATGGTTGTAATAACATACTTAATTTACCATGTTTATTAATATAAAGCGTTGTCATTATTGTTTCAGTTTTTCTTTCTGTGTGTATAGATAAACTGTTTTATAATAATGTCCTGAGAATAATATGATTATTCTTAAAAGATCCTTAGTCGAGTATTATTATTGACTAGGACAACAATAATGCATTAAGACTAACATGTAGTTGATTGATGATAAAGAGTTGTCATTGATATGGAGTGTCAAAATCAATGCATGAATATGTGTGTTAGAGAACAACATATTGGATTGACCCGCTATGAGTATATTTCTTGGATTATTATGTAATTGTCACAACATTACTCATAGTGATTAATATGTATATGATCCTCAGACTTGAGATCATTATTATCCCAGCATCGTGAGTTGTATATTTTGATACAGTCAAAAGTACATCGTAACAGGTTGTTCTGTAAAGGATGATGTTGGATATACCACAATCTATGTAGAGGGATATGGTTAATCAATAAAGGATAAGTCCCTCCTACATAATAGAAGTAATATCTTAGGCCACTTGATTGAGTGAGACTAGAAATGCATGGCCATGCTCAAATAAGTTGATATGAGATGTCATACTAATTTGTATATCATAGTCTACTCAAGATATCAAGAAACATGGGATGGACTATGCAAGTGTGACTATCCCATGACTTGTATCCGTTCCAGAGATAAAGGACTTAAGGATTAATGCATGAAAGGTTAATCATAAAAGGTTATGTCGAATCATGACTTCTTGTAACTTAGGTAGCAATGATGCATTGCTAGATGCCACTCATTTTTTGTGACAATAGAATCGTTCTAGTATTACTGCTAACGTTGCAAGAACCTACAGGGTCACACCCTATGGTTGAAATGAACGGAATAAAATATAGTTGGTATTGTGTTTGGTTGTCACATGAATTAAATTAATTAAAGAATTAATTTAATTGGGCAATCAAATATTGAACATATTATATGTACAAGGATGTTGTACACATAATGATAACATAATTTTATTAATATATGAATTTGATTCATATATAAATTTAAATAAATATAGTTTACCGAAATCCTTATTATAATTAATGTAATTATAATTTTCGGATATAATTATTGTAATTATAATTTTCGGTTAAAAACTTTATTGTATTTATTTAATCTTATAATACATTCAAGAGATACCAATTATAAAAGGCCCAATTAAAAGGATACCAATTATAAAAGGCCCAATGAAAAAGACACCCATTAGAAAAGGTATTAAAAGGAGACAAAGCTGAAGAGGAAAAACCATAAGTGATTGCTTGTTAGGTCTAGCAACCGTCAAGCAAATAAACCTCCAAAACAGTTTTGGAGATTTCTTCCGTTCATAGTCAAACTGGGTGGATTACGTAGAGGCAGACATCAGAAAAGGTTGTGGCTTGATTCGACAATAGATCAAAACTCTTGTTGCCAAGGCGTCGCTGTCTACTCAGATTGAAGTTTTGGTAATTCGAAATCTTTATTTCACCCCGATTCGTTCCTCACACATGGATTCATGGTTTGGATCGCAGGATCTAATTTTATTTTGCTGCGCCATGGGGTACCGACGTTCCAACAGTGGTATTAGAGCCACTTGTGTGATACGAACTCGGGTTTAAATACTTGGGTGATGCAATTGGATGAGATGCATGTTTTGATCTTATTGTATTTTCGATTGTTTAAATCGTTTAAGCATAACCTAATAACTATTCCTTTCGGTAATTGATTAAATGTTAATCATGGTGTTGTGGCCTATTCAATTTTATGTTATTACTGTTAACTATTTTGGTAATTGATTTTATGTATGCTATTTTTGACATGCACGGTGTTTGAAATGCATAGTTATAGCCCAATGACCCATTCGATAAAAGGTTGTATTTTTTTTATAAATACTGCCTGCGTGTCGTGCCTTACTACTATTCTCTTGTATTTCTCTTCTCATCTTATTCCCTCGTATGTAAAACGAGTTTCTGCATATTGTAATTTGCAAGAGTTGCTGTGGGCCAAACGAGAAGCAAGGTGGGACAATTATTATGGATTGATAGCTTGTAAAATGGCTTACACCTTTAGGTTTCTTTTTGGTTTTCCCATTGGCTTGGGTTGAACCACCTTAGTTTATGGGCTATAACTATTGCATTTATTTATTGCTTTATTTATTCATGTATGAGATGCTATGGATGTCTAAAGCATGCCAATTATATATATATAATTGAAAACTTGATGATAATAAACCCTATTAATTGATGAGATCGATTAGAAGACTAAATGGGCTAAAGTAGACCATAATTGGTGAGATACAACAACCTTAATAAAATCCCTCTATTAAAATATTAAGTCAACATGGCCTTCCAATTTTGCCTTTGTTAAGGCCTCGATCAATACTATGTAGGTTCTGCCAAAGCGAAGTACTAGTATTTATCTTGGTTAAACGCGAAGAATAAACAAGTGATATTCGCTGGTCAAAAAATTGGTTAATGACTTAACTAGGTTACTCTAATAGGATTAGAAACCTAGAGGCAAGTAAATTGGATAAATCATAAGATGATTAGAACAAGAGTTGTTCACCAAATATTAGGAGTTACATATGATGTAATTAGCAAATGTTGCTTACCTAAATAACCATAATCTTAAGAGTAAAGCCAAAGCTGGCTTAAGAGGTGGTGAAATATGGATCCTTAACCTACTAGAAATACTTTTGAGAAAGTTTTTCCGAAATTAATATACGAGAGTTATTAATTTTAACGTACTAGAAATACTTTTGAAAATGTTTTTTTGAAATTAATATACGAGGGTTATTAATTTTGAAATAAAATAGTGGGAATATCATTTAATAAAGTCTTTTTAATGATTGATATAAAATTGGTAAATTTACTCACATGCATATTTAATTGTTGTAGATATATTATGGCTGCAAACACTAGCACACTCTCATTGTGATCGGTCCTTGAGAAGGACAAATTGAATGGTTTGAATTTTCTTGATTGGTTCCATAACTTGAGGATTGTCCTTAAACAAGAACGGAAATTATATGTCATTGAACAACCACTTCCTAATGAACCACCCGCTAATGCCTCGAGGACTGATAGAGATGCTTACAAGAAGTATCTCGATGACATGATAGACGTTGGATGTCTTATGCTTGCCACTATGAATCCTGAACTTCAGAAGCAACATGAGGACATGGTTGCTTATGATATGATCGAGCACCTGAAAGAACTTTATCAGGGGCAAGCACGGCAAGAGAGGTTTGATATCTCTAAGGCCCTATTCCAATGTAAGTTGGCTGAAGGAAGCCAGTAGGACCTCATGTCCTTAAGATGATTGGCTATATTGAAAGCCTGTCTAAGCTTAGGTTTCCATTGAGCCAAGAGTTGGCCACTGATGTTATTTTACAAATGTTGCCGGATAGCTACAGCCAGTTTGTCCTCAATTTCAATATGAATGAAATTGACAAGACTCTACCACAATTGCTCAGTATGTTACGAACTGCTGAAGGCAACTTGAAAAAGGTTGGACCCAAGCCCATACTGATGGTCCGTAATAACAAGGGCAAGGGAAAGGCCAAAGTTCAAACAAAGCCCAAGGGCAAAGGTAAGCCCAAATTTGGAAAGGGAAAGGCTGCACTGAAACCTAAAGGTGGGGTGTATAAGGAAGGAAACTGTTTTCATTGTGGTGTGACTGGACATTGGAAACGAAACTGCCCTATCTATCTTGAAGAAGTCAAGAAGGCTAAAGCAAGCAGAATGTCTGCTTCAGGTATTTATGTTATTGATATTAATTTATCAACTAACTACTTCTTGGGTATTAGATACTGGTTGTGGTTCTCATATTTTTACTTCTGTACAGGGACTACAAAGGAGTAAGACTTTGGCTAGAGGAGATGTGGACCTACGAGTTGGAAATGGAGCAAAAGTTGCTGCATTAGCTGTGGGAACATATACTTTATTTTTGCCTAGTGGACTTGCTTTATGTTTAGAGGATTGTTATTTTGTGCCCAGTTTCACTAAAAACATTATTTCAATTTCTTGTTTAGACAAAATTGGTTTTGAGATAATTATTAAGAATAATTGTTGTTCATTTTATCTCAATAATGTTTTCTATGGTTCGGCACAATTGATTAATGGCCTCTATATTTTTAGATCAAACGAATCCCATTTACAACATAAATACTAAAAGATCTAAAATAAATGACTCAAATCAAACTTATCTTTGGCATTGTCGTTTGGGCCACATAAGTGAGAAACGCATATCCAAACTCCATAAAGATGGTCTCTTGAATTCATTTGTTTTTGAACAATTTGAAGTATGTGAATCTTGCTTATTGGGAAAAATGACTAAATCTCCTTTTACTGGTAAAAGTGAACGAGCTAGTGATTTATTGAACTTAATACATTCTGATGTATGTGGACCAATTAATACACAGGCCAGAGGTGGATTTCACTACTTCATTACCTTCACTGATGATTTCAGTAGATATGGGTATGTTTATCTCATGCGCCATAAATCTGAGTCCCTTGAAAAGTTCAAGGAATTCAAAAATGAAGTACAAAATCAACTAGGCAAAACTATCAAGTCACTTCGATCTGATCGAGGTGGAGAGTATTAAAGCCTAGAGTTTGATGATCTTTTGAAACAATGTGGGATTGTCTCACAATTTACTCCTCCTGGTACTTCTCAATGGAATGGAGTATCTGAGAGAAGAAATCAAACTTTGTTAGACATGGTTCGATCCATGATGAGTCATGCTGATCTACCGACTTCCTTTTGGGGACATGCACTTGAGACAGCTGCTTTCACACTAAATCGTGTTCCATCTAAATCGGTTCAAAAGACGCCATATGAGATGTGGACTGGGATACGTCCTAGTATGTCTTTTATGAAAATTTGGGGCTGTGAAGCTTATGTTAAACGTCAGACGTCTACTAAGCTTGAACCCAGATCTGAAAGGTGTACTTTTGTGGGGTATCCAAAAGAAACCAAAGGATATTATTTCTTTAATCCCACTCGGACTGGTGTCTTCCTAGAGAGAGAATTTACTTCTAGAAAAGGAAGTGGGAGAAAGATTGAACTTGAAGAAATTCGAGAATCACAAGATACCACTGAACCAGAGATTGAACAACAACAAATTCCACAAGAAATTGAGGAACAAACAACTGTTGTAGAAATACAACCACCGCGCAGATCTTTAAGAGAATGCCGTGCACCTGAGAGATATGGATTTCTCATTACAACGCATGGTGATGTTCTTCTTATAGATCAAGATGAGCCTAGGACTTATCAAGAAGCGATGACAAGCCCAGACTCTGAGAAATGGCTTGAGGCCATGAGATCTGAGATGGATTCCATGTATAAAACCAAGTATGGACTTTGATTGACCCACTCGAAGGGGTTAAACCTATAGGGTGCAAATGGTTTTCAAAAAGAAAACAAACATGGATGGTAATGTACAAACATACAAAGGGCGATTAGTCGCTAAAGGTTTTCGCCAAATTCATGGTGTTGACTATGATGAAACCTTTTCTCCTGTAGCTATGTTTAAATCCATCAGGATCTTGCTCGCCATAGATGCATTTCATGATTATGAAATCTGGCAGATGGACGTCAAAATAGCTTTCCTTAACGGGAAACTTGAAGAGGATGTGTATATGACACAACCTGAAGGTTTTGTAAATCCAAAGGATGCTAGAAAGATATGTAAGCTACAAAGATCCATTTATGGATTAAAGTAAGCTTCTCGAAGTTGGAATCTTCGTTTTAACGATGCAATCAAAGAGTTTGGTTTTATCAAAAATGAAGATGAACCATGTTTTTACAAGAAAGTTAGTGGGAGCACTATCACATTCTTGGTACTATATGTGGATGACATACTTATCATGGGAAATGACATACCTACCTTGCAGTCTATTAAGACTTGGTTAAGAAGTTGTTTTTCTATGAAGGACTTGGGCGAAACCACTTATATCTTAGGAGTCAAGATCTATAGAGATAGATCAAGACGACTACTAGGTCTAAGCCAAAGAACATACATAGATAAAGTACTGAAAAGGTTCAGTATAGAAGAATCTAAAAGAGGATTCCTACCTATGAGACATGGTATTTCACTCTCGAAGGAAATGTGTCCTTCAACTCCACAAGAGAGAGAACGTATGAGTAAAATTCCATATGCTTCTGCTATTGGATCTATCATGTATGCTATGTTATGTACCCGTCCAGATGTCTCGTATGCCTTAAGTATGACGAGCAGGTATCAAGTAGATCCCGGTGAAGGTCACTGGACCACAATCAAGAGTATCCTTAAGTACTTAAGAAGAACTAAGGATACATTCCTATTATATGGAGGTGAGGAAGAGTTAAGTGTAAAAGGTTACACTGATGCCAGCTTCCAAACCGACAAGGACGATTCTCGATCACAATCAGGTTTTCTGTTCTGCCTTAATGGTGGTGCTGTGAGCTGGAGGAGTTCAAGGCAAAGTACAATAGCTGATTCTACAACAGAGGCTGAGTATATTGCAGCCAGTGAGGTAGCAAAGGAAGTAGTTTGGATCAAGAAGTTCATTACTGGACTAGGGGTTGTGCCTAGCATATCAGATGCTATAGAACTCCGATGTGATAACAATGGAGCTATTGCACAAGCTAAAGAACCCAGATCTCACCAGCGATCCAAACATATACTTAGACGCTACCATCTTATTCGAGAGATTATCGATCGAGGGGATGTAGAGATATGCAGAGTACGTTCAGATGATAACATTGCTGATCCCTTGACCAAGCCTCTGACACAACAGAAGCATGATCGTCACACTAAGTCACTTGGCATTAGATACATGAGTGATTGGTCTTAGTGCTAGTGGGAGATTGTAAGAGTATGCCCAAAGATCAATCATGAGATGGTTGTAATAACATACTTAATTTACCATGTTTATTAATATAAAGCGTTGTCATTATTATTTCAGTTTTTCTTTCTGTGTGTATAGATAAACTGTTTTATAATAATGTCCTGAGAATAATATGATTATTCTTAAAAGATCCTTAGTCGAGTATTATTGTTGACTAGGACAACAATAATGCATTAAGACTAACATGCAGTTGATTGATGATAAAGAGTTGTTATTGATATGGAGTGTCAAAATCAATGCATGCATATGTGTGTTAGAGAACAACATATTGGATTGACCCGCTATGAGTATGTTTCTTGGATTATTATGTAATTGTCACAACATTACTCATAGTGATTAATATGTATATGATCCTCGGACTTGAGATCATTATTATCCCAGCATCGTGAGTTGTATATTTTGATACAGTCAAACGTACATCGTAACAGGTTGTTCTATAAAGGCTGATGTTGGATATACCACAATCTATGTAGAGGGATATGGTTGATCAATAAAGGATAAGTCCCTCCTACATAATAGGAGTAATATCTTAGGCCACTTGATTGAGTGAGACTAGGAATGCATGGCCATGCTCAAATAAGTTGATATGAGATGTCATACTAATTTGTATATCATAGTCTACTCAAGATATCAAGAAACATGGGATGGACTATGCAAGTGTGACTATCCCATGACTTGTATCCATTCCAGAGATAAAGGACTTAAGGATTAATGCATGAAAGGTTAATCACAAAAGGTTATGTCGAATTATGACTTCTTGTAACTTAGGTAGCAATGATGTATTGCTAGATGCCACTCATTGTTTGTGACAATAGAATCGTTCTAGTATTACTGCTAACGTTGCAAGAACCTACAGGGTCACACCCTATGGTTGAAATGAACGGAATAAAATATAGTTGGTATTGTGTTTGGTTGTCACATGAATTAAATTAATTAAAGAATTAATTTAATTGGGCAATCAAATATTGAACATATTATATGTACAAGGATGTTGAACACATAATGATAACATAATTTTATTAATATATGAATTTTATTCATATATAAATTTAAATAAATATAGTTTACCGAAACCCTTATTATAATTAATGTAATTATAATTTTCGGATATAATTAATGTAATTATAATTTTCGGTTAAAAACTTTGTTGTATTTATTTAATCTTATAATACATTCAAGAGATACCAATTATAAAAGGCCCAATTAAAAGGATACCAATTATAAAAAGGGCCAATGAAAAAGACACCCATTATAAAAGGTATTAAAAGGAGACAAAGCTGAAGAGGAAAAACCCTAAGTGATTGCTTGTTAGGTCTAGCAGTCGTCAAGCAAATAAACCTCCAAAACAGTTTTGGAGATTTCTTCCGTTCATAGTCAAACCGGGTGGATTACGTAGAGGCAGACATCGGAAAAGGTTGTGGCTTGATTCGACAATAGATCCAAACTCTTGTTGCCAAGGCGTCGCTGTCTACTCAGATTGAAGTTTTGGTAATTTCGAAACCTTTATTTCTCCCCAATATGTTCCTCACACATGGATTCATGGTTTGGATCGCCGGATCTAATTTTATTTTGCTGCACCATGGGGTACCGACGTTCCAACAATAACCACATACTTTCTCATTTTCAACATACCTGTTGAATCATTCAAAATGCTAAAGAATACACTTGAGCCTCATCCATAAAGTATCATACCAACATCATACCCCCGATAGGGTCTTACATGAAATATCATATCAATGCCATGTCCCTGAGATGGTCTTATACGAAATCTCACACCGAGGCCATATTCCAAATATGGTATTACACGGGACCTTAATTATCATAGTATCATGATATTTGCATTCCTTCTATTCTTAGATTTAATTGAAAACTTTCAATTCATGACATCTCGTCAAAAAAGTATTTAATATATTCATAAAGTCAATATACAATTCATACAACAACGAAATATTAAATACTTCACTTGTAGCTGCATTATTAGCACACGAACTTACCTCAATACCGAAAAGGGTAGAAAGGGACCTATTTGTCCATATTTCTCTTTTCTCTCGTTCTAGGTCCGGATCTCGTTTTCTTTGATCTAGAACAATAAAATTTACTCATTTAATCACCACACTAATCAATACATTTTAAAATTTCTACTTTGGCAAAATTACCATTTTGCCCTTGGACTTTGGCAAAATTATGATTTTGCCCCTAGGCTCGTAAATCATTGTTCATCACATTTTCTTATTAAACAAGTCTAGCTGAAAATTTATTCCTCTTACAACTACTCACAAATCCAACTATTTCATGCATTTATTACCAAACTACAACATTTACAACTTAGTCCTATTTAGGTGTTTTCATGACAACACCTTTCACAAATGTTGTTTCTCATCTCCCTAACATTCATTTTCTTCCATAAAAACTCAGCAAACAACATAAACTCTCTCATGGCAAGTCCCTAGA
The DNA here is from genome assembly GCA_005393395.2 of Gossypium australe. NCBI lineage: Eukaryota > Viridiplantae > Streptophyta > Magnoliopsida > Malvales > Malvaceae > Gossypium > Gossypium australe. The sequence goes on from CM016614.1 coordinate 58,896,400, forward strand.
CTTTTAACCATTTTGCAAAATAGTCCCCTCATTAGCTAGCTTAAGCTTTAGGGGTTCTAAAAGTACATTTTTTATTAAGAAATGATCACTAGAACACTTACTTGTAAGGAGAAGAGTGTGCTGAAATTTTCAAGCTTCCATGGCTGTTTTTCTTCAGAAAATTCGATGCAGAGAAGGGAAAAAAAGATGATATCTTTTCTTCTCTTTACTTGATTATAAAATTCAAATTTTTTTATCACCAAATTTTCACCAAACAATATGACAAAGTCAATTATTTGTCCCCTATGGCCGGCCATCCCTTAAAAAAGGCCTAATTGCACATTAGGGACCTCCAATTAATATTCCTTAGCTAATTGGCACCTCCAGCAATTAAAATAAAACTTTCGCACTTTATGCTATTAAGTCCTTTTTTGCGATTAAGCATGAAATTACTAAAATTAAAGCACCAAAATTTCCATGCACCCTAATAATCATGCTATAACCCATAAAATAAAATTAAAATAAATTTTCTCTGACCCTGAATTAGTGGTCCCAAGAGCACTATTCCGACTAGCCCCTAAATCAGGCAGTTACAACCCAGGCTCACTTCAAAATGACCTTTGAGCAACACGGCAGAGACACACGCCCGTGTCCCTGGCCATGTGGGTACAAAATAGGCCATTTACAAGGCCAATTTGCCACCCAACTTGGGTCCTCCCTACTAGCATCAAACAAGCAACAAATATGCCACATTTTCAGCCAATTTCAAGCACAAAACATACACCATTTAAACCATCTCCTCATCAACCAATTTCATGCTCAAAACCTAAACCAACACACACCAAAATCTTTTAACAACTCATTAATTCATACATGATCAATGTCCCAAAATATCACTTCCATTTTCATACTAAAATCATACCAAATTCTCAACAAAGCACATACCAAATTGACCATTTTTTTTGGTCATTTATAAACATCAAAACATACCATTACTTAGCACAAATCATGTACCACATCCAAACCATATTTTCTTCCACAAGCAAGCCATATCAAATGGCTATAGAATGCATATCTCAGAAAATATCACACTAGTCCTAACCTATACATGCCATACTTTTCACATTTACACTTCCAAAAGGTACCAAAATAGAGTTCGATAGTGTGGTGATGATCCTCGATGATCCCCGAGCTCCCAGTAGCTTCAATAATCTATAAAAAAATGCAAACACACACAAAGTAAGCTTTCAAAAGCTTAATAAGCCATATACAAATAAACTTATCACATAAACAATTACAAACTATTTTATTCATATGAACTATGGCATAACACAATAGCAAATTCATATTTCTCATCTAGCTCAATTGTTCATAACCACTTACTTATAAACATATCACATTTTCATGTATCTCAAATATCAAATGATCATATTCATACTTATCTTCCATTGCCAAATTTCATATACATTTCATACATACCTGAAACGGATACATATTCACATATTCAATCATATCTCGGAATACCCGTTGAACTGTTCAGAATCAATAAGGATACTCTAATAGCTCATAAAGCTCGTACAATGCCAACGTCCTAGACGTGGTCTTACATGCAATTAAATATCAATGCCTTTGTCCCAGACAAGGTCTTACACGAAATCATATACGATGTCGATGTCCCAGACATGGTCTTGCAAGTAAATCTCAAATCGATGCCAACGTCCCAGACATGGTTTTACACAACAAGTCATATCGGAATCCTATGTCATGACATATGTATCCTAACTATTCTTATGGTTCATACGGGGCTTTTCGGATGTCATCACATTATCGAAAGTTTCTCGGATTTCACATATTCAGCTCCAATAGCCATTCATCACATTTCATTATCATATAAGCAATAATAATTCAATTCCAACACATTTATTTGTAAATAGACTTACCTCGTACGGATACGAACGGATGGAAGCGACTACTCGACCACTTTCGATTTCCCCCGATCTAATTCCATTTTCTTTTGATCTTGATCTATAAAAATTCAAATTTACCTATTTAATAACACAATTCATTCATTTCAGACCACAACATATAATTAGAGTATTTTTCCCTTTAGCCCCTATAATTTCACATTTTTGACATTTTAGTCCTTATTTCAAAACAACACCAAACATATAAAATTTCATTTCACCCAAGCATGGCCGAGTACCATTCTAGTCCCTAGCAGCCCATATCTTTAATTTATTTCACATTTTAGCCTTTCAATTTCCCATTTTCACAATTTAGTCCATAATAATTAAATTCATCAAAAATCACAATACAAAACATGTAAACCCAATATTTATCTTTCGTTTTTCCTCAATAATCAACATAAAGCTTGAATATTCATCAATGGAACTTTTCAAAATCACTAACAATTTCAAAAATCATGACATGGGCTAGCTAGAATACTTAACAACAATAACAAAAACGTAAAAATCATCAAAAATCGAACAAGACTCATACCTTGATTAAGCTTGAACAAGGCCAAATATTTGAATGCTTTGAACCCTCGTTTTCTTTTTGATTTTCGGTAAAATGATGAAAAGATGAAGCAAAAATCAAGTTTTGTTCAATTAATAAACATTAATTCATCATTTACCAAAATAGCCATATTAAACACATTTAAAATCCACTAACCCTTGGCATATATGTCCATTCATAAATTCAATGGTCCATTTACAACATAAGGACCTCACATTTAATATACTATGTCAATTCGGCACTTAATTAAATGGAAGGCTACTTTTGCATTTTTTACAATTTAGTCCTTTTTGCAAATAAAGCACAAAAACAATAATATTAACTCACGAAAATTTCACACATACTTAATCACAGAATGTAAACTCAAAAAATAATATTAAAAAATTTTTTAGACTCGGATTTGTGGTCCCGAAACTACTATTCCGACTAGGGTCTAAACTGGGTTGTTACAACTCTCCCCCTTAGAGATTTTTGTAACGCCTCGAATTTGGGCCTAGTAGATTTGAGCCTATGGGATTAGAACGCCCCAAAAATCTCGAAACCCTAATTTTTGTGCATTGAAGTTAATATGTATGTGTAGCACTTAGAATATTAATTTTAAGGTATTATCGGGATTATTTGAAGCCTTAGAGATAGGGATGACCATAGGGAAAAATTTAGTTTTCTTGCTTTAGTGGACCCTAGTCTCAGGCATTAGGCTTTTTAAGCAGATTAAGGGGAAAATAGGACACAAATGGGCTTGTGGTACAGTGGCAAGGTGGCGTCACTAGGGGAGCTACAAGGTGGCATGAAGAGGTCCAAGGTTCGAGTAGTAGTAAGGTGTTTTTGGAGTGTTTATTTTGCATAGTGGACGGCCAGAGTTGTGTGGAATTTAGACTCTTTTGTTGAAGTGTTTGAATTGGTCTTGTGAGCTGATAAAGGAGGGAATTTCAGATGAGATAAGGGAGATATCATGGAGAAAAAATAGGAGATGAGAGGTGGGAAGAGTTGCTGCCGAATTCAACTGTGGAGGAAGGTAGGATTCGGCTATTGGCTATAAATGTAACATCCCAAAAACGGGGCTATTTGGAAATAAATTATTTTTCTTATGTATGAACTGCTGTGTCATTATTTATGGAATAATAATGATCAATTTAAGGCTTTGTGTTGGCTCGATTTGGTAGGAAATTTTAGTTTTTAACTTTTAAGGTAGGGAGCCTTAGCAGGAGGGTGTTATAAGAATAAATGGGGATAATTGGGACATAAAATGAGCCTAGACTAAGTGGCAAAGTAAGCCCACTTAAGAGCTACATGTGACGCCACCAAGGAGCAAGGGAGAGCTTGTGTTCGAGTCACGAAAATTCCCTTTTTTGTTCTTTATTTGGACGGCACAAGGGAGAGAGATTTTCTCTCCTTAATTCTTTTTATTATCTATTTAGATAATAGAGATAATAATGAGGATATTATTATTATTTTATAAAGGGATTATTAATTAGATTTTTATTTGGATAATAAGATATTGTGAGCATTTTAATTGGTTTTTAATTCCTTAATATTAAGAAGATAAATTGAGGATATTACTATTATCATTTTGATAATGTGATAAATGTAGGAAAATTGAGGGGATTATTAGATTAAAAGAGTTATTGGATATTAGTTGGATTATCAAAGGATTATTGGGATTAATTCAAAATTTATTTGAATTAATTAGAAAGGGGTGGACGGCAAGGGTGCTTGGTGGCTATAAATACATGAGTTGATCTCCTTGTTTTTCTTTTCTTCAAATTTTTGCTAAGTGCCGAATTCCCTAGCCCTCTTTTGCTCTTGCGTTTTCTTCATTTTCTCAAGCCCTATAGCCGAAAACACCTACTTTCAATCTTTTCTCTTCTTTTGAAACCTTGGCCGAACCTACCATACCTTGGTCTTCCATCTTTAAACTTTCCTTTCTCTTCTTAAAACGCTAGCCAAAACGCTACCTCCTCCCCATTATTTTCTTCTTGGCCGAATACACCATTTGAAGTGCTGAAATTTCTTCCTCCCTAATCAGTGAAGTCTTGGCCGAATATTAAATTAAGGGGTAAGTACATCGAAACTCTCCCACATTAATATTTCCCTACGTCGACTTGGTCATAAAGAGGAAAGCCGAAATTTGTTTGGTGACTAAGTAATATTGGAACGATTTTTGCTTAGGTGCCGGGATTCTAAGGTGTTCGATCTAAGCCCCATCCTCTGTCAACCGAAGTTGGTAAGTGTGGGTAAGGCCTATGTTGGTATTCAAAAGCCAAAAGCTTTGGTTATGAGTAATAGTGACTAATCGATTATTTTGGGAAACAGATTCAAGTATCGAGTGCCGTGATTTGTAGCCGAAACAAGGAAAGGTAAGATCTCGGGTTCATAAGGAACCCCTTTTAATTAATTGGTTTGGCCGAATAGGCCCTAGTACTAATCTTGTGTGTGGCCGAATTTAGGGCAAGGATTTCTGTGGGTAGCCGATTGGTTATTTTGGGATTTAGACTCCTCATTGGTGTCAGGTGTGTACATACACACTTATAGCAGTTAATATGTGTGATAAATATTTGTTGTTTGTAAATCTGCTCGATGTAGATATGGATTTGGTACCTTAAATGGTACAAGCGAGAACCTCGGTAAGTCTCTGTTTATATGAGATTATTGTGATGCTTTTGGGAAGCATGATTTATTTTAATACATATGATAAATGTATAAACTCTGTTATGGTTGTGATATGGGTTGATGAGTGGAGGGGGCAGTGATAATGTGCCGACGGGCACCAGTGTTTTGGTAACACACTGTGACTACGGTCACCAGAGGTTTGGTACCTCCAGAGGTTTGGCACCTCAATAGCGACTTATCCCTGTGGTTAACACCACCGTGGGTTGGCCCCACTTGAGATATGGGATCGTCTGCCAGTGATTTGGTATCACACGATGGGTTGGCCCCATCACTCGATTCGTGTCTACGGACACCAGTGTTTTGGTAACACATTGTGACTATATGTCACCAGTGGTTTGGCACCACCAGTGGTTTGGTACCACAACGGGGTAGACAGTGGCGTTTGGATGGCAAGGTTGGGTATTTAACATTCTGCATATTAATTGTTATATGATGTGTATGGAAAATGTTTTTAACACGAGGGAAGGGTTACATACTGAGTCTTGGTGACTCACCTTCTCCTTTATATTTTTCAGGTGACACTTAGATCGCGGATGTGGAGCCGGGTTGACTCGAGGTGGCCATGCAGTGGATTTAATTTAAATGAACTTTAATTTCAGTTTGAAAATTTTATTTTGGGTTTATTTTATTTGGTTGTAACAAGGCCTCCTGATACTTTATTTTTATTATTTTCTCATGTTGGATATTGTTTTAAACTCTATTATTATTATTGTTGAATTTAGATCACACATTTTTCCAATTAAACACGAAAATATTTTAAAATGCCATCGGGCACAGTTGGAATTTGTTTTATAACTGGACTTAAATATTTGTTTTAAAAATAAACACTAAGTATGATTTTATCAAGATAATCAAATCCGAGAAGTTTTCAACAAAGCTTAATGGGTTTCAAAATGGTTTTCGAAAAGATTTTCCCCGTAACGATCCAGATTCGACCATAGTGTTTGGGCCGGGTTTGGGTTGTTACAAAATTGGTATCAGAGCCCAGTTCAAAGCTCGGCTGTGGGGGCCCAAGGCCCAAAAATGTTTTGGTAGGCCTTTTGAATTGTTTTTGGGTTTTAAGCAGCATGGCCCGAGTCTCCGGCACCGATCCGCCCAGGTAAGTACTTTTAAACCTCTTGGTGAATTATATTCTGTAGAAGGGTAGGAAGCATGGAACGTAGATAGACTTATAGGACTTGGACCCTAAGGTTAGATTACTCAAACACAAACGGAACATAAGACTTAAAGAACTAAACCAACCCATGACTTAGTCACTGAGCTAGGGTGTGGTAACCCCTGTACGCATGTCTAGGATTGGATCCGGAAGAGCTTGGTATTTAAGCAGTCCTCGTGACTCACCTCCTCTTCGCAGGTATCCTACCTAGTGCGTAGCTTCGGTTCACCCTAACTCAGAGGGCTCAGTGGTGTGGCAACCTCTATGCGCATGTCTAGAAAGGTTCAGTGGGAGCTTGGTATTTAAGCGGTCCGCGTGACCCACCTCCTCTTCACTCGAATCCTGCCTGGTGCGTAGCTTGGGTTCACCCTGACCAAGAAGGCTTGGTCATAGGCTAAACCTAATGACTAAAACCCGAAAGGGAATTAGCCATGTTTTGAAAGGAACGAAACAACAGGAACCCTAATGTTTTCAAAATTTTTGCAATAACTTTTTCAAATCCGAGAACATTATTTTTACAACGTTTTTCTCGAAAAAATTGATTTTTGAAAAAAATTACAGAAATACCCTTAGGGGTAAAATTACCAAAATGCCCCTGACCCATAAAATACTAATTCAATGGTTTTGCTCAAAAATTTCAACTATGTTACAAATATTCAGCAACTTAGCTTTGAAAATCACCAACAAAATATTTTGGTTTTGGAAAATTACGAAAACGCCCTCGAATTCAAAATTACCAAAATGACCTTGACTTTTGAACTTTTGAAAACAACAATGTTTTAAGAAGGAAAACTCTCAAAAAGGAATCCTCAGAGTTTTACAACTGTTAAAATACCCCTGACTTATTAAAATTACAAAATTGCCCCAAGTGGTAAATTACCAAAATACCCCTGGTTTCAAAGTGATGATGTATCTTTAAAATTTCACAACTCTTTCAGAAAAACCCTCCAATTTTGGGAATTTCAAAACAACCTATTTTACTAAAGTTTTAAAATTTCTTTTATTACGAAAATACCCTGTAGGAAAAATGACGGAAATACCCCTGGGTTAGAAATGTGCAGAAATGTCCGAAGAGTGAATAGGTATGGAAAGTACTAAGGAATGGATGCATGAACTCCTTTGTATGAACTAGGATAGAAGACTGAAACCTTGTCTGCTCGAAAGAATCTCTGATTAAACCTTATCCATAAAATTTCTTCGCGGGTAATGAAGTGGAACAAACGCTAATACATAAAAATTTTCTTAATCAGATTAAAAGTGCAAGTAGATAGAATGAGTTCTAGAGGACGAGGACGCCGTGGACGCGGTAGGGGTAGGATGACCGTGTCAGAACCTGTTGGGTCGGGACAGGGTTCTGAAAATGAAGTACCACCGCCGCCGCCACCTCCTACTTTTAGAGCTGAGGAGCAGGATCAGACCGGTGGTGAGGCAGTATCGCAAGCGGTATTGCGAGTTCTGGAGATTGTGGCGGGGGCCGGTGGAAATCTAGGAGCTCGGAAATCTGTCCCCGAGCGAATCCGGGCTAACGGGGCTGAGGTATTTCGGGGCGTGTCGGGAGGGCGCCCAGTGCAGCAGAGTATTGGCTGGAATCTACAGAAAGGATAATGGATGATATTGACCTGACTGAGGAGGAGAAGCTGAAAGGGGCGGTGTCGCTTCTAAAGGATGAAGCGTACCAGTGGTGGCTGACAGTCCGGGATGGAGCGACAGCTGATGATCTCACGTGGGGCTACTTTAAAACTGCTTTTCAGAAGAAGTATGTGGGCACCAGCTACACTGACGCGCAGAGAAAGGCTTTTCTGGGTCTAGTACAAGGAACTAAGTCCGTGGCCGAGTATGAGGCGGAGTTTTTAAGGCTGAGTAGGTATGCCAGAGGAATCGTAGCCACTGAACATGAGCGCTGCGTCCGTTTTGAGGACGGACTCCGAGATGATTTGAGGTTACTGATTGCCCCGCAGCAAGTTCGTGAGTTTTCATCTCTAGTAGAAAAGGCTAAGGTAGCCGAAGGGATCAAGGAGGCTGTGAGGCAAAGTTATAGTAGGAATAATCAGAAGAGAGGATTTGGGCCAGCTGGGTCAGGTGGTAATGTCCAGAAAAAGGCTAGGCCAAGTGGGCCAAATCAGGCAGCAAGGCCCATGACTACTAATCAGAGGCCGACTCAGTGTAACCGCTGTGGAAAGACCCATTGGGGAAGTTGTTCGATCGGCGATAGAGGATGTTTTGAGTGTGGGTCGTTGGAGCATCGTGTTAGAGATTGTCCCCAGAAACTAGCCAAAAATCAGCCAGAGGGGCAGAATCGTACGCAGGATAGAAATATGGGACCACAGAGGGGTCGTGGTAATGGCAGAGGAAACAACAGTCCTAGCCGAGGTCGTGGAACTCAGGGCAGAGGTTCGGGCAACACAGAGGCTAGGCAGCCTGGCTTAGTCTATGCAGCTAGGCGTCGCGAGGAGGGTGACGCACCGGATGTCATAACCGGTATGTTTTTAATCTCTGGTTTTCCTTATGTTGCATTGATTGATGTGGGTTCAACGCACTCGTACATTGCTAGTAGTGTGGTAGGAACTATGGACCTAGACTCTGAGATTACTTCTAGGAAGATGACGGTATTAAGCCCTCTAGGACACTCTGTAGTCGTAGACAAACTTTATAGAGACATACCCCTAGAACTCCAAGGGGTAGTTTTCGTTGCTGATCTGATGGAACTACCATTTGGGGAGTTCGATTTGATCCTTGGAATGGACTGGCTAGTTAAGTATCGGGCGAATTTGGATTGCGCGGCGAAGCGCATGGTTCTTAAGACGGCTGAAGGTGGTGAAGTGGTTATGATAGGTGATCGAAGGAATTACCTATCTAATGTGGTGTCTGCCTTGAAGGCAGAAAAGATGGTCAAGAAGGGTTGTAAGGCATATTTGGTTCGAATCTGTGCTTTGGAAGCTAAGGAGTCAGTAGTTGGAAAGGTCCGAACGGTTGGGGAATTTGCTGATGTGTTCCCAGAAGAGTTTCCGGGTCTGCCTCCAGATCGGGAAGTCGAATTCGGTATAGACTTGCTACCCGGAACGGCTCCCGTGTCTATAGCACCATATCGAATGGCACCTAAGGAATTGGTGGAGCTAAAGGCTCAAATTCAGGAGCTCTTGGATAGAGGATTTATCCGACCTAGCATATCTCCATGGGGAGCACCCGTGTTATTTGTCAAGAAGAAGGACGGATCTATGCGGATGTGCATCGACTACCGTCAGTTGAACACGTTAACAATCAAGAACAAGTACCCGTTGCCTCGGATTGACGACTTATTTGACCAATTAAGGGGTGCGTCGGTATTTTCAAAGATTGACCTTAGGTCGGGTTATCATCAATTAAGGGTGAAGGAAGTGGATGTTCACAAGACGGCATTCCGAACTCGGTATGGGCACTACGAGTTCCTCGTAATGCCATTTGGGTTGACCAATGCACCGGCGGCGTTCATGGATTTAATGAATAGAGTATTTCAGCAGTACTTGGATCAATTCGTCGTGGTATTCATAGACGACATATTGGTCTATTCTAAGACGGAGGAGGAACATGACAAGCATTTACGGATAGTTCTGCAAGTATTGAGGGAGAAGCAGTTATATGCCAAATTCAGTAAGTGCGAATTTTGGCTGAAGGAGGTGGCTTTCTTAGGTCATGTGGTATCAGCAGAAGGAATTAGAGTAGATCCTCGCAAGATTGAAGCAGTATTGGATTGGAAACCACCAAGAACAGTGGCTGAAATACGAAGTTTTCTGGGTTTAGCGGGGTACTATCGGAGATTCGTAGAAGGATTTTCTTTAATCGCAGCACCATTAACGAAGCTGCTAAGAAAAGGTGTTCCATTTGTATGGACGAAGAAGCAGCAAGAAAGCTTTGATAAGCTAAGGAAAATTTTGACGGAAGCTCCGGTTTTGGTACAGCCTGAAGCAGGAAGGTTGTTTACTGTCTATTGCGATGCATCCCATACTGGTCTGGGATGTGTGTTAATGCAAGAAGGAAAGGTTGTAGCCTATGCGTCCCGTCAGTTAAGACCACACGAATTGAACTACCCAACTCACGACTTGGAGTTAGCCGCAGTCGTTTTCGCACTGAAGATATGGAGACACTACCTTTATGGGGAGAAGTCGATAGTCTACACGGATCATAAGAGTTTGAGGTATCTTTTGACTCAGAAGGATCTGAACCTGAGACAACGTCGGTGGATTGAACTATTAAAGGATTACGATTGTTCAATCGAATACCATCCAGGCAAGGCTAACGTAGTAGCTGACGCGTTGAGCCGGAAGGTTGTGACGGACTTAAGAGCGATGTTTGCTCGGTTGAGTCTATATGACAATGGGAGTCTCTTGGCAGAACTTCAAGTTAAGCCGACATGGATCGACGAGATTAAGGAAAAGCAGTTATTGGATGAAGGGTTGAACGCTAAGAGGATGCAAGTCCAGGATGGTGGTTTGGAAGGATACAGTATGTCTAGTGATGGAGTGTTATGTTTTCAAGGACGAGCTTGTATGCCAAAGGATATGGAGTTGAGGCGGAAAATTCTCCATGATGCACATAGCAGCCCATACGCTATGCATCCGGGAGGAAGCAAGATGTATGGAGATCTACGGAAACAGTTCTGGTGGCCCGGGTTGAAACGTGAAGTAACGGAATTTGTAGGGAAGTGTTTGACGTGTCAGCAGGTTAAGGCTGAACATCAGTTGCCATCAGGGCTACTTCAACCGGTAAAAATCCCTCAATGGAAGTGGGAACGGATCACTATGGATTTTGTCAGTGGGCTACCCCTTACGTCCAGCAAGAAGGACGCAGTTTGGGTGATTGTGGACCGGTTAACCAAGTCAGCCCACTTCGTACCTGTAAGAATGGATTATTCACTCCAGAAGCTAGCAAGGATATATGTGGCTGAGATAGTCAGATTGCATGGTGTGCCAATGTCGATTATCTTGGATAGGGATCCGAGGTTCACGTCGAGGTTTTGGAAAGCGTTGCATCAAGCTTTGGGTACACGGTTGGATTTCAGTACAGCCTTCCATCCACAGTCTGATGGACAATCGGAGAGAGTGATACAGATTTTAGAGGATATGCTGAGGGGTTGTGTCTTGGAATTCCGAGGTAGTTGGGAAGAATTCCTACCATTAGCAGAATTTGCCTACAACAATAACTATCAAGCGAGTATCCAGATGGCACCATACGAAGCATTGTATGGACGGAAATGCCGTACTCCTACATGTTGGACGGAGTTAGGTGAAAGACAAATCTTGGGTCCAGATTTGGTTGCAGAAACTGAGGACAAAGTTAGAGCGATTCGGGATCGTCTTAAGGAAGCATCGGATAGACAGAAGTCTTATGCTGACTTGAAGCGCAAGGAGATGGAGTATGAGGTAGGTGACAAGGTTTTTCTGAAGGTGTCGCCTTGGAAAAAGGTGTTGAGATTTGGACGAAAAGGGAAGCTAAGCCCAAGGTTCATTGGCCCATATACAGTTGTAAAGCGAGTGGGACCGGTAGCTTATCAGCTAGAGTTGCCGGTAGAACTGAGTCAGATACATGACGTCTTTCACGTATCAATGCTGAGACGGTATCGGTCAGACCCATCGCACGTTGTGCTAGTGGCAGAGATCGAGGTGGATGCGGACTTATCTTTCGAAGAACCAGTTCAGATCTTGGAGCGGGATGTGAAGGTTTTACGAAGGAAGTCAGTGCCCTTAGTAAAAGTGCTATGGCGGAACCACGGTGTGGAAGAAGCCACGTGGGAGCCTGAGGATATGATACGGCAGCAATACCCCCACCTGTTTGATCAAGGAATTTCGGGACGAAATTTATTCTAAGGGGGGTAGAACTGTAACATCCCAAAAACGGGGCTATTTGGAAATAAATTATTTTTCTTATGTATGAACTGCTGTGTCATTATTTATGGAATAATAATGATCAATTTAAGGCTTTGTGTTGGCTCGATTTGGTAGGAAATTTTAGTTTTTAACTTTTAAGGTAGGGAGCCTTAGCAGGAGGGTGTTATAAGAATAAATGGGGATAATTGGGACATAAAATGAGCCTAGACTAAGTGGCAAAGTAAGCCCACTTAAGAGCTACATGTGACGCCACCAAGGAGCAAGGGAGAGCTTGTGTTCGAGTCACGGAAATTCCCTTTTTTGTTCTTTATTTGGACGGCACAAGGGAGAGAGATTTTCTCTCCTTAATTCTTTTTATTATCTACTTAGATAATAGAGATAATAATGAGGATATTATTATTATTTTATAAAGGGATTATTAATTAGATTTTTAATTGGATAATAAGATATTGTGAGCATTTTAATTGGTTTTTAATTCCTTAATATTAAGAAGATAAATTGAGGATATTACTATTATCATTTTGATAATGTGATAAATGTAGGATAATTGAGGGGATTAGTAGATTAAAAGAGTTATTGGATATTAGTTGGATTATCAAAGGATTATTGGGATTAATTCAAAATTTATTTGAATTAATTAGAAAGGGGTGGACGGCAAGGGTGCTTGGTGGCTATAAATACATGAGTTGATCTCCTTGTTTTTCTTTTCTTCAAATTTTTGCTAAGTGCCGAATTCCCTAGCCCTCTTTTGCTCTTGCGTTTTCTTCATTTTCTCAAGCCCTATAGCCGAAAACACCTACTTTCAATCTTTTCTCTTCTTTTGAAACCTTGGCCGAACCTACCATACCTTGGTCTTCCATCTTTAAACTTTCCTTTCTCTTCTTAAAACGCTAGCCAAAACGCTACCTCCTCCCCATTATTTTCTTCTTGGCCGAATACACCATTTGAAGTGCTGAAATTTCTTCCTCCCTAATCAGTGAAGTCTTGGCCGAATATTAAATTAAGGGGTAAGTACATCGAAACTCTCCCACATTAATATTTCCCTACGTCGACTTGGTCATAAAGAGGAAAGCCGAAATTTGTTTGGTGACTAAGTAATATTGGAACGATTTTTGCTTAGGTGCCGGGATTCTAAGGTGTTCGATCTAAGCCCCATCCTCTGTCAACCGAAGTTGGTAAGTGTGGGTAAGGCCTATGTTGGTATTCAAAAGCCAAAAGCTTTGGTTATGAGTAATAGTGACTAATCGATTATTTTGGGAAACAGATTCAAGTATCGAGTGCCGTGATTTGTAGCCGAAACAAGGAAAGGTAAGATCTCGGGTTCATAAGGAACCCCTTTTAATTAATTGGTTTGGCCGAATAGGCCCTAGTACTAATCTTGTGTGTGGCCGAATTTAGGGCAAGGATTTCTGTGGGTAGCCGATTGGTTATTTCGGGATTTAGACTCCTCATTGGTGTCAGGTGTGTACATACACACTTATAGCAGTTAATATGTGTGATAAATATTTGTTGTTTGTAAATCTGCTCGAGGTAGATATGGATTTGGTACCTTAAATGGTACAAGCGAGAACCTCAGTAAGTCTCTGTTTATATGAGATTATTGTGATGCTTTTGGGAAGCATGATTTATTTTAATACATATGATAAATGTATAAACTCTGTTATGGTTGTGATATGGGTTGATGAGTGGAGGGGGCAGTGATAATGTGCCGACGGGCACCAGTGTTTTGGTAACACACTGTGACTACGGTCACCAGAGGTTTGGTACCTCCAGAGGTTTGGCACCTCAATAGCGACTTATCCCTGTGGTTAACACCACCGTGGGTTGGCCCCACTTGAGATATGGGATCGTCTGCCAGTGATTTGGTATCACACGATGGGTTGGCCCCATCACTCGACTCGTGTCTACGGACACCAGTGTTTTGGTAACACATTGTGACTATATGTCACCAGTGGTTTGGCACCACCAGTGGTTTGGTACCACAACGGGGTAGACAGTGGCGTTTGGATGGCTAGGTTGGGTATTTAACATTCTGCATATTAATTGTTATATGATGTGTATGGAAAATGTTTTTAACACGAGGGAAGGGTTACATACTGAGTCTTGGTGACTCACCTTCTCCTTTATATTTTTCAGGTGACACTTAGATCGCGGATGTGGAGCCGGGTTGACTCGAGGTGGCCATGCAGTGGATAATTTAAATGAACTTTAATTTCAGTTTGAAAATTTTATTTTGGGTTTATTTTATTTGGTTGTAACAAGGCCTCCTGATACTTTATTTTTATTATTTTCTCATGTTGGATATTGTTTTAAACTCTATTATTATTATTGTTGAATTTAGATCACACATTTTTCCAATTAAACACGAAAATATTTTAAAATGCCATCGGGCATAGTTGGAATTTGTTTTATAACTGGACTTAAATATTTGTTTTAAAAATAAACACTAAGTATGATTTTATCAAGATAATCAAATCTGAGAAGTTTTCAACAAAGCTTAATGGGTTTCAAAATGGTTTTCGAAAAGATTTTCCCCGTAACGATCCAGATTCGACCATAGTGTTTGGGCCGGGTTTGGGTTGTTACAATAAAAGGAGGTGTCGAATTCCTTTGAGAGGTTCCTTGGGGTTCCATTACATTTCCTTTTCTTCCCCTTAGCCGAATTCTTTCATTTGCCAAAAAAAAACCCATCATTCCTTTGTCGAAATTTTGGTTTTCTCTCTAGCCGAATTCCCCATACATTCTCTTCTTAAATTCATTCTCTTGTTCACCTTTAGTTCTAGCTGATCACTTCTCCTCTTCTTCTCCCTATTGGTGCTGAATTTCTCTCTCACCATACTAATCTCAAAAGTCGAAAGCTTCTTGGGCCGATTACTCCTTGGTAAGTACTTAGTCAATTTCCCTTTAGTATGTTCGGTAAAAGCTGAAGGGCTATCTAACTTCTCATCGTTGTTAACCTTGTATTAACAAGGGTAGGGTTCAGAGATCGCAAGCGTGGTAAGGATCGTTAGCGAAGTGGTAAGTGTACTTGTCTCAGTTATGGATTAATGGATGGCCGAATGTAGGTATGGCTTATAGGGGTGACTTATGTGAAAAAATGAGTCACTCGATTTTGATGATATATGTTTGGGTGCAGATCTAGGGATATTCGCGAATAGTAGCTAAGGAAGGGCTACTAGAATGTGTGGCACATAGTACGGTTACAGTGAGGTTTTAGTTTTTGATAAAGTATGTATTAAGCCAAGATTAATCGTTAAGTGGTGACTATTGTAGGTTCGTGATTAAGGGGTTTACAGCACGTGCTGTAACCAGGTGTGTACAAACACTATGCACACACGAAATCGACAATGCCGAAAAGCTAAAAGTGGCTAAATGGGCCCGGTGGGCCTTGAGGCTAAGTTTGATGAAATGGATTAATTTGATTATATGAGTTGGGCCCTAATTGGTCATATGACTGAGATTTGGGCCTAGTGGGCCATAAGAATGTGATGTGACCATTATGGGTTATATGAACGTGAAATGAGTTGATGGGCTTTATGGGGATGTAGACTAGTATGCTAGGGTTTTATGGACTTTAGGCTTAGTACTGAAGAACTCTTAAACTGCATAAGACTTTGTAATAATTAAACATGTCTGTGGATAAGTCGCTAGGTTAGAGTGTGGTAACGGGCATGTGCATGTCTAAGATTGGATCTAGGGAGAGCTTGGTACTTAAGTGGCCCACCTTTTCTTCTCTAGAATCCTACTTGGTGCATAGTGTTTGTTTTGCAAAATTACCTAAATACCCCTGTAGAGTAGATTTACAGAAATACCCTTGGGTTATGAAATGACGAAAATACCCCTATGTGATGAGTATGAGTTTTGTTGATGTTACTCATGTGCATATTGCATTCATATGATATTCTGCTTAGGATGCATATGGTGGGAATTATGGTACGGAGGAATATTTGAGGATCGCATAGTCGCTTGACGACCATGGATCCACCAGTGGCTTTAAGCCTATTATATGATTAGCAGCTTTGCTACAACATTGAGTAGTGCCGCTGTGAGTGCTACCTTTGGTGTGTAGAGGATGGGTGGGTTGATTTAGAAATCCCCACAAGTTTGTAGGGTTGGAAGGTAAATGGTGTGTAGCGGATAGATTTTTTTGAGGAGGGCTTTGCATTACCTTGTTTTGCATATGATATGATATGATATGATATGATATGATATGATATAGTATGAGGTCATTGTGGGCCAAGGCCCAAGACCACTGATTTTGATAGGGCTCAAGCCAATGTGATAACTATATATTGAATTGAATGCCACGAGTTGTACACACTAAGTTTCGAAACTCACACCCTTTATTTAATGTTTCAGGTGATCCTCAGTAAATGGCTCGACGTGGGAGAGGACTCGGAGATGGCCACACTAGAAGATGATTAAATTTTTTTCAAAAGACATAGTT
Organism: Gossypium australe; assembly: GCA_005393395.2. Classification (NCBI taxonomy): domain Eukaryota; kingdom Viridiplantae; phylum Streptophyta; class Magnoliopsida; order Malvales; family Malvaceae; genus Gossypium; species Gossypium australe. Next base: position 58,913,030 of record CM016614.1, read on the forward strand.
TTAATTGCTTATTTTCGTTGGATGTAATAAGGCCCTGTACTCTGTTTTGACTTTAGACTTTGGGTTTTGTTGTTTCAACTGTTTACTTATTTATTAAACTCGATTAAATTTCTTACGTTTAAACTTGGTTTCTGAAGTACTTAAAATCATAAAATGGTTTTTTTTTTTCATTACTTAGCAAGACTCAAGGATTTTGGGCTTTTGGTCCTTAAATTTTTAATTAGCAAAATCGTTTGAATTATGCCTTTGATGTGACACGCTAGATTCAGGCCTAACTTCTAGGCCGAGTTTGGGGTGTTACAATTTTCATCCCCGAAAATCTTACCATTGAACAGATTCAGATATTACTGTCTCATAGCATCTTCGAGCTCCCATGTAGCCCCTTCAACACCGTGTCGATGCCACATTACTTCTATTAATGAAATTTTCTTATTTTGCAATTCTTTAACCTCGCGAGCTAAGATACGGATCGATTCTTCTTCATAAGTCATATCGGACTGAATATCTATCTCAAACAGATAAATTACAGGCGAGGGATCTGATCTGTATCGTCGAAGGATCGATACATGAAACACATTGTGAATCTTTTCTAGCTCAGATGGTAGCAACAGTCTATAAGCAACCGGCCCAATACGCTTGATAATCTCATACGACCTGATGAATCTCGGACTCAATTTTCCTTTTCTGCCGAATTGGAGTATTTTCTTCCACGGAGACACTTTCAAAAATGCTTTATCACCGATCTCAAATTCAATATCTTTTCATTTCAAATCTGCGTATGATTCCTGCTGATCAGCTGCTGCTTTCAGACTATTTCGTATCACTTGTACTTTCTGTTCGGTCTCTTAGATCAAATCAATCCCGTGGATTTTATTTTCACTAAGTTCAGACATTTCCTACCATACAAGGCTTCGTACGGTGCCATTTTAATGCTCGATTGAAAACTATTATTATACGTGAATTCAATCAATGGCGAATACTGTTCCCACGTACCTTCAAACTCAAGAATGCAACATCTAAACATATCCTTGAGTATCTGAATAATCCGCTAGGATTGACCATCTGTTGGAGGGTGAAAAGCAGTACTGAAGTGCAATTTTGTACCTAAAGCCTCTTGCAGTTTCTTCCAAAATCGCGAAGTAAACCTTGGATCTCTGTTAGATACAATAGATAGTGGTACCCCGTGCAATCTCACAATATCAAAAATATATAACTCAGCTAACTTATCAAGCGAATAATTTGTTCTCACCGGAATAAAATGAGCTGATTTTGTCAATCTATCAACGATAACCCAGATTGCATCTTTCTTCCTCGGAGTTAAAGGCAAACCTGAAACAAAATCCATTGTCACTCTATCCCATTTCCACTCGAGAATCATAATCGGTTGTAACAAATCGGATGGCACCTGATGTTCAGCTTTAACTTGCTGACAAATCAAACATTTTGAAACAAAATCAGAGATATCTCTTTTCATTCCAGCCATCAGTAAAGTTGTTTCAAATCATTATACATCTTTGTACTTATCGGATGAACTGATAATAGGCTGCTATGAGCTTCTTTCAAAATCAACTGAATCAACTCTGGATTTCTCGGAACACAAATCTGATCTCAGAATCTCAGACAATCATCAACATCAAGTTGAAATTCTGAATCAGAGTTCAAATCACACTGAGCTCGTTTCGCTAGCATTTCATTGTCAACTTTTTGGGCATCACAAATCTGCTATAAGAACAATGATCTCGCATTCAATTCGGCTAAAACCGAACCATCATCAGACAGAACTAAATGAACATTCATCGCAAGTAAGGCAAACAACAATTTCTGACTCAAACTATTAGCAATAACATTTGATTTTCCCGGATGATAATCAATCACAAGCTCGTAGACTTTTAACAATTCTAACCATCTTCTCTGTTGCAGATTCAAGTCTTTCTAAGTCATCAAATATTTCAGACTTTTATGATCTGAAAACACATGACATTTCTCACCGAAAAGATAGTGGCGCCAAATTTTTAGAGCAAACACGATCGTAGCTAACTAAAGGTCGTGCGTCAGATAATTCTTTTCATGCGGTTTCAATTGTCTCGATACATAAGCTATAACTTTGCATTCTTGCATAAATACGCAACCCAGACCGTTTAACGAAGCATCAGTAAAAATCACGAACTCTCTACCCGATTCTGGCTGTACCAAAACTGGAGCTTTAGTCAAAAGGGCTTTCAACTGATCAAAGCATTTTTGAAACTTTTCAGACCATTCGAATTTCACATCTTTCTGAAGCAATCTCGTCAACAGAGTTGCAATCATCGAAAAACCTTTTACGAACCATCAGTAATAACTAACAAGTCCTAGAAAATTGTAGACTTCAGACACATTTTTGGGGGCTTCCACTCTAAAATAGCTGAAATCTTGCTCGGATCAACTCGTATACCGGATGCTGACACAATATGTCCCAAAAAACCAAGTTCGAGCAACCATAACTCACATTTACTAAACTTTGCATACAATTGCTTATCACGTAGAGTTTGTAGCACAATTCTCAAATTTTTGGCATGCTCAATTTCATCACGTGAATAAACCAAAATGTCATCAATGAATAGAACAACAAATCGATCTAAATACAGTCTGAAAATTCTGTTCATCAAGGCCATAAAGACAGCAGGAGCATTTCTTAGTCCAAAAGGTATAACTAAAAATTCACAATGCCCATACCTCGTTCTGAAAGCAGTTTTTGGAATGTCTGAATCTTTTACTCACAACTGATAATATCCCAATCTCAGATCTATCTTTGAAAACACAGCAGCTCCTTTCAACTGATCGAACAAATCATCGATTCTGGGCAGAGGATATTTGTTCCTAATAATCACTTTGTTTAACTGATGGTAATCAATGCACATTCTCATCGTGCCATCTTTCTTTTTCACAAATAGAACGGGAGCGCCCCAAGGAGAAAAGCTCGGTCGCGCGAAACCTCTTTCTGTCAATTCTTGCAACTGAGACTTCAATTCTTTCAATTTTGTCGGAGCCATTCTATACGGTGCTACTGAGATAATGGTCGTCCTCGGCACTAACTCAATGCCAAACTCAACTTCTCGTATCAGAGGTAATCCCAATAATTCTTCAGGAAATACGTCAGGAAACTCACAAACAACTGGCACAGATTCAACTTTCTTTTCTGCACTTTCGTATCAATCAAATACACAAGATAAGCTTCACATCCCTTTTTCACATAATTCAGAGCTTTCATCCAAGATATTACGATCGGTAACCCATTTAAATCACTGGACTCAATTCGTATTAATTCATTATTCTGACATCTCAAAACAATAGTCTTCTGTTTGCAATTCACAATAGCATCATGCAATGGTAGCCAATCCATCTCCAGAATTATATCAAACTCATCAAAGGGTAATAACATTAGATCAGCCAGGAAACAGATATCTCGAAACAACAACGAACAATTCTTGCACACTTTGTCAACCAGAACACACTTGCCTAGGGGGTTCGATACTCTAATTACAAATTCAGTAAACTCTATAGGCAAAGTCTTACTGGATACTAAGTTCATGCATATATATGAATGAATAGACCCTGGATCTATCAATGCAATCACAGAAGTATCATAAAGAATAAAAGTACCGATAATGACGTCTGGAGACAAAGCTTCTTCGCGAGCCTGAAACATAAGCTTTGGCAGGTGCTCTCGCCTCAGATCTCACAGTTGTATCTTTCGTAGCTCTCTGGATACCACTCACATTTCCTGTGTTCTTAGGAGGTCTACCCTTAGCTGAAGCATTATTCGAATTCAGATTCTGTACAATCTCTTGCTCAACAGACTCGGGACAGTCTTGGATAAAGTGATCTAAAGATCCACATTTGAAACAAGCTCGACCATTTAATCGACAATTTCCCAGATGCCTTTTACCATAATGTCTACACTAGGGTCGCGTAGGTCTAACATTTCCATCACTTGCAATTGAAGTAGTTGGAGCTCGGAAGCTCGATTGTGATCTTGCACGATCTCTACTCAAATGTCCCACATTAGCCTTTGAACGGCTATAATCATCTCGAAATTTCATTGATGCTGACTAACATGACTTACTCGTTTTTCGTTTTCGCACCTCTCTAGCTTCCGAATAAGATTTTCTTTTCTCTTTCCTGAGTTCTTTAGATTTACATGCTCGGTCAACAAGCACAACGAATTCTTTTATTTCTAGAATTCCGACTAACAAATAGATATATTCATTCAAGCCGTCTTCGAACCTTTTACACATTATTGCCTCAGTCGAGACACATTCTCATGCATACTGGCTTAGTCTCACAAATTCTCGCTCGTATTCTGTAATAGTCATACGACCCTGTTTCAATTCAAGAAACTTTTTGAGTTTTTGACCTATAAATCTCTCGCTGATGTATTTCTTTCGGAATTCAGCCTGTAAGAAATCCCATGTAATTCGTTTTCTCAGAACAATAGAAGTTAGAGTTTTCCACCATTGGAAAGCTATATCTCTCAACATAGAAACAACACATTTAACACATTCATCAGGGGTACATGACAACTCATCAAATACCCGAATCATATTCTCAAGCCAAAACTCGACTCTCTCAGCATCATCATTAGTAGTAGCATGAAATTCTTCAGCCCCATATTTTTTAATCTTATCAAACGGAGGTTAATTCAGACGAATCAGATCTATAACTTGGGGAGCTAGGGGAACTTGCGGTGGTGGAGGTTGAGGAACAACCGAATTTTCTCTAACATACTGAGTGAACCACTCATTCATCATTTGAAAGAAGGCTTTTTTAGCCTCGTCTTCCTAATTGCTAGTAACCAGTCTAGAATCAGACGACGCTGTCCCTTGAGCAGGAGCAGGCACATTACTTTCAACATTGTCAGCTACGGCTCGTTCGGGATACATTTAGAAGGCCAATTTTCCACCCAACTTGGGTACTCCCTACAAGCATAAAACAAGCAACAAATATGCCACATTTTCAGCCAATTCCAAGCATAAAACATACACCATTTGAACCATCTCCTCATCAACCAATTTCATGCTCAAAACCTAAACCAACACATACCAAAATCTCATAACAACTAATTCATACATAATCAATGTCCCAAAATATCACTTCCATTTTCATACTAAAATCATACCAAATTCTCAACAAAGCACATACCAAATTGACCATTTCTTTTGGTCATTTATAAACATCAAAACATACCATTACTTAGCACAAATCATGTACCACATCCAAACCATATTTTCTTCCACAAGCAAGCCATATCAAATGGCTATAGAATGCATATTTCAAAACATATCACACTAGTCCTAGCCTATACATGCCATACTTTTAACATTTACACTTCCAAAATGTACCAAAATAGAGTTCAATAGTGTGGTGATGATCCTCAATGATCCCCGAGCTCCCCAAGCTTCGATTATCTATAAAACAATGCAAACACACACAAAGTAAGCTTTCAAAAGCTTAGTAAGCCATATACAAATAAAATTATCACATAAACAATTATAAACTATTTCATTTATATGAACTATGGCATAACACAATAGCAAATTCATTTTTCTCATCTAGCTCAATTGTTCATAACCACTTGCTTATATACATATCACATTTTCATGTAACTCACATATGAAATGAACATATTCATACTTATCTTTCATTGCCAAATTTCATATACATTTCATATGTACCTGAAACGGATACATATTCACATATTCAATCATATCTCGGAATGCCCGTTGAACCGATCGGAATCAATAAGGATATTCTGATAGCTCGTAAAGCTCGTATAATGCCAACGTGTAACACCCCAAACCCGGCCTAGACGTTACGACCGGATCTGGCATGTCACATGCAAAGGTAGAAAAGAAACTTTGAAAATCTTGATGAAAACCATAAGTTTGAAACTTTTTATTTCCCGGTGATGTTTTGAAAACAGTGGTTTGTAGCTTAAGAAAATTTTTCAGATTGGATTAATCGTTCATTTGTTATCTTGGTTAACACTTGTGAGAAAATTTTTAGATGTTTAGGTTACAGGTGCTTAGAAAACTTCTTTTTAACCAATATGTTTAAGTTATAAAATAATGTCATGACATAGCAAAGCTAATAAAGTTAAAACCCAATAAAAATTTAGAAGGCCTTATTACATCAATTAAAATCCCAAATTAAAACGTCTTAACAGAAACTAAGTTTACTGAAAATAATAAACTATGGCCTCCTCGAGTCTCTTCGGTTCCCAAGTCCACGTCTTACAGATCACCTGTAAGGTTAAGCAGAGGGGGTGAGTCACGAAGACTCAGTGTGTAAATTCCCCTTAACATAATAAATGGCTCCAAGCCCACAACACACATATGAATGTCTTGATCCTATATCAATTAATGCAGTATAAGGCAACCCATAAATAAGAAACGTATCGGTTATGACGTCCAGTGCATCTCCCTTTTCTCGACATCTGGCTGCATAGACCAGCCCAGGTCTCCTTGCTTCACTACCCCCAGCACCTCTGCCTGGTGCTCCACGTCCATGACCGAACCCATTACCTCCTCTGACCGGACCTCGACCTCTCTGTGGTTGCTGACCGCCTCTACCTGACTGAACATAACCCTGACCCACTGGTTGCGCTCTGCCCTTCTCCTGTGGACAGTCCCTTATTCGATGTTCTGTGGACCCACACTTGAAACAGCCTCTACTTCCAACCCAACACTCACCAAAATGAAATTTATCACATCGAGCACACCTCGGAGGCCGACTATCAGCAGCAGATCTCACAACATGATTCAGCCCCTCAAGCTTAGGCCTCTTCTGAAACCTCCCAACTGATCCTGACGAACCCAAATTCCTTTTGTTTCTATTCCTCTCCCGATTCTGCTTTCCGGACTACTTCACCACCTCGGCTATCTTAGCCTTTTCTACAAGAACAGCAAGTTCCCTTTCTCGCTGTGGGGCTATCAGCACACGTAGATCATCTCTCAACCCATCTTCGAACCGAACACAGCGCTCGTGATCCGTGGCCACAGTACCCCGGGCATAACGACTTAGTCGTAGGAATTCTGCCTCATACTCGGACACCGACTTACTCCCCTAAACCAAATTTAGAAATGCCTTATGCTGCGCATCCACATAACTCGATCCGACGTACTTCCCCTGGAATGCTATCTTAAAGAAATCCCAGGTGATATGCTCAGTCACCGCACCATACCTAACCGTGTGCCGCCACTGATACGCCTCGTCTCGCAAAAGAGACACCACCCCTTTCAACTTCTCCTCTACCGTGAAGTCTAGATCATCCATTATGCGCTCACTTGCTTCTAACCAATACTCAACTCTATTAGGGGCTACGCCAGAAACACCCCTAAACATTTCTGCTCCATTGGCTCGGAGTCGCTCAGACACAGATTTTTGGGCCCGAATACCCATGCTTGCCCCTGCAACTCTCTCTAAGACCCGTAACATTGCCTGAGACACCGCATCATCCCTGCCTGTTTGGTCCTCAAATTCCGCTTCCACTGCTGGCGGTACTGGTATCTCACTACCTGACCCATGACCATATCCAACTGGTTCCGATATAGTGATCCTGCCCCTACCACGTCCACGTACGTTACGTCCACGACCTCGAGTGCTCATGACTAACGTTTGCGATTAATCTGGTTAAAAGTTTATTAGTTAGTTATTTCTTTCACTTTTTAATACCAAGAGGTTTTATGGGAAATAGTCTCAGAGAGTAGTTTCCACAACATATATCAAAGTTTCGGTCTCTATAGTCTGAGTCTCCTACAGTAAACAACCATATTCACTTACATTAACAACCATTGCATGCATACATCATCAGTAATTGTTAGAACACTTACCTTGGTGGATCGGGTGCCGACGGACTCGAATGCCATGTTCCAATAAAACTTTCCTTCCAAAAATCTTTTAGACCAACTTAATAAAACATTGTTAAGCCCATTTTCACAGCTCGAGTTTTGCAACTTGGCTCTGATACCAAAATTATAACACCCTAAACCCGGCCTAGACGTTACGACCAGATTTGGCATGTCACACAGAAAGGTTGAAAAGACAATTTGAAAATCTTGATGAAAACCATAAGTTTGAAACTTTTTATTTCCCGGTGATGTTTTGAAAATAATGGTTTGTAGCTTAAGAAAAATTTTCAGATTGGGTTAATCGTTCATTTGTTATCTTGGTTAACACTTGTGATAAAATTTTCAGATGTTTAGGTTATAGGTGTTTAGAAAACTTCTTTTTAACCAATATGTTTAAGTTATAAAATAATGTCATGACATAGCAAAGCTAATAAAGTTAAAACCCAATAAAAATTTAGAAGGCCTTATTACATCAATTAAAATCCCAAATTAAAACGTCTTAAAAGAAACTAAGTTTTCTGAAAATAACAAACTATGGCCTCCTCGAGTCCCTTCGATTCCCAAGTCCACGTCTTACTGATCACCTACAATGTTAAGCAGAGGGGGTGAGTCACCGAGACTCTGTAATATCCTGATTTTTTGGGTCTATGCATTTGGTATGTTGCATGGCTAAGTTAGTTGGCTAAGGCTTTGAGGTGTGTATTGGGCTCGGGTTTGGGCTGTAAAACCTGGGTTAAGTGGCTGATAAATAGTGTTAGTTATAATTTGAGTTAAGTAATTATATTTGGTAGCAAGCTGGGCTTGTGGCCCAATGTTTGGAGGAGATTTTAGTGGGCATTAAGGTGGCATCAAAAGGGGGGAGGAGTTGGGCCTTGTGTGGCCGCTTGGGGCCCAAAGGGATGGATAAAATTTGGCACTCCTAGGGGAAGGGGGTGGACGGCAGAATAGCTACAATTTAGGAGCTTAAATCCTTTTATTTTTAGTGATAAATGATGATAATTAGGAAATATAAGGATTAAATGGATGAGGGATACGATAATTGATGGATAAAGTTATCAGGAGGGAGAGAGTTGGTCGAATATCCAACTCTGTGTGTGTGCCTGTGTATAGCCGAAATTTGGAAGGAGAATTATCATCTTTTCTCTCAAGCCAAAATTCTTTTCTCTCTTTTTTCTCTTCTAGCTGAAATTCCCTAGCCTTCTTCTCTTCTCCAATATCTTCCTGAAAGCCGAATTCTTCTTACTCATATTCCTCCTCCATAGCCGAATCTACAAGGGAGGTTTCTATTTCCCGAAGGTGCAGCATAAGCCGCATACTCCTTAGTAATCTGGTGAGTTTTGGAATTTTATTCTATGAGATTTCACTCTTTCTTTTCATTAAGATCTAACCCGAAAAACTTGTTTAAGGCCTGTCGATTTCCCCTCTCTGTCCCTAGAAGCCGAATCCTGTCCTGCCATAGTCAGAAGTGCCGATTTGTGGGAAAACCGAAGGTAGGTTGGTGGTAGGTTCGGCCTAATGGCCACTTTCTTGTTCTTATGTCTTTGGCCGAATGTTATATGGTACGTGGTAGGGTGCGTTCAACGGTTTGATTTAATATTTTGGGGCTTGGCTGAATGTAGGTAGGAAGGTGAGCTTTCTTGAAGACTTTCGGGATCGGATAGTTTAGGTAAGGTTGCGATTTAGTGCTATAAGTATTTAATTGATTAGATCTCACCATTTACATTCGGTTTAGTGACCAAGGAGTTATTATGGACAATAATAACAGACAAGCAGTAGGGGTTGGATCTGTAAATCCAACACCAAAGAACAAGAAACGAGCAATATCGGGAGTGCGAGATTGGCGATTGGGGTGTGGGCCGACATCGGAAGTAGACCGTAAGCCGATAGTGGTAGTCTCGAGTGACAGTAGCGTAGAGGCAGTAAAAGCGGTAGTACGAAAATCAGGTGTGTAACTCTTACGCACTTTCTTACTTAGTATGCTTACGTTGTGTGTTGTTAAAAAGCCGGAATGACGACAAAAGTTACTAAAATGCCCTTGTGGGTAAAAGTGAGGATGCCGGGTAAGTTATTACGATTTCCCCGCATTGATTGTGATCTATGAAAGCATGATAATTTGTATACATGATACTTGTTTATTAAGCATGATCATACGAATGTTGGTTGCATGAATATGTGTTGTGGGTGATGAGAGGAGGGGGAAGTATGATCTATCAGACTGTCACCAGTGATTCGGTATCACACAGTGGGTTGGCCCCACATTTTATAAAATTGTGACTAAGTCTCAGTGGTTTGGCACCACCAGTGGTTTGGTACCACAAGGGGTAGATTTGGGAGACTCGGATGGATACTAGGTTGGATGGATTGCATGATTTGCATATTATTGTATGAATTTGTGTAAGAGCATAATTTCTTTTGGGATGGGGATTTATACACTGAGTCTCGGTGACTCACCCCTTCCTTTACATTTTGCAGATCAGACTTAGATCGTGGATATGGAGCCAGAGTGGACTCGAGGTGGCCATGCTCAGCAATTGTTTTGTTTCAAAGTTTTCTGTTGAACTTAGTTGATTTACTTTAATTTTGGGTTTACATCATTGAAATAAGGCCGCCTAATTTTTATTTTGGGATGTTTTATTTGGATGTTTTTATACCCTTCGATAGGCGTACTTGGAAAATATGAATTGGTTGTTTTCTTTAAAACCTCGATAAGTATGTGTTTTCTGAAATGCTCACTGATTAAGTAATAAATATGGAGTAACAATTAAGTAACTAAGTTTTTTTCAACACGATTTAACCCGTTTTGAACACCACAAGATTCAAATTCGTTTTCTCTAAAAATTATTCAAAAGTTTTCTCCTTAAGTAAAGATTGACAAATCGATTTTCAAACATTTTCTCCCCGTGGCACGCCAGATTCGGTTGTAACGTTTTAACCGGGTTTGGGGTGTTACATTTTGGTATCAGAGCCCGATTTAAAAGCTCAGTTGTGGGCTTAGGGCCCAAAATATGTTTTAAAAGTTTGAGAAATAATTATTTTTTTGTTTTCCGGGAAGCATGGCACCTGAGTCTCCGGCGCCGATCCACCTAGGTAAGTACCCTAACTTTTGTTGTGATATATTTGTTGGGCTTTGTGGGCTTTAGGCGTAGTTAAGCATGATAGTACTCATGGACTCTAGGCTTAGACAAACCACTCTTCAAATCCATAAGACTTAACTTTGTTAAACAAAACCTGTAAACGAGTCACAAGGCTAAAGTGTGGCAACAAGCATATGCATGTCTAGGAGTAGATCCGGAAGAGCTTGGTATTTAAGCAGTCCGAGTGACTCACCTCCTCTTCTTTGGAATCTTACCTGGTGCATAGTGATTGTTCACTTTAGCTATGACAAGGTGTGGCAATAGGCATATGCATGTCTAGGAAGGGATTCAGAGAAAGCTTGGTATTTAAGCAGTCCTAGTGACTCACCTCCTTTTCACTAAAATCCCACCTGGTGCACAGTGACTATTCACCTTAGTTACAAAGACGTGTTGACAGGCCAAAACTTACAACTAAAACCCGAAAGGGACCAGCCACACTGTTTTGTAAAAACCCTAGTTTTGAAATTACCAAATTACCCCTAGATTTGTGAAAACTACCTTAGATTTGAAAAATGACCAAAATACCCCTAGATTTACAAAATTACCGAAATACCCTCGAATTTACAAAATTACTGAAATACCCCCGAGTTGGAAAATTACCAAAATACCCTTATTCCACAAAATCACCCGAGACCATATTTTGGAAAATTACAAAAATACCCCTATAGGTTAAAATTACGAAAATACTCCCGGGTAGTGAAATGACGAAAATACCCCTAAACGTTGAATGTAGTCTGTGGATGTTGTTTGTGTGATGAATGTACCTAGAATTAGGAGATAATCCTGGAACTGGAACTTTAAGATAGATTCGTATGCGAAAGAATCACTTTTAAAACTACTCATAAAATTGTCCGTGGATAAATAGTGAACAGAGTTAATAATTCATAAAATTCTTAATCGGATAAACGCGAACGAGAAGAATGAGTACAAGAGGTCGTGGACGTCCGCCGCATGGCCGTGGTAGGGGTAGGATGACCTTGTCGGAGTCAGCAGGGTCTGGCCATGGGTCCGAAAATGTGCTGCCAGATCTACCGGCGTTGAAAGCTGAGTTTCAGGATCAGACTGGTGGTAACGATGCAGTATCTCAGGCTGTACTGCGAGTTTTGGAATGAGTTGCCGGGGCAGGCGCGGGTGTAGGAGCCCGAAAATCCGTGGCTGAGCGACTCCGGGCTAACGGAGCAGAAGTGTTCAGGGGAGTTTCTGGAGTGGCTCCCAACACGGCTGAGTACTAGTTAGAGGCGACTGAACGTATAATGGATGAATTGGACTTCTCGGCTGAGAAGAAGTTAAAGGGGATAGTGTCTCTCTTCCGGAATGAGTCGTATCAGTGGTGGCTCACGGTTAGGGATGGTGCAGTGGCCGATGATATCACCTGGGATTATTTTAAGCCAACCTACCAGAGGAAGTATATGGGAGCTGGGTATACTGATGCACAACGTAGGGCGTTCTTGAACTTGGTTCAGGGGAATAAGTCGGTACCCGAGTACGAAGCTGAATTCTTGAGGTTGAGTAGGTATGCTCGGGGTATGATGGCTACAGAACATGAGCGCTGTGTTAGGTTCGAGGACGGGTTAAGAGATGAGCTGCGGGTGTTAATTGTACCTCAGTGTGAAAGGGAATTTGCCGTTCTCGTGGAAAAGGCTAAGGTAGCTGAGGAGGTGAAGCGAACTGAGAGGCGGAATTAGGACAGAAGTAAGGATAAAAGGAGTTTTGGGCCTTCAGGGTCTGCGGGAAGTTCACAGAAAAGGGCTAGATTTGGTGGACCGGAAAGGGCCGCAAAGCCTGCTGCTGCTCAGTGGCCACCCCAGTGTGCTAGATGCGGGAAGTCCCATTCGGGAGAGTGTTTGGCTGGTAATAGAGGGTGCTTTGAGTGCGGGTCAATGGAGCATCAGGTAAGGGATTGTACGCGGAAGTTAGCTAGGACACAAGCTGAGGGTCAAGGACGCGGTCAATTCAGGAGGGATGGTCAACAACCACAGAGGGGTCGAGGAGCAGCTAGGGGTGGTAATGGTAATGGTAATGGTAACGGGTGAGGCTGAGGAGCACCTGGCCGAGGTGCTGGAGGTGCTGATGCTAGACAGCCTAGGTTGGTCTATGCAGCCAAACGTCGAGAGGAGGGTGACGCACCGAACGTTATAACCGGTACGTTTATAATTTTTGGGTTGCCTTACATTGCTATAATTGATGTTGGTTCAACACACTCATATGTTGCTACTAGTATAGTGGGAACTTTGAACTTAGTTAGTGAGACTGCTGCTAGGAAGATGACGATAGTTAGCCCTTTAGGACACTCTGTGGTGGTGGATAAATTGTATAGAGAAGTACCCCTAGAACTTCAAGGGGTCGTGTTTCAAGCCGATTTGGTGGAACTACCCTTCGGGGAGTTCGATTTAATCTTAGGAATGGATTGGTTGGTAAAGTACCAGGCAGAGCTGGACTGTGCAGCTAAGCGATTGGTGCTGAAGTCGGTTGAGGGTGAAAATGTGGTAAAGATAGGAGAGAGAAGGAATTACGTATCTAACGTGGTGTCTGCGCTAAAGGCGGAGAAGATGGTAAGGAAAGGATGTGAGGCGGTTATGGTCTACGTGTATGCCTTGGAAGTTAAGGAATCAAGAATGGAGAATGTTCGAACGGTGAAAGACTTTGTCGATGTCTTTCCGGAAGAGCTTCCGGGTTTGCCCCCGGATCGTGAAGTGGAGTTCGGTATAGATCTTTTACCGGGAATAGCGCCAGTGTCTATTGCTCCATATAGGATGGCGGCAAAGGAATTGGTGGAGTTGAAAGCGCAGATTCAGGAGTTGCTGGATTGGGGTTTCATCCGGCCAAGTGTTTCGCCGTGGGGGGCGCCTGTGCTCTTTGTTAAGAAGAAGGACGGGTCGATGCGAATGTGCATAGACTATCATCAGTTGAATAAATTGACAATTAAGAACAAGTATCCTTTGCCTAGGATAGATGACTTGTTCGACAAGCTTAAGGGAGCATCGGTCTTCTCCAAGATAGATTTAAGGTCGGGGTATCACCAACTTAAGGTAAAGGAGGCAGACATCCATAAGATGGCGTTTCATACTCGATATGGGCACTATGAATTCTTGGTTATGCCGTTTGGATTGACGAACGCACCGGCAGCGTTTATGGATATGATGAACCGGGTGTTTTAGCCATACCTGGATCGGTTCGTCGTAGTATTTATCGACTATATTCTGGTATACTCGAAATCAGATGAGGAGCATGACGCACATTTGCGAGTGGTGTTGCAGATTCTTAGGGAAAAGCATTTATACCCCAAGTTTAATAAGTGCGAGTTCTGGCTGAAGGAGGTTACTTTCTTGGGGCATGTGGTGTCAGCTGAGGGGACTAGAGTGGACCCTCGAAAGGTTGAAGCAGTTTTAGACTGGAAGCCACTGAAGTCTGTGACGGAGATTCAGAGTTTTCTGGGGCTAGCAAGATATTACCGGAGGTTTGTGGAAGGGTTTTCTCTGATTGCATCACCGTTGACCAAGTTGCTGAGGACACGGGTTCCATTCGTGTGGTCAGACAAGCAACAGGAAAGTTGTGAGAAGCTAAAGAGGATTTTGACGGAAGCTCCGGTATTGATTCAACTGGAAGCCGGAAAAGAATTTACGGTTTATTGTGATACGTCCCATACAGGATTGGGATGTGTGCTGATGCAGGAGGGGAAGGTAGTAGCGTATGCTTCTCGACAGTTAAGACCTCACGAAGTTAACTACCCGATGCATGATCTGGAATTGGCTGCAGTGGTTTTTGCCCTAAAAATTTGGAGGCATTATTTATATGGAGAGAAGTCTGTAGTATATGCGGATCACAAGAGTCTGAAGTACCTTCTCACGCAGAAGGAGTTAAATTTGAGGCAGAGAAGGTGGATTGAGCTGTTAAAAGACTACGACTGCTCGATTGAGTACCATCCGGGAAAGGCTAATGTGGTAGTGGATGCCTTGAGCTGTAAGTTTGTGGCAGATTTAAGAGCCATGTTTGCTCACCTTAGTCTGTATGAGGATGGAAGCCTGTTAGCGGAATTGCAAGTGAGGCCAACATGGATTGACGAGGTTAAGGAGAAACAGCTGGTAGATGAAGTTTTAAGTGCTCGTTGTTTGCAAGTGCAGAGTGGTGGATTGGAGGGTTATAGTCTAAGTAGTGATGGAGTGTTATGTTTTCAGGGAAAAATGTGTATACCTAAGGATGTGGAGTTGAGGATGAAGATTTTGCAGAAGGCACATAGCAGTCCATATGCTATGCATCCAGGAGGTAGTAAGATGTACCGGGGTTTGCGGTAGCAGTTTTGGTGGCTGGGCCTTAAGCGTGAGGTAACGGAGTTTGTGGGTAAGTGTCTGACGTGTCAGCAAGTCAAGGCTGAACATCAGTTACCCTCAGGATTGTTGCAACCAATTAAGATTCCACAATGGAAGTGGGAAAGGATTACAATGGATTTTGTGAGTGGGCTACCTCTTACGCCGACCAAAAAGGATTCAGTTTGGGTAACTGTGGACCGTTTGACGAAGTCGGTTCATTTCATACCTATGCGTATGGATTATTCTCTTCAGAAGTTGGCAAAGCTATATATAGCAGAGATTGTAAGGTTGCACGGAGTGCCAGTGTCGATTATTTCGGACAGAGACCCTAGATTTATGTCAAGGTTCTGGAAGGCGTTGCATCAAGCATTGGGCACAAGGTTGGATTTCAGTACGGTGTTCCATCCCCAATCAGATGGACAGTCAGAGAGGGTAATTCAAGTCCTGGAGGATATGTTAAGGGGTTGTGTCTTGGATTTCAAGGGCAGTTGGGAAGAATTTTTACCGTTGGCAGAATTCACGTATAATAATAGTTATCAGGCAAGCATTCAGATGGCACCATACGAGGCGTTATATGGTCGGAAGTGTCGTACCCCTACGTGTTGGACAGAGTTGGGAGAGCGGCAGTTATTGGGTTCGGAGCAGGTTACTGTGACAGAGCATAAGGTAAAGGTGATTAGAGCTCGTTTGAAAGAAGCCTCGGACCGGCAGAAGTCTTATGCGGATCTTAAACAGAAGGATATAGAGTTTACTGAAGGTGACAGAGTTTTCTTGAAGGTGTCCCGTGGAAGAAGCTTCTGAGGTTCGGTAGGAAAGGCAAGTTAAGCCTTAGATTTATTGGGCCCTATCGGGTGTTGAAGCGAGTGGGACCAGTAGCTTACCAGCTTGAGTTGCCACCAAAGTTGATTCAAATCCACGATGTGTTCCATGTTTCTATGCTTAGACACTATCGCTCGGATCCATCACATGTTGTGCCAGTGGAGGAGATTGAGGTGAGCCCAGACTTGTCTTTTGAGGAGGAACCAGTGCAGATCTTAGATCGGGATGTTAAGATTTAGCGTAGGAAATCTGTTCCTTTGGTAAAGGTATTATGGCGGAACCATGGATCGAAGGAAGCGACATGGGAGCCGGAGGATATTATGCGACAGCAATACCCTCAACTTTTCTGACCAGGTAAATTTCAAGGTCAAAATTTATTCTAAGGGGGGTAGAACTGTAATATCCTGATTTTTTGGTTGCATGGCTAAGTTAGTTGGCTAAGGCTTTGAGGTGTGTATTGGGCTCGGGTTTGGGCTTTAAAACCTGGGTTAAGTGGCTGATAAATAGTGTTAGTTATAATTTGAGTTAAGTAATTATATTTGGTAGCAAGCTGGGCTTGTGGCCCAATGTTTGGAGGAGCTTTTAGTGGGCATTAAGGTGGCGTCAAAAGGGGGGAGGAGTTGGGCCTTGTGTAGCCGCTTGGGGCCCAAAGGGATGGATAAAATTTGGCACTCCTAGGGGAAGGGGTGGACGGCACAATGGCTACAATTTAGGAGCTTAAATCCTTTTAGTTTTAGTGATAAATGATGATAATTAGGAAAGATAAGGATTAAATGGATGGGGATATGATAATTGATGGATAAAGTTATCAGGAGGGAGAGAATTGGCCGAATATCCAACTCTGTGTGTGTGCCTGTGTATAGCCGAAATTTGGAAGGAGAATTATCATCTTTTCCATTTGTTTTTCTCACTTTCTCATCTTTTCTCTCAAGCCAAAATTCTTTTCTCTCTTTTTTCTCTTCTAGCCGAAATTCCCTAGCCTTCTTCTCTTCTCCAATATCTTCCTGAAAGCCGAATTCTTCTTACTCATATTCTTCCTCCATAGCCGAATCTACAAGGGAGGTTTCTGTTTCCCGAAGGTGCACCATAAGTCGCATACTCCTTAGTAATCTGGTGAGTTTCGGGATTTTATTCTATGCGATTTCACTCTTTCTTTTCATTAAGATCTAACCCGAAACACTTGTTTAAGGCCTGTCGATTTCACCTCTCTGTCCCTAGAAGCCGAATCCTGTCCTTCCATAGTCAGAAGTGCCAATTTGTGGGAAAACCGAAGGTAGGTTGGTGGTAGGTACGGCCTAATGGCCACTTTCTTGTTCTTATGTCTTTGGCCGAATGTTATATGGTACTTGGTAGGGTGCGTTCAACGGTTTGATGTAATATTTTGGGGCTTGGCCGAATGTAGGTAGGAAGGTGACGCTTTCTTGAAGACTTTCAGGATCCGACAGTTTAGGTAAGGTTGCGATTTAGTGCTATAAGTATTTAACTAATTAGAGCTCACCATTTACATTCAGTTTAGTGACCAAGGAGTTATTATGGACAATAATAACAGACAAGCAGTAGGGGTTGGATCTGTAATCCCAATGCCAAAGTACAAGAAACGAGCAGTATCGGGAGTGCGAGATTGGCCATTGGGGTGTGGGCCGACATCGGAAGTAGACCGTAAGCCGATAGTGGTAGTCTCGAGTGACAGTAGCATAGAGGAGTAAAAGTGGTAGTACGAAAATCAGGTGTGTAACTCTTACGCACTTTCTTACTTAATATGCTTACGTTGTGTGTTGTTAAAAAGCCGGAATGACGGTAAAAGTTACTAAAATGCCCTTGTGGTTAAAGCGAGGATGCCGGGTAAGTTATTACGATTTCCCCGCATTGATTGTGATCTATGAAAGCATGATAATTTGTATACATGATACTTGTTTGTTAAGCATGATCATACGGATGTTGGTTGCATGAATATGTGTTATGGGTGATGAGAGGAGGGGGAAGTATGATCTATCAGACTGTCACCAGTGATTTGGTATCACACAGTGGGTTGGCCCCACATTTTATGAAATTGTGACTAAGTCTCAGTGGTTTGGCACCACTAGTGGTTTGGTACCACATATGTTATTATTGTAACTTTGGTTACCAGTGGTTTTGCACCACCAGTGGTTTGGTACCACAAGGGGTAGATTTGGGAGACTCGGATGGATACTAGGTTGGATGGATTGCATTACTTGCATATTATTGTATGAATTTGTGTAAGAGCATAATTTCTTTTGGGATGGGGATTTATACATTGAGTCTCGGTGACTCACCCCTTCCTTTACATTTTGTAGATTAGACTTAGATCGTGGATATGGAGCCGGAGTGGACTCGAGGTGGCCATGCTCAGCAATTGTTTTGTTTCAAAGTTTTCTGTTAAACTTAGTTGATTTACTTTAATTTTGGGTTTACATCGTTGTAATAAGGCTGCCTAATTTTTATTTTGGGATGTTTTATTTGGATGTTTTTATACCCTTCGATAGGCGTGCTTGGAAAATATGAATTGGTTGTTTTCTTTAAAACCTCGATAAGTATGTGTTTTCTGAAATGCTCACCGATTAAGTAATAAATATGGAGTAACAATTAAGTAACTAAGTTTTATTCAACAAGATTTAACCCGTTTTGAACACCACAGGATTCAATTTCGTTTTCTCTAAAAATTATTCAAAAGTTTTCTCCTTAAGTAAAAATTGACAAATCGATTTTCAAACATTTTCTCCTCATGGCACGCTAGATTCGGTTGTAACATTTTAACCGGGTTTGGGGTGTTGCAGACCCAGTGTGTAAATTCCCCTTAACATAATAAATGGCTCCAAGCCCACAACACACATATTGGGCCTTAGCCCACTCAAAATAGCATGTGCAAATATAAATGCCATGTACCTAGCCCAATCCTAGATGTCCATCCTCTACACACCCCCGTACCAGCCCATCACTCCGTGGGGATTTCTACAATCAACCCTCCATCCGCTACACTCCATATGTGGCACCTAACCACTGGTGACATAGTCACAAAATATTATATGTAGGGCCAACCCACTTGTGGTACCAAACCACTAGTGATAATCCCGAATAATCATATATGTGGGGCCAACCCACTGTGGTACCAAACCACTGGGACAAGTCACGAATCATAAACATATGGTACCAAACCACTGGTGGTTCCAAACCACTGAGACTTAGTCACGAATCAAAAGTGTGGGGCCAACTCAAGTGTGGTACCAAACCACTAGTGACAATCTTACACTTCCCCTTTCACATCATACCCAACCCGTGAATACAAGTGTTAAATGAATGCAACATGCTGTCAAATGCACAATATCTTTATGGCATACAATCAATAGTGCATACATAAACAACAGAGCACTTACCTGGTATTTCAGCCATGCCCATAGTGGCATAACGTCTATTCATCTAACCATTTCGGCTTTTCATCCCCAATTAATTATTAACACATTTAAATATTAATGTGTGTGAGTTTTACACACCTGGTTACCCGCAACACTATGCTATCTATGTCAACACTATCGCTATCGGAAACTACTGCTATCTACCTCCTATTTTGCTCAGAAGCTGACCCACAACCTGGTGGCCAATCCCGAACAGTAGATACCGCGCGCTTCTTGAACTTAGGGGCTGGGACTACCGGTCCAACCCCTCCTATCGTTTGGCTGACATTTGGATCCATGAACAAAACCTTGGTCACTAGACCAGATTAAAGCAGTGAAATCAAACAAAAGAGAATGGACACTCAAGGCTAAGGGTCCTTACCTAGATCAATAAATCCCGGAAATTAAAGAAAAGTTTGAATCCTGCACCACTCGAGTACTTAAAATCGACTAGAACCGAGTGTCCTTTAACACACTCCAATTGTAGACCAAAGCCGGAAGAACGCGAAGACGAAGCCCCTTAGAATCGGCCAAGCGTTTAAAGAATATGATTACTGCCTTCGGCACTCAAACATTAGAAGAGATGATTGAACCGAAAAGAAAACACTTACCCCAACACTAGAGAAACCGATTGGGAGTGGAGGAGAATAGGTAACAGTCAGTCCACTGAAACAAGAGCCGAAAGAAAAGAATATGGATGTCAGAGGAATTCTGCTAACCCACAAATAAGAACTGTTTAAACAAATGAGAAGTTCCGGCTTTCTTCTTAAAGAAATCAAGAGAAGAAAGTGAGTGAGTAGATGATTAGAGAGATTCGGCTGAACCAAAAAGAACTTACCGAATGCTGAAAATGTTCTGCTCTTGAAAAGAGATGGAAAAGAGAGGTGCTATCTCCCAAGGAAAATTCAGCTAAGGTGTTTGAGAGAAAAGAGAAGAAGGTGACAGGGTTTCGGCTGTGATGTTAAAAGCAAAGAAAATGAAATGTAGATAGAGAGTGGATTGTAATGTGAGTTTCGGCCAAGCACAAAAAGAAGAAGAAAATATGAAGAGAATTGGGAGGTGTTTCAGCTTTGGTGAATGAAAGAAAAGAAAATGCAAAACAAATGGTATGAGAGTGTTTTGGTTTTGGTATTTGAGAGAAAAGCAAAAATGCACAAAGTGGTATGAGTGTTTCGGTTTTGACAAGAAGAATTCAACAAAAGAATGCTCTCGGTTTCTCTAGCTAGCTGAAATTCTCAACATTCCAAATGCTATCATCAAACATTCAGCCACCCCCTAACATCACTAAACCGTACACACACTCACACACCCCACTTCCCACATTCGGCCATACTCTCTCCCTCTCTCTCAATCCCATGATTCTCTCCACCGATCACTCTCCACTCTCCATTCAAACGTGTTGGCCGATACCTTCTCCTTGAATTGCTCTCTTCCCTTCATTCAAAAGTGTTGACCCATTCAACACTCATCCACCAGAGTCCAAGCTGAAAGCAACTCTCCCCTACCTTGGCGTCAAAAAGAAATCCCCAAAAGGGAATTCACGCAGCTCGAACCTATTCCCTGCCAGCTTCCCTGAAGCGTCACCTTCCTGAGCTTTAAGTGGCGCCTCCTTGCCACTTTACTAAAGCGCTTCTTGTGTCTAAACATACAACCAACCACCCTTAAGTCCTATCCCATTCAGCTCTCCCTTAAAGTGCCCAAAAAGCAAATTTTTTACTAAGGCTCCGACTTACCCCTACGTCATTCCTGGACCCTAAAGTACCCTAAACTAGCATGTTAAGCATAGCATACACACAAAAACACATCAAATGCAAAGCCCCTAATTTAGGATGTTATAGTTCTACCCCCTTAAAATAATTTCGGCCTTGAAATTACCTGGTCAAAAGAGATGAGGGTATTGCTGTCGCATCGATTCCTCGGGTTCCCACGTAGGTTCCTCGAAACCATGATTACGCCACAAAAACTTAACCAACGGAACCATCTTTCTACGCAATACTTTGACATCACGATCCAAAATCTGAACTGGCTCCTCTTCAAAGGATAGATCAGGTCTTACTTCGATCTCTTCCACTGACACCACGTGAGAAGGATCTGAACGATAGCGTCTTAACATCGAAACGTGGAACACATCATGAATCTGACTTAACTCTGCAGGTAACACAAGTTGATAGGCTATTGGTCCCACACGCTTCACTATCCGATAAGGCCCGATAAACCTGGGGCTTAGCTTACCCTTCCGTCCGAACCTAAGCACTTTCTTCCACGGTGACACCTTTAAGAACACCTGGTCACCCACCTCAAACTCTATGTCCTTACGCTTTAGATCCGCGTTGGACTTCTGTCTGTCCAAAGCTTCCTTCAACTGAGCTCTAATTAGCTTAACCTTGTCTTCTGTTTTAGAAACCAATTCTGGACCCAACATCTGACGTTCACCCAACTCTGTCCAATAAGTAGGAGTGCGACATTTTCGGCCATACAACGCCTCATACGGTGCCATCTGAATATTCGATTGGTAGCTATTATTGTACGCGAATTCCGCCAATGGTAAGAACTCTTCCCAACTACCCCTGAAGTCCATGAAACAACCTCTCAACATATCCTATAAGATTTGGATTACCCTCTCTGACTGTCCGTCCGACTGCAGATGAAATGCTGTACTGAAATCTAACTTGGTACCCAACGCTTAATGTAGCGCCTTCCAAAATTTTGACATAAATCTAGGGTCTCTATCCGAGATGATCGACACTGGCACCCCATGCAACCTTACAATCTCTGCTATATATAACTTAGCCAACTTCTGAAGAGAGTAGTCCACTCGCACTGGTATGAAGTGAGCAGACTTCGTCAAACGATCAATCACTAACCAAACCGAATCCTTTTTAGTAGGTGTAAGAGGAAGCCCACTAACGAAATCCATTGCGATCCTTTCCCAATTCCACTGCGGAATCTTCACCGGCAGTAACGAACCCGAAGGCAACTAATGTTCTGCTTTCACCTGCTGACACGTCAAACACTTACTCACATATTCGGTTACTTCTCGCTTCAAACCTGGCCACCAAAACTGTTCCTGCAAATCCTGATACATCTTACTTCCTCTAGGATGCATAGCGTATGGGCTGCTATGCGCTTCCTGCAAAATCCTACACCTCAACTCTGAATCCTTCGGCATGCAAATCCTTTCTCGGAGACATAGAACCCCCTCACTACTCAGATTATAATCCTCTGCCCCACCGTTCTGAACTTGAAGTAGTCGAGCATTTAAGACATCATCTAACAACTGTTTCTCCTTGATCTGACTTATCCACGTCGGTTTCACCTAAAGCTCAGCTAACAGACTCCCATCATCATACAGGCTAAGATGTGCAAACATCGCCCTTAGGTCCGAGATTACCCTACGACTTAATGCATCTGCCACCACGATAGCTTTACCCGGATGGTATTCGATCGAACAATCATAACCTTTTAACAACTCGACCCATCGCCTCTGCCTCAAATTCAATTCTTTCTGAGTAAGAAGGTATTTTAGGCTCTTGTGATCTGTATAAATGACAGACTTCTCCCTATACAGATAATGTCTCCAGATTTTCAGAGCAAAAACCACTGCCGCTAACTCCAAGTCATGCGTGGGATAATTCAACACATGCGGTCTTAACTGTCGAGACGCATACGCAACAACCTTTCCCTCTTGCATCAACACACATCCTAAACCCGTGTGTGACGCATCATAATAAACCACGAACTCTTTCCCAACCTCTGGCTGAATCAACACCGGAGCTTCCGTCAGAATCCTCTTTAACTTCTCAAAACTTTCCTGCTGCTTGTCCGACCAAACAAACGGAACCCCTTTCTGCAATAACTTGGTTAATGGAACCGCGATCAAGGAGAATCCCTCAACGAATCTTCTATAATACCCAGCTAGACCAAGAAAACTCCTAATTTTCGCCACAGACTTAGGTGGCTTCCAATCCAGCACAGCTTCGACCTTCCGAGGGTCAACTCTAATCCCCTCAGCAGACACAACATGACCCAAAAAGGTAACTTCTTTTAGATAAAACTCACACTTACTGAATATTGGCAAATAGCTGCTTTTCCCTTAGAATTCGTAAGACCACCCGAAGATGCGAGTCATGCTCCTCCTCTGACCCGGAATAGACCAAAATATCGTATATGAATACTACGACAAATCGGTCCAGATAGGGTTAGAAAACCCAGTTCATCATGTCCATAAACGCTGCTGGTGCATTGGTCAAACCAAATGGCATCACCAGAAATTTGTAGTGGCCATAGCGAGTTCGAAAAGCTGTCTTATGAATGTCCGCCTCCTTGACCTTAAGCTAATGATAACCAGACCGCAAATCTATCTTCGAAAAGACTGAAGCCCCCTTCAGTTGATCGAACAAGTCGTCAATCCTCGTTAGCGAATACTTATTCTTGATGGTCAACTTGTTCAACTGACGGTAGTTAATGCACATACGCATTGATCCGTCCTTCTCCTTGACGAATAGCATCGGCGCTCCCCAAGGTGATACACTTGATCAGATAAAACCTCGATCTAACAGTTCCTGAATCTGAACTTTCAACTCCACCAACTCCTTGGGCGCCATTCTGTATGGGGCAATCGAGACAGACGCTGTCCCTAGATAAAGATCAATACCAAATTCCACCTCTCGATCCGGAGGCAACCCAGGAAGCTCTTCTGGAAAAACATCGAAAAACTCCTTCACTATTTTAACATCCCCCACCGACAAATCCTTGCCCTCCAAGGCACCAACCAGAGCTAAGAACGCCTCACAACCCTTCTTCACCATTCGCTTAGCCTTTAAAGTAGATATCACATTAGATAAATAGTTCCTCCTCTCACCTATTACCACCACCTTTTCATCCTCGAGAGTTCTTAATACCATGCGCTTGGCAGCACAATCCAAATTCACTCGATACTTCACTAGCCAATCCATGCCTAAGATCAGGTCAAACTCTCTGAATGGTAGCTCCATCAGATCAGCCAGAAAAACCATCCTTTGAACTTCTAAAGGTACATCCTTATAAAGTCTGTTCACCGCTACCGATTTTCCTAATGGGCTAACTACTGTCATCTCCCTAGAAGCAATCTCAGAGTCTATTCTTAAAGTTTCAGATATCCCACTAGCAACATATGAATGTGTTGATCCTATATCAATTAATGCAGTATAAGGCAACCCATAAATAAGAAACGTACCGGTTATGACGTCCAGTGCATCTCCCTTTTCTCGACGTCTAGCTGCATAGACCAGCCCAGGTCTCCTTGCTTCACTCCCCCAGCACCTTTGCCTGGTGCTCCACGTCCACGACCGAACCCATTACCTCCTCTGACCGGACCTCGACCTCTCTATGGTTGCTGACCGCCTCTTCCTGACTGAACATAACCCTGACCCACTGGTTGCGCTCTGCCCTTTTCCTGTGGACAGTCCCTTATTCGATGTTCCGTGGACCCACACTTGAAACAACCTCTACTTCCAACCCAACACTCACCAAAATGAAATTTATCACATCGAGCACACCTCAGAAGCCGACTATCAGCAGCAGATCTCACAACATGATTCGGCCCCTCAACCTTAGGCCTCTTCTGAAACCTCCCAACTGATCATAATGAACCAAAATTCCTTTTGTTTCTATTCCTCTCCCGATTCTGCTTTTCAAACTGCTTCACCACCTCGGCTATCTTAGCCTTTTCTACAAGAATAGCAAGTTCCCTTTCTCGCTGTGGGGCTATCAGCACACGCAGATCATCTCTCAACCCATATTCGAACCGTACATAGCGCTCGTGATCCGTGGCCACAATACCCCTGGCATAACGACTTAGTCGTAGGAATTCCGCCTCATACTCGGACACTGACTTACTCCCCTGAACCAAATTTAGAAATGCCTTGCGCTGTGCATCCACATAACTCGATTCGACGTACTTCCCCTGGAATGCTATCTTAAAGAAATCCCAGGTGATATGCTCAGTTACCGCACCACCCCTAACCGTGAGCCACCACTGATACGCCTCGTCTCGCAGAAGAGACACCACCCCTTTCAACTTCTCATCTACCGTGAAGTCTAGATCATCTATTATGCGCTCACTTGCTTCTAACCAATACTCAACTGTATTAGGGGCTACGCTAGAAACACCCCTAAACATCTATGCTCCATTGGCTCGGAGTCGCTCAGACACAGATTTCTGGGCCCCAGTACCCATGCTTGCCCCCGCAACTCAATCCAAGACCCATAACATTGCCTGAGACACCGCATCATCCCCGCCTGTTTGGTCCTCAAATTTCGCTTCCACTGCTGGCGGTACTGGTATCTCACTACCTAACCCATGACCAGATCCAACTAGTTCCGATACAGTGATCCTGTCCCTACCACGTCCACGACCTCAAGTGCTCATGACTAACGTTTGCAATTAATCTGGTTAAAAGTTTTATTAGTTAGTTATTTCTTTCACTTTTTAATACCAAGAGGTTTTATGGGAAATAGTCTCAGAGAGTAGTTTCCGCAACATATATCAAAGTTTCGGTCTCTATAGTCTGAGTCTCCTATAGTAAACAACCATATTCACTTACATTAACAATCATTGCATGCATACATCATCAGTAATTGTTAGAACACTTACCTGGGTGGATCGGGCGCCGACGGACTCGAATGCCATGTTCCAATCAAACTTTCCTTCCAAAAATCTTTTAGACCAACATAATAAAACATTGTTAAGCCCATTTTCACAGCCTGAGTTTTGCAACTAGGCTCTGATACCAAAATTGTAACACCCCAAACCCGGCCTAGACGTTACAACCGGATCTGGCATGTCACATGGAAAGGTTGAAAAGAAACTTTGAAAATCTTGATGAAAACCATAAGTTTGAAACTTTTTATTTCCCGGTGATGTTTTGAAAACAGTGGTTTGTAGCTTAAGAAAAATTTTTAGATTGGATTAATCGTTCATTTGTTATCTTGGTTAACACTTGTGAGAAAATTTTCAGATGTTTAGGTTACAAGTGTTAGAAAACTTCTTTTTAACCAATATGTTTAAGTTATAAAATAATGTCATGACATAGCAAAGCTAATAAAGTTAAAACCCAATAAAAATTTAGAAGGCCTTATTACATCAATTAAAATCCCAAATTAAAACGTCTTAAAAGAAACTAAGTTTACTGAAAATAACAAACTATGGCCTCTTCGAGTCCCTTCGGTTCCCAAGTCCACGTCTTATTGATCACCTACAAGGTTAAGCAGACGGGGTGAGTCACCGAGACTCAGTGTGTAAATTCCCTTAACATAATAAATGGCTCCAAGCCCACAACACACATATTGGGCCTTAGCCCACACAAAATAGCATGTGCAAATATAAATGCCATGTACCTAGCCAAATCCTAGATGTGCATCCTCTACACACCCCCGTACCAGTCCATCACTCCGTGGGGATTTCTACAATCAACCCTCCATCCACTACAGTCCATATATGGCACCTAGCCACTAGTGACATAGTCACAAATTATTATATGTGAGGCCAACCCACTTGCGGTACCAAACCACTAGTGACAATCCCGAATAATCATATATGTGGGGCCAACCCACTGTGGTACCAAACCACTGGGACAAGTCACGAATCATAAACATGTGGTACCAAACCACTGGTGGTTCCAAACCACTGAGACTTAGTCACGAATCAAAAGTGTGGGGCCAACCCACGTGTGGTACCAAACCACTAGTGACAATCTTACGCTTCCCCTTTCACATCATACCCAACCCATGAATACAAGTGTTAAATGAATGCAACATGCTGTCAAATGCACAATATCTTTATGGCATGCAATCAATATCGCATACATAAACAACAGAGCACTTACCTGGTATTTCAGCCATGCCCATAGTGGCATAACGTCTATTCATCTAACCATTTTGGCTTTTCAGCCCCAATTAATTATTAACACATTTAAATATTAAAGTGATACGAATTGTCTCAGGTTTGAAAACGAGTCGTAGATGTTGCCCGATCGTAAATTAGGTAGTTTTTCGTTGAAGATGACTAAAGGGATAATTTAATGGTAATGGCTTGAAAGAAATAAAGATAGTTAAGTGGATGAGATGGATACGAATTTGAAACAATAAAGAACCTTTAATAAATATTAAAGACCCAAATCTTATAAGCTTCAAATGGATGAAAGGAGTTTGAATTAAACCGAGACCCACTATCTAGCAAGATAGGAACCAACGGTATAGAAATTGAACACCACACCCAAAAGGATGATAAGTTCGAAACAAAGTTAGATTGACGCCACTAGGAACTAGATAAGTCAATTCGAACCTTGAAGAATTAGAAGAGTGAATTAACTCAACCCAAAAAAATATTCATTCATGGAATTCCCCCAAAAAAAGTCCTTACAACTGACAAGAAACAAACTATTTATAGAAACTTTTAAAGTTCTCAATGAAAAGGATAGCATTACCGCCCATATTTAATTCATAGGCTTCCACTAATCCCACCACCATTTCAACACACTTGCAAATTTCCAACTTGTTTATTCACCCACAATACCCATGTTGCCGTCCAAGTCCATGCTCCCATCTTGATTATTTTATTCCCATGTTGCCGTCGAAGTCCATGCTCCCATCTTGATTATTTTATTCAACACTATCTCCATGTTATGTTATTTAATGCAAAGCCAAGGTTCCACCCAAGGTAAGCCGTCCATACTTTATATGTTCCACTAAGCACCACACATGCACATGGATAAATTAAACATTTGTGCTTTCTATCATGCTTCAATTAAAAAAAAATTCAGCTTCATTCCACCTCCTATCATGCCGTCCAACAATCCCTCCAATAGCAATTGGTTTTCATTATTTTATTCATGTCCAACATTCCTAATTATCTATGCTTCCACTCACCCATAATATTCTCATGCTCATTCCATTATAGCCTCCCATTTGCCGTCCATGTCTCCACTAGTCACACACATGCTTTATTATTTTAATTTTCACACAAGCACATTTCTTAATTGTTTATGGCTTCTCATAATTGTTGCTGTTCCATCACATAACTTATGTTCATGGTTCTTGAATTATTTTATTCAATCCATAATCTGTGATCATCCATGCTCGATTTAAGCTTGTGCCATCCCATGCTTTGAATAGTAAGTTCATGAAAGCATAAATATTTGTCCACCATTTAAATATTCGGCCAAGACATGCTCCATCTAAGCTTGTGCCGTCCCATGCTTTGAAGAAAAATAAATTCATGTAACATGTCCATCAAATTAATTTAGCCACCATGCATTGCCCCTTTAATCGTGCACCATCTTGCTTAAAGTATTCCACATTGGGCGGCACCTATAAACACATGAACTATCATCAGTAAAATTCAGCTGAACATAGTTAGCACAAAATATAAACACTTTATTTAAACACTAGGTAAAAAAATAAAGGTTAACAAGACACACTAACATTCAACTTCGATAAAGGACATATTAAAAACTCGTACTATCTAGATAAATTAACATGAAATAAGAAAATGCAGCAAACTAATAAATGACTGAAGATAAATTAAATATGCATAATAAAGTGTTGAATAAACTAGCAGTCGAATTAGCTAATATATTCAACTACAAATAAATTGTAAGAGTTCAGCATGTTCTTGGGCTCTTTTCTTTCTGTATTCCAAATTTGTGCCACCAAAGCAGACGTGGCATCTTTGAATTGTTTAGCACGGGCCCGCGTAATTGGTCCATTAGGTAGCTCGATTAGGTCTCGGTTGACTTCCGTCATAGGCTTCTTAGGTGAGTTCGTATCATCCCCTCCCTCTTGAAGTTGATTCGTCCTCGAATCATCACCTACATCAAAAGGAGACAGATCAGAGACATTAAAACTTGCACTCACATTATATTCACCTGGTAAGTCCAATTTATAAGAGTTGTCATTTATCCGCTCAAGGACTTGAAATGGACCATCTCCCCTCGGAAGAAGTTTGGATCGTCTTTGCGCTGGAAACCTTTCTTTACGCATATGAACCCAAACCCAATCCCCCGATTCAAAGAGAATGCGCCTACGCCCCTTGTTGGCTCGTTGCTCGTACTCCTTAGTTTTTGCCACTATGTTGTCCTTAACCTTTTGGTGCAACTGTTTAATATATTCAGCTTTGCGTTTTCCATCTACATGCACGAGTTGATTAGAAGACAAAGGTATTAGATCCAGCGGTGTTAATGGATTAAAACCATACACAACTTCAAATAGGGAAAACATAGTAGCAGAATGTATAGAGCGATTATATGCAAACTCCACGTGTGGTAGGCAATCTTCCCATGTCTTTAAAATCTTCCGAATGATTGCTCGAAGCAATGTTGAAAGAATTCGATTTACCACTTCAGTTTGACCGTCCGTTTGCGGGTGGCAGGTGTTAGAGAATAGTAACTTGGTTCCTAATCGCCCCCACAAGGTCCTCCAAAAATGGCTAAGAAATTTTACGTCTCGATTGGACACGATGGTCTTAGGCATGCCATGTAACCTAACCACTTCTTTAAAAAAAGATTAGCAATATTTGCAGCATCATCATTTTTATGGCAAGCTATAAAGTGAGCCATTTTAGAGAATCTGTCCACAACCACAAATATCGAATCTTGGCCATTTTTACTTCTTGGTAAGCCTAGTACAAAATCCATAGAAACATCAGTCCACGGAGTTTCAGAAATGGGTAAAGGCTTATACAAACCGTGTTGCTTAATTCGAGATTTAGCTTTCTTACAGGTAACACATCTCCCGCAATATCGTTCTACATCTTGTCGCATCTTAGGCCAAAAGAAGTGCTCTTGGAGGGTGGCTAAAGTTTTAGCAACTCCGAAATGTCCCATCAATCCGCCACTATGAGCCTCATCTACTAACACCTCTCGCACAGATCCTTGTGAAATGCACAGTTTACCTTCTCGAAACAGATACCTGTCATGGCAGTAGTATTTCTCATAGGCTCTTTTTTCACATAACTTGAAAAATTCTCCGAAGTCAGTATCATTCGCATATAGGTCCTTAAGAAATACAAACCCCATCAATTTAGAATCCAGCACATTTAACAAGGCATACCTTCGGGATAGTGCATCAGCTACTACATTTTCTTTACCTTTTTTGTATTTAATGACATAAGGAAATGATTCGAGAAATTCTACCCACTTAGCGTGTCGCTTGTTGAGTTTATGCTGCCCCCTTAAATACTTCAATGACTCATGGTTGGTATGAATCACGAATTCTTTGGGCAGTAGGTAGTGCTGCCATGTTTCCAAGGCTCGAATTAGAGCATACAATTCCTTGTCATATGTCGGGTAGTTTAAGGCAGCGCCGTTGAGCTTCTCGCTGAAGTACGCAATGGGGCGTCCGTCTTGCATGAGTACGGCGCCAATACCTAACCCTGAGGCATCACATTCTAACTCGAAAGTTTTGTCAAAGTTTGGTAAAGCTAATAATGGTGCCTGAGTCAACTTCCCAAACAAAGTTAGAATTCTTACGGATTACACCAGTTAATTGTGCGACCAACGTGCTGAAGTTCGGTACGAACCGTCGATAAAAACTAGCCAGTCCATGAAAGCTTCGAACTTGGGAAATATTTGTCGGACGGGGCCATTCTTGGATCGCTTTAACCTTCTCTTGATCAACTTCAAGGCCTTCCGAACTAACAACAAATCCTAAAAACACAATTTTGTTAGTACAAAAATCACATTTCTGCAAATTTGCATATAAGGTCTCTTTTCGCAAAACTTCTAAAACAGACTTTAAATGTTTCACGTGCTCATCTAAAGTTTTACTATAGATGTAACACCTCTTAACCCGAGTCCGTCGCTGGATTAGGGATTTAGGGTATTACCACGCAAGCTAAAACTTTAGTTAAATCAATTGAATCATGGAAGATCATCTTTATTAAATATTTTCTAAAAACAAATAATAAACACATGTGTAACATATACTATATACTAGATCCAA
Organism: Gossypium australe; assembly: GCA_005393395.2. Lineage (NCBI taxonomy): Eukaryota > Viridiplantae > Streptophyta > Magnoliopsida > Malvales > Malvaceae > Gossypium > Gossypium australe. The sequence goes on from CM016614.1 coordinate 58,944,565, forward strand.
ATCATACACAAAAGAATCATCGATGAACATAATTCATCATACAGTGTATATTACGTCAATATCAAATAACCAAGCAGATTTCATGAAAATTCATAAATGTCTAAACTTCTTATAGCATAAAGACTTAGTTACAAATAAACTAATGCATGCAACCATTACACATCAATTGTACACCCACTTAATTGGCCAAATATGCATGGTTTCATTTATAGCATTTCACGCACATTACCTAGCACAAACCGAGTTTAGCGGTTTCATGCACTCAATTAAAACAAGCAATTCAACAAGCCAAATACATATATACATATATATATATACATGTAAATGCGTACATCTCAATTATGCACTCTTTTTCATATTCGACTATGCCTAAACTATTTTAAACATTTTAACCACATTTGCAAAGGTCACCTAGGTTTGGCCGAATACACATACACATTTTATTCAATATAATTCATCTTATTTAAAACAAACAAAATTGATACATATCTAGATACATACCTCACAAGCATATAACTCAATATCATATTCATATCAACTTCTTGATATTCAAATACCTAACATATCCATAAATAAATAAACTTATAACATTTTCATGAGATCAACTCAATAGTACCATTTTATAACCAAATGCATACCTAAGCATAGCAAGTCTTCACAAATAATCATCCAAAATAAAGTAGTCACATGTCAAAATATATATATATATATTATATACTATTTCATATAATGCCTACCACATCTGAACACCAACGAAAATTTATAGCATGAGCAAACCATATCATCGAAACACAAAAACAAAGTTCAACCAAGATAGATAGCCATTTTCGCATGGCTAAGTATATTTACACGATTACAAATCATTAGTTATACTGCTTAGTCTAACCTATACATGCCCTTTTTAGTTTAAAACTAAGTTATTCAATACCAAAAGAAAGTCGATAGTGCAGTTGACTTCTTCTCAGATCCTTCGAGTCTGTAGCTTGAACCAAAAATCTATAAAATAAAAGTAGACAAAAACAAACAGTAAACTGGCTAGCTTAGGAAGTCCTAAGCAATACTAATATCAATATGATGGTAAAACACTTAAACATCCAACTCATGACTTTAAATAAATGTTTCTTATCTTATATATATATATACATTATAGCCGAATATGTATATATATATGTAACACCAACTTGTACATTTCTTTATACCATTATAGTTATCTAACCTCTTATGCTTTAATTTAATCAATCTTTCTTATCATTTGACCTTTCTTTCTCTCAATAGCATCACTTGTATACATCTATAAATACATATATGCACATTCATAGTTCACTTAAATATGAATAACACATACCTTACAATCGAATTATAATTTCACTACTAAATGCTTAGGCAAACCTGATTCATTAGCTAGAACCTACTAAACATTACCTGAATCTCACACACTGGCACGAAGCCTGCTGAACTCGAGGTCCGAAATCATAACACCGGCACGAGGCCTGCTAGGCATAAAGCCCGAAACATATCACCGGCATGAAGCCTGCTAGGCATAAAGCCCGAAACACATCACCGGCACGAATCCTGCTAGGCATAAAGCCCGTAACATATCACCGGCACGAAGCCTGCTAGGCATAAAGCCCGTAACATATCAATGTGGTCAATCATTCCACACACATTTCATAACTATATTACATATCCAATTCAACTAAGCTTATTCACATTAAACAAATAAAATCGTTACGTCATTGTACAATCCCACAATTCACATCGAGACACTTATTCGTATCACATTATCAGATTATGCAATCAATCTAATATACTTATATACATTCGGCTATGACATAAATATGTACTAAAATTTATCAAACATTATCATTTAATATGTTCATAAATAATTCTTTGATATATTTTAGCTTAAGGACTTACCTCGACTGTCGGCGGACCGCGTAGACCGGCTATTCAATAACCTTCGTCTTTCCCCTATCCAAATCCGTTTTTCTTTGTTCTTGATCTAAACACATCAAAATTTAACTCATTCAAGTACATTTCATTTCAATTTAGTCTCAAATCACAATAATGGGCAAATTACCCTTTTACCCCTAAGGTTTCACATTTTTACACTTTAGTCCTAATTACACAAAACACAAAATACACATTATTTCAATACCACACTTAAGGGCCGAATATGTATAAGGACTATATAAGTCCATTTCTTTCATTTATTTTACAATTAAGCCCTCTCAAATTTTTACTTTTACAAATTAACCCAAAATACTCAATTTTACTAAAATTTCAAATGCAAAATATACTAATCTTTAACATATCATTTACATAAAATCATAAAACACCAAAAATCACAAGAACCTAGCAATGGCCGAACCTCATACATGATCATTTTCAAAAATTCTAACATGGGTCAACAACAGTTCAAAGCAACGATCTCAAAAACGTAAAATTTATCGAAAACTAACTAAAAACTTACATTGAATTTTAGCTTCAAAGTGCCGAAATTTCAAAGAAATAGAACCCTCCTTCCTTTCTCAACATTCGGCCATGCAAGAGTGGAAAAGATGATGGCTTTGTTTATGTTATTTTAACATATATATTAAGTAATTATTCAATTACTAATTTAACCTTTAAAATGAATTAAAACTAATGTATAACTTAAGGTTAGTTATGACAATTGCCACCCACTAACCTAGAAATGGGCTAATTGCCCTTTTACTACCCCATGTTAAGAAGCCATCATCAAATAGGAACTTTCTACTATAGATTGCAACTTTTTGACTTTACGCGATTAAGTCCTTTTTCTAAATTAAACACATAAACAATATAATTTTTCTACGAGACTTTCAAACACAGTAATTCACATATAATAAACACAAAATATACATTAAAAATATTCCTCAGACTCGGATTCGTGGTCCCGAAACCACCGTTCCGATTAGGGTCAAATTCGGTCTGTTACAACTCTCCCCCCTTTAGGATTTTCGTCCCCGAAAATCTTACCGTTAAACAAAGTCGGATATTGTTGCCTCATTGAATCCTCAGGCTCCCACGTAGCCCCTTCAACTCCGTGACGATTCCATAGTACCTTCACTAATGGAATTCTCTTATTTCTCAACTCTTTTATTTCCCGAGCTAAGATACGGATCGGTTCTTCATCATATGTCAAATCGGATTGGATTTCAATCTCTAACGGTAGGATCACATGAGACAGATCTGATCTATACTTACGAAGCATCGAAACGTGAAATACGTCATGTATCTTTTCTAACTCAGAGGGCAACTTCAATCTATAAGCAACAGGCCCAATACGTTCGATGATTTCATACGGTCCGATAAATCTCGGACTCAACTTGCCTTTCCGACCAAATCGGAGTACTTTCTTCCACGGAGAAACTTTTAAGAATACACGATCTCCGACCTAAAATTCAATGTCTTTACGTTTCAAATCAGCATAGGACTTTTGATGATCCGAAGCAGCTTTCAAATTGCCTCTAATAATAGCTACCTTCTGTTCTGTTTCTTTAATCAAATCAACCCCGTGTATCTTATTCTCGCTGAGCTCAGTCCAGTATAACGGTGTTCGACATTTTCGCCCGTACAAGGCTTCATAAGGCGCCATTTTGATACTAGATTGAAAGCTATTATTGTAAGCAAATTCAATCAAAGGTAGGTATCGTTCCCACGTACCTTCAATTTCGAGAACGCAACATCTCAACATGTCCTCAAGTATCTGAATAGTTCGCTCAGTCTGACCGCCTGTCTGCGGATGAAAGGCTGTACTAGAATGAAGTTTAGTACCTAAAGCATCTTGCAACTTCTTCCAAAACTGCAATGTGAATCTCGAGTCTCTGTCTGAAACAATGGAACTCGGTACACCATGCAACCTTACAATCTGTGATACATACAATTCAGCAAGTTTATCAAGTGAATAGTCTGTACGTACTGGCACAAAATGAGCTAATTTAGTCAGTCTATCAACTATAACCCAGACGGCATCTTTCTTACTCGGTGTCATAGGAAGACCGGATACAAAATCCATTGTAATTCTATCCCATTTCCATTCAGGTATCATGATTGGCTGAAGTAGTCCAGATGGCACTTGATGCTCAGCTTTTACTTGCTGACAAACTAAGCATTTCGAAACAAATTCAGATATATCCCGCTTCATGCCCGGCCACCAATAAAACTGTTTCAAATCATTGTACATCTTTGTGCTACCCGGATGTATCGACATTTGACTATTATGAGCTTCATCCAATACCATCTGAATCAAATCAGCATTTCTCGGTACACACAATCGGCCTTTATAGATCAAACAGTCATTTTTATCAACTCGAAATTCTGACTCTACATCATTTTCACATTGTGCTCGTCTAGAAGTCATATCTTTGTCAACTTTCTGTGCATCACTAATTTGCTGAATAAACAACGGTCTAGCCTTCATCTCAGCTATTATCGAACCACCTCTGGACATAACCATATGTGCGTTCAACGCACGAAAAGCAAACAATGATTTTCGACTTAGGGCATCCGCAACAACGTTAGCTTTTCCCGGATGATAGTCAATTACCAATTCGTAATCTTTTAACAATCCCAACCACCTGCGTTGTCTTAAATTCAGGTCTTTTTGAGTCATCAAATACTTCAGACTTTTGTGATCCGAGTAAACATGGCATTTCTCGCCAAATAAGTAATGACGCCAAATCTTCAGTGCGAACACAATGGCTGCAAGCTCCAAATCATGCGTCGGGTAATTTCTTTCATGCGGCTTCAATTGTCTTGATGCGTAGGCTACTACTCTGCCTTCCTGCATCAATACACAGCCCAAACCACTTAAGGAAGCATCAGAATACACAACAAATTCCTTACCCGATTCAGGCAGAGCTAATACTAGAGCTTCTGTCAAAAGGGCTTTCAACTGATCGAAACTCTTCTGACAATTTTCCGACCACTCGAACTTTACATCTTTCTGTAGTAGTTTCGTCAAAGGTGTAGCTATCACAGAAAAACCTTTCACGAACCATCTGTAGTAGCCCACAAGTCCCAGAAAACTTCAAATCTCGAAAACATTCTTCGGTGGCTTCCAATCAAGTATAGCCGAAATTTTGTTCAGATCGACTCGAATACCTGATGCTAAAACAACATGTCCCAAAAAGCTAACCTCTTTTATCCAGAACTCACACTGACTAATCTTCGCATACAACTGTTGATCTCTCAACGTTTGTAGCACTAATCTCAAATGCTCGGCATGCTCGGTTTCATTTTTGGAGTAGATCAGTATATCATCAATAAACACTACTACAAACTGATCCAAAAACTGTCTGAAGACTCGATTCATTAGGTCCATAAAAACAGCAGGTACATTAGTGAGTCCAAAAGGCATAACCAGAAACTCAAAATGTCCGTACCTCGTCCGGAATGCAGTCTTTGGCACATCTGTATCTCTGACTCGCAACTGATAATAGCCAGATCTCAAATCTATCTTCGAAAATACTGAAGCCCCTTTCAACTGATCAAACAAGTCATCAATCCGAGGTAACGGGTACTTATTCTTTATAGTTACCTTATTTAGTTGCCGATAATCGATACACATTCGCATAGTCCCATCTTTCTTTTTCACAAATAAAACCGGTGCACCCAAAGGAGAGAAACTCGGTCGTGCAAAGCCCCTATCTGTCAACTCTTGCAATTGTGCTTTCAACTCTTTCAACTCGGTAGGTGCCATCCGATACGGAGCTATCGAAATCGGAGTCGTCCCCGGTACTAGTTCAATACCAAACTCAATCTCTCGTACTGGTGGTAAACCTGGTAATTCTTCAGGAAACACATCTGAGTATTCACACACAACCGATACAGATTCAATTTGTTTCTCAGACACTTTATTATCCAATACATAGGCCAAATAAGCTTCACACCCTTTTCTCACATATTTTCGGGCTAACATCAAGGATATTACTGTAGGCAACCCATCCAAATTATTGGATTCAACCCAGATGATCTCACCATTTTGGCATCTCAAATCTATGATCTTTCTTTTACAATTCACCACTGCATCATACAAAGTTAGCCAATCCATTCCCAGAATTATATCAAACTCGTCAAAGGGCAACAACATTAACTCAGCTGGGAAACAAGAATCTCGAATCATCAACGGGCAACTTTTACACACTTTATCAACAAGTACACAGCGACCTAAAGGGTTGGACACATGAATCACAAACTCAGTAGACTCAACAGGTAGAGTCTTACTGGATACTAAAGTTTCACACACATATGAGTGAGTCGAACCAGGATCAATCAATGCAATCACAGTAGTATCATAAAGTGTGAAAGTACCAGTAATAACATCTGGGGACGAAACATCCTCTCTAGCCCGTACAGCATAAGCTCTAGCTGGTGCTCTAGCCTCGGATCGAACTACAGTGTTCTTCGTTCCTCTCTGACTACCACCTACATTACCTGAATGTCTGGGTGGCCTGCCTCGCGCTGATGTGTTGCTCGACTTAATGTTCTGAATTGTATTCTACTCAACTAACATCGGACATTCTCTAATAAAATGATCTGACGATCCACATTTAAAGCAAGACCGATCATGGAATCTACAATTCCCGGAATGCCATTTCCCACAGTGCTTGCATTCAACTCGATTCTGTGGGACGTTACCAACACTGGCCATCGAGGTAGCTCGGGAGCCCACTGGAGGTCGATCACGTCTAGGTAAATCTGATGTAGCTTTATGTCGGCTGAAGTCATCTCTGAATTTCTTAGATGTGGAATGGAAATTCTTACCCGACGATCTCTTACGAGTGTATCTAGCTTCTATCTCAGCCTTTCTTTTCTCCTTCCTGAGCTCTTCAGCTTTGCAAGCTCGCTCGACTAGTGTCACAAACTCTTTGATTTCAAGAATGCCAACAAGCAACTTTGAATCTTCATTCAAACCGTCTTCGAACCTTTTGCACATAATGGCTTCAGTTGATACACACTCCCGAGCATATCGGCTTAATCTGACAAATTTTCGCTCATATTTAGTCACGGTCATTTGCCCCTGTTTTAGTTCAAGAAATTCTTTACGTTTCTGGTCGATGAACCTCTGGCTGATATATTTCTTGCGGAATTCATTCTGGAAGAAATCCCATGCCACTTTTTCTTTCGGAACCACTGATACTAGTGTCTTCCACCAGTGATATGCAGTGTCCTGAAGTAAAGATATAGCACACTTCAGGCATTCGTCTGGAGTACAAGATAGCTCATCAAGTACCCGAATAGTGTTATCAAGCCACATTTCGGCTCGCTCTGCGTCATCATCATCATTGGCCCTGAATTCTTCGGCCCCAAATTTCCTGATTTTATCAACTGGAGGCATACTAGATCTCATCGGATCTATCATCGGGGGTGCTGAAGGTATCGGAGTTGGATTATTCGGGGGTGGAGGTTGGTGTACAGCTGGGTTAGTCTGAATAAACTGGGTAAACCACTCGTTCATCATCTGATAGAAGGCTTGTTTAGCCTCCCCCTCGTGGCTACCCGAAACTGGTCGAGAGTCTACCGGCATTGATCCGTGTGCACGGTCAGGCGCTACACTCTCTGCATCATCCGCTACGGCTCTTTCAGGATCAGTGTCCATTTACTATATAAAACACAGTTCAGAATGTCAGAAGTCACCACACTATCGATATATGATAAAGGCATGTATAGCTAGACTCACACGCGCTACGGTAGTCCTAGAATCGATTAAACCGTAAGCTCTGATACCAATCAAATGTAACACCTCTTAACCCGAGTCCATCGCTGGATTAGGGATTTAGGGTATTACCATGCAAGCTAAAACTTCAGTTAAATCAATTGAATCATGGAAGATCATCTTTATTAAATATTTTCTAAAAACAAATAATAAACACATGTGTAACATATACTATATACTAGATCCGAATCATACACAAAAGAATCATCGATGAACATAATTCATCATACAGTGTATATTACGTCAATATCAAATAACCAAGCAGATTTCATGAAAATTCATAAATGTCTAAACTTCTTATAGCATAAAGACTTAATTACAAATAAACTAATGCATGCAACCATTACACAACAATTGTACACCCACTTAATTGGCCAAATATGCATGGTTTCATTTATAGCATTTCACGCACATTACCTAGCACAAACCGAGTTTAACGGTTTCATGCACTCAATTAAAACAAGCAATTCAACAAGCCAAATACATATATAAATATATATATATATATATATATATATATACATGTAAATGCGTACATCTCAATTATGCACTCTTTTTCATATTCGACTATGCCTAAACTATTTTAAACATTTTAACCACATTTGCAAAGGTCACCTAGGTTTGGCCGAATACACATACACATTTTATTCAATATAATTCATCTTATTTAAAACAAACAAAATTGATACATATCTAGATACATACCTCACAAGCATATAACTCAATACAATATTCATATCAACTTCTTGATATTCAAATACCTAACATATCCATAAATAAATAAACTTATAACATTTTCATGAGATCAACTCAATAGTACCATTTTATAACCAAATGCATACCTAAACATAGCAAGTCCTCACAAATAATCATCCAAAATAAAGTAGTCACATGTCAAAATATATATATATTATATACTATTTCATATAATGCCTACCACATCTGAACACCAACAAAAATTTATAGCATGAGCAAACCATATCATCGAAACACAAAAACAAAGTTCAACCAAGATAGATAGCCATTTTCGCATGGCTAAGTATATTTACACGATTACAAATCATTAGTTATACTACTTAGTCTAACCTATACATGCCCTTTTTAGTTTAAAACTAAGTTATTCAATACCAAAAGAAAGTCGATAGTGCGGTTGACTTCTTCCCAGATCCTTCGAGTCCGTAGCTTGAACAAAAAATCTATAAAATAAAAGTAGACAAAAACACACAGTAAGCTGGCTAGCTTAGCAAGTCCTAAGCAATACTAATATCAATATGATGGTAAAACACTTAAACATCCAACTCATGACTTTAAATAAATGTTTCTTATCTTATATATATATATATATACATTATAGCCGAATATGTATATATATATGTAACACCAACTTGTACATTTCTTTATACCATTATAGTTATCTAACCTCTTATGCTTTCATTTAATCAATCTTTCTTATCATTTGACCTTTCTTTCTCTCAATAGCATCACTTGTATACATCTATAAATACATATATGCACATTCATAGTTCACTTAAATATTAATAACACATACCTTACAATCGAATTATAATTTCACTACTAAATGCTTAGGCAAACCTGATTCATTAGCTAGAACCTACTAAACATTACCTGAATCTCACACACCGGCACGAAGCCTGCTGAACTCGAGGTCCGAAATCATAACACCGGCACGAGGCCTGCTAGGCATAAAGCCCGAAACATATCACCGGCACGAAGCCTGCTAGGCATAAAGCCCGAAACATATCACCGGCACGAAGCCTGCTAGGCATAAAGCCCGTAACATATCACCGGCACGAAGCCTGCTAGGCATAAAGCCCGTAACATATCAATGTGTTCAATCATTCCACACACATTTCATAACTATATTACATATCCAATTCAACTAAGCTTATTCACATTAAACAAATAAAATCGTTACGTCATTGTACAATCCCACAATTCACATCGAGACACTTATTCATATCACATTATCAGATTATGCAATCAATCTAATATACTTATATACATTCAGCTATGACATAAATATGTACTAAAATTTATCAAACATTATCATTTAATATGTTCATAAATAATTCTTTGATATATTTCAGCTTAAGGACTTACCTCGACTGTCGGCGGACCGCGTAGACCGGCTATTCAATAACCTTCGTCTTTCCCCGATCCAAATCCGTTTTTCTTTGTTCTTGATCTAAACACATTAAAATTTAACTCATTCAAGTACATTTCATTTCAATTTAGTCTCAAATCATAATAATGGGCAAATTACCCTTTTACCCCTAAGGTTTCACATTTTTACACTTTAGTCCTAATTGCACAAAACACAAAATACACATTATTTCAATACCACACTCAAGGGCTAAATATGTATAAGGACTATATAAGTCCATTTCTTTCATTTATTTTACAATTAAGCCCTCTCAAATTTTTACTTTTACAAATTAACCCAAAATACTCAATTTTACTAAAATTTCAAATGCAAAATATACTAATCTTTAACATATCATTTACATAAAATCATAAAACACCAAAAATCACAAGAACCTAGCAATGGCCGAACCTCATACATGATCATTTTCAAAAATTCTAACATGGGTCAACAACAGTTCAAAGCAACGATCTCAAAAACGTAAAATTTATCGAAAACTAACTAAAAACTCACCTTGAATTTTAGCTTCAAAGTGCCGAAATTTCAAAGAAATAGAACCCTCCTTCCTTTCTCAACATTCGGCCATGCAAGAATGGAAAAGATGATGGCTTTGTTTATGTTATTTTAACATATATATTAAGTAATTATTCAATTACTAATTTAACCTTTAAAATGAATTAAAACTAATGTATAACTTAAGGTTAGTTATGACAATTGCCACCCACTAACCTAGAAATGGGCTAATTGCCCTTTTAATACCCCATGTTAAGAAGCCATCATCAAATAGGCACTTTCTACTATAGATTGCAACTTTTTGACTTTACGCGATTAAGTCCTTTTTCTAAATTAAACACATAAACAATAAAATTTTTCTACGAGACTTTCAAACACAGTAATTCACATATAATAAACACAAAATATACATTAAAAATATTCCTCAGACTCGGATTCGTGGTCCCGAAACCACCGTTCTGATTAGGGTCAAATTCAGTCTGTTACAATAGACAAGTATGTCGTCAAAGTATACGACACAAAATCTACCGATGAATGATCGCAGCACATGGTGCATGAGTCGCATGAACGTGCTTGGGGCATTTGTTCGCCCGAATGGCATAACGAGCCATTCATAGAGTCCTTGCTTCGTCTTGAAAGTAGTCTTCCACACGTCACCCTCGCGCATACGTATTTGATGATATCCGCTTTTAAGGTCGATTTTTGAAAATAGACTCGCTCCACTCATTTCGTCGAGCATGTCATCCAATCGCAGAATAGGGCATCGGTACTTGATCGTGATCTTGTTAATGGCTCGACAATCTAAGCACATCCTCCATGTTCCATCTTTCTTGGGAACTAACAAGACTGGCATACCACAAGGGCTTAAGCTCTCGCGTACATAGCCCTTTTCAAGAAGTTCATTCACTTGTCTTTGAAGTTCCTCCGTCTCTTCTGGATTGCTTCGGTAAGCTGGTCTATTTGGAATTGGGGCTCCTGGCACGAAGTCTATCTGATGTTCTATTCAACGAATAAGAGGCAATCCACTTAGAATCTCTTCCGAGAATATGTCTCAGAATTCATGTAACAAAGACAAAACAAGGGAGGGTAATTTGTCATCAAAATCGTTAGTTCCGAAAAGACTTTCCATGTACATAAGTACCAACAAGGGTTGTTTTAACAACATAGACTTTCGGACATCTTTCTCTCTGACATAAAAACTTTCTTTTTCACTCTCGTCTTTTGTTTCCTTTTCTTTATGTTCCAACTCTCTTTTTTTGTCACTCATTTTTTTGCCTTTCTTTTTTTCTAAATTCTTTTCTTTTTCTCTCTCATTTTTCCGCTCACTTTCTTTTGATTTTTCAATTCATGCCTTCATCTTCAATTGATCGTCATAAACTTGCTTGGGTGTTAGTGGAGCTAATGTCACGTTCCGGCCTAGGTGCTTGAAGGTGCATCGATTGGTGTAGCCATCATGTGTCACCCGTCTGTCGAATTGCCACGGCCGCCCAAGCAGGAGGTGCCCCACTTGCATCAGTACCACATCACGCAAGACTTCATCTCGATATTTTCCTATTGCAAAGGAGACCAAAAGTTGTTTTGTGACCTTAAGTTCTCCCCCGTTGTTAAGCCATTGCAGTTTATATGGATGGGGATGTTTGGTGGTAGTCAATCCAAGTTTCTCTGCCAATATAGTGCTGGCCACATTAGTACAGCTTCCTCCGTAAATAATGACGCAACAAATCTTCCCTTGTACTTGGCAACGCGTATGGAAGATGTTTTCGCGTTGTTGCTCATTTTTGACGCCTTTTAAGCTAAGACTCCTTTTTACCACTAAGATCTCTCCATTTTCGGCTTGTTCTACTTCTTCCTCATCTTGGGACGTCTCACTGGCATCATCTTCCCTTTCACTTTCGGATTCAATCTCGCCATTATCTCGAATAAACATAGTGTTTTGGTTTAGACATTGACTTGCAATGTGGCCTCGAACCAAACACTTGAAACACTTAATGTCTTGGGTTTGATTCGGAATAGCTTCCATTTTGCCTTTGTTCGCTTCACCGCTTTGCTTGTTAAACTTAGGTGTGCCACTTGCTTCTTTGGTTCGGCTCGGTATGTCCCGTTTGTTTTTCACTTGCCCCCATTTAGATGTTGAAGCATTATTGGGGATTGCTCGAGACATAACTTTTCGTTTTAGCTGCTTTTCGACCTTTATTGCCATGTGAACCATATCGATGATATCGATGATATCGATGTAATGGTGTAGTTCTACAACATTTGCGATATCTCGATTAAGGCCAGTGCTAAAGCGTGCCATTGTGGCTTCTTGTTCTTCATCCACATTGGCTCGGATCATGGCCACTTCCATTTCCTTGTAGTAATCCTCCACACTACGATGACCCTGAGTTAGGCTTTGCAAATTTTGATGCAACTCACGGTGATAGTAAGTTGGGATGAATCTTTTCCGCATTAGTGCCTTCATTTCTGCCTATGTAGATATTGGACGTTCACCGTTCCGTCTTCGGCTCATTGTTAATTGATCCCACCAAATAATGGCATAATCAGAAAACTCGATGGCAGCAAGTTTCACCTTCTTATTCTCTGAGTAGTTATGGCGTTCGAAGATTAACTCCACCTTCTTTTCCCACTCAAGGTAGGCTTTTGGATCGGACCGCCCTTGGAAAGCAGGAATCGCCATTTTAATATTTTTCAAGTCATCATCAGCCCACTCTCGATCTCTTCGATCACGGACTCGTGGACCTCTTCTCCGTTCATTATGTTCGAAAGCTGGATTGCTGTCATCTTCACTTGGTTCGTATATGTCGTTATCATGCTGCTAAGGTCGTTCTTGTCCCCTTCTCGGAATTGGAGGGGTGTTTGCTCGTGGTCTCCGTTCATTTCTTCGGTCAAAACGCTCGTTGATTGATTGGAACAAACGTGTGATTTCTTGCATTATGGCTTGCAAATAAAGATCTCTACCTTCAGGATCATTCCTTCGGGGTTGCAATCCTCTTCCTCCACTGGCGGCATCTGACGCTTCGTCGCTCACTACTCGTCATTTGGGACTTCTAGACATATTGAACGAAGTTAAAGAAACCTCACCACAATCCTCACTTGTTCACTCACAAGGAAAATAATTATTAACACTCACACTCAATTTCTGGCTTTTCTTTCAATGAACTCTCTCTTGCCTTTTTCCATTCGAATTCACTCCTCTAGATTCTAGAAGGTTGTCTTCGACTTATTAGCAACTTATAGGTCATTTCAAGGAGTTAAAAGGGTAAACTTGTTTCAGTAAAGGTAGGATTTAAATGGGTAGAAAGGTTGGTAGGTGGCGTCGGAAAGTAAGCTCGATAGTAGAGGTGATTAATTATGAGGAGTCAAAAATCTAGTTATCACGACAACAATTTAATTTTTTTTTTAAACTTACTCGGAAAAACTTGAGATTATCAAAACGTGCCTAATTTAACTGGCTCTGATACCAATTGATACGAATCGTCTCGAGTTTGAAAATGAGTCGTAGATGTTACCCGATCGTAAATTAGATAGTTTTTCGTTGAAGATGACTAAAGGGATAATTTAATGGTAATGGCTTGAAAGAAAAAAGATAGTTAAGTGGTTGAGATGGATACGAATTTGAAACAAGAAAGAACCTTTAACAAATATTAAATACCCGAATCTTATAAGCTTCAAATGGATGAAAGGAGTTTGAATTAAATCGAGACCCACTATCTAGCAAGATAGGAACCAACGATATAGAAATTGAACGCCACACCCAAAAGGATGATAAGTTCGAAACAAAGTTAGATTGACGCCACTAGGAACTAGATAAGTCAATTCAAACCTTGAAGAATTAGGAGAGTGAATTAACTCACCTAAAAAAAATATTCATTTATGGAATTCCGCCCGAAAAAAGTCCTTACAACTGACAAGAAACAAACTATTTATAGAAACTTTTAAAGTTCTCATAGAAAAGGATAACATTGCCGTCCATATTTAATTCATAGGCTTCCACTAATCCCGCCACCATTTCAACATACATGCAAATTTCCAACTTGTTTATTCACCCACAATACCCATGTTGCCTTCCAAGTCCATGCTCCCATCTTGATTATTTTATTCCCATGTTGCCGTCCAAGTCCATGCTCCCATCTTGATTATTTTATTCAACTCTATCTCCATGTTATGTTATTTAATGCAAAGCCAAGGTTCCACCCAAGGTAAGCCGTTCATGCTTTATATGTTCCACTAAGCACCACACATGCACATGGATAAATTAAACATTTGTGCTTTCTATCATGCTTCAATTAAAAAAAAATTCAGCTTCATTCCACCTCCTATCATGCCGTCCAACAATCCCTTCAATAGCAATTGGTTTTCATTATTTTATTCATGTCCAACATTCCCAATTATCTATGCTTCCACTCACCCATAATATTCTCATGCTCATTCCATTATAGCCTCCCATTTGCCGTCCATGTCTCCACTAGTCACACACACGCTTTATTATTTTATGTTTCACACAGGCACATATCTTAATTGTTTATAGCTTCCCATAGTTGTTGCCGTTCCATCACATAGCTTATGTTCATGGTTCTTGAATTATTTTATTCAATCCATAATTTGTGATCAATCATGCTCCATTTAAGCTTGTGCCGTCCCATGCTTTGAAGAGTAAGTTCATGGAAGCATAAATCTTTGTCCACCATTTAAATATTCGGCCAAGACATGCTCCATCTAAGCTTGTGCCGTCCCATGCTTTGAAGAAAAATAAATTCATGTAACATGTCCATCAAATTAATTTAGCCACCATGCATTGCCCCTTTAACTGTGCACCATCTTGCTTAAAGTATTCCACATTGGGCGGCACCTATAAACACATGAACTATTATCAGTAAAATTCAGCTGAACATAGTTAGCATAAAATTTAAACACTTTATTTAAACACTAGGTAAAAAACCAAAGGTTAACAAGACACACTAACATTCAACTTCGACAAAGGACATATTAAAAACTCGTACTACCTAGATAAATTAACATGAAATACGAAAATGCAGCAAACTAATAAATGACTGAAGATAAATTAAATATGCATAATAAAGTGTTAAATAAACTAGCAGTCGAATTAGCTAATATATTCAACTTCAAATAAATTGTAAGAGTTCAGCATGTTCTTGGGCTCTTTTCTTTCTGTATTCCAAATTTGTGCCACTAAGTCGACGTGGCTTCTTTGAATTGTTTAACACGGGCCCGCGCAATTGGTCCATTAGGTAGCTCGATTGGGTCTCGGTTGACTTCCGTCATAGGCTTCTTAGGTGAGTTCGTATCATAAACTGTGTGAGTTTTACACACCTGGTTACCCGCAACACTATGCTATCTATGTCAACACTATCGCTATCGGAAACTACTGCTATCTACCTCCTATTTTGCTCAGAAGCCGGCCCACAACCTTGTGGCCAATCTCGAACAGCAGATACCACGCGCTTCTTAAACTTAAGGGCTGGGACTACCGGTCCAACCCCTCCTATCTCTTGGCTGACATTTGGATCCATGAATAAAACCTTGGTCACTAGACCAGATTAAAGCAGTGAAATCAAACAAAAGAGAATGGACACTCAAGGCTAAGGGTCCTTACCTAGATCAACGAATCCCAGGAATTAAAGAAAATTTTGAATCCTACACCGCTCGAGTACTTAAAATCGACTAGAACCGAGTTTCCCTTAACACACTCCAGAAACCGATTGGGAGTGGAGGAGAATAGGTAACAGTCAATCCACTGAAACAAGACAAAGCCCCCTACAATCGGCCAAGAGTTTAAAGAATATGATTACTGCCTTCGGCACTCAAACATGAGAAGAGATAATTGAACCAAAAAGAAAACACTTACCTCAAACACTACAGAAACCGATTGGGAGTGGAGGAGAATAGGTAACAGTCAATCCACTGAAACAAGAGCCGAAAGAAAAGAATGTGGATGTCAAAGGAATTCGGCTAACCCACAAATAAGAACTGTTTAAACAAATGAGAAGTTCCGGCAAATCAAGAGAAGAAAGTGAGTGAGTAGATGATTAGAGAGATTCGGCTGAACCAAAAAGAACTTATCGAATGCCGAAAATGTTCTGCTCTTGAAAAGAGATGGAGAAGAGAGGTGCTATCTCCCAAGGAAAATTCAACTAAGGTGTTTGAGAGAAAAGAGAAGAAGGTGACAGGATTTCAGCTTTGATGTTAAAAGCAAAGAAAATGAAATGTAGGTAGAGAGTGAATGGTAATGTGAGTTTTGGCCAAGCATAAAAAGAAGAAGAAAATATGAAGAGAATTGGGAGG
Source organism: Gossypium australe (assembly GCA_005393395.2). Classification (NCBI taxonomy): domain Eukaryota; kingdom Viridiplantae; phylum Streptophyta; class Magnoliopsida; order Malvales; family Malvaceae; genus Gossypium; species Gossypium australe. Next base: position 58,961,286 of record CM016614.1, read on the forward strand.
TGTTTCGGCTTTGGTGAATGAAAGAAAAGAAAATGAAAAACAAATGGTATGAGAGTGTTTTGGTTTTGGTATTTGAGAGAAAAGCAAAAATGCACAAAGTGGTATGAGTGCTTCGGTTTTGACAAGAAGAATTGAACAAAAGAATGCTCTCGGTTTCTCTAGCTAGCCGAAATTCTCAACACTCCTAATGCTATCATCTAACATTCGACCACCCCCTAACATCACTAAACCGTACACACACTCACACACCCCACTTCCCACATTCTGCCAAACTCTCTCCCTCTCTCCCAATCCTATGATTCTCTCCACCGATCACTCTCCACTCTCCATTCAAACCTGTTCACCGATTCCTTCTCCTTGAATTGCTTTCTTCCCTTCATTCAAAGGTGTTGACCCATTCAACACTCATCCACCAGAGTCCAAGTTGAAAGCAACTATCCCTACCTTGGCGTCAAAAAGAAATCCCCAAAAGGGAATTCACGCAGCTCGAACCTATTCCCTGCCAGCTTCCTTGAAGCGTCACCTTCCTGAGCTTTAAGTGGCGCCTCCTTGCCACTTTACTAAAGCGCTTCTTGTGCCTAAACATACAACCAACCACCCTTAAGTCCTATCCCATTCAGCTCTCCCTTAAAGTGCCCAAAAAGCAAATTTTTTACTAAGGCTCCGGCTTACCCCTACGTCATTCCTGGACCCTAAAGTACCATAAACTAGCATGTTAAGCATAGCATACACACAAAAACACATCAAATGCAAAGCCCCTAATTTAGGATGTCACACAACGTCCCAGACGTGGTCTTACATGTAATTAAAGATCGATGCCTTTGTCCCATACAAGGTCTTACACGAAATCATATACGATGTCGATGTCCTAGACAAGGTCTTACACGTAAATCTCAAATCAATGCCAATGTCCCAGATGTGGTCTTACACAACAACTCATATCGGAATCCTATGTCATGACATATGTATCCTAATTATTCCTATGGTTCGTACGGGATTTTTTGGACGTCATCACATTATCGAAATTTTCTCGTATTTCACATATTCAGCTCCTATAGCCATTCATCACATTTCATTATCATATAAGCAATAATAATTCAATTCCAACACATTTATTTGTATATAGACTTACCTCATACGGATACGAACGGATGGAAACGACTACTCGACCACTTTCGATTTCCCTTGATCTAATTCTGTTTTCTTTTGTTCTTGATCTATATAAATTCAAATTTAGCTAGTTAATAACACAATTCATTCATTTCAAACCAAAACATATAATTAGGGCATTTTGCACTTTAGCCCCTATAATTTCACATTTTTGACATTTTAGTCCTTATTTCAAAACAACACCAAACCCATAAAATTTCATTTCACCCAAGCATGGCCGAATATCATTTTAGCCCCTAGCAGTCCATATCTTTCATTTATTTCAAATTTTAGTCCTTCAATTTCTCATTTTCACAATTTAGTCCACAATAATTAAATTCATCAAAAATCACAATACAAAACATGTAAACCCAATATTTATCATTCGTTTTTCCTCAATAATCAACATAAAGCTTGAATATTCATCAATGGCACTTTTCAAAATTTCTAACAATTTCAAAAATCATGACATGGGCTAGTTAGAATACTTAACAGTGATCACAAAAATGTAAAAATCATCAAAACCCGAACAAAACTCATACCTTGATTAAGCTTGAACAAGGCCAAATATTTGAAAGCTTTGAACCCTTGTTTTCTTTTTGATTTTCGACAAAATGATGAAAAGATGAAGCAAAAATCATGTTTTGTTTAATTAATAAACATTAATTCATCATTTACAAAAATAGCCTTATTAAACAAATTTAAAATCCACTAACCCTTGGCATATATGTCCATTCATAAATTCAATGGTCCATTTACAACATAAGGACCTCACATTTAATATACTATGTCAATTCGAAACTTAATTAAATAGAAGGCTACTTTTGCATTTTTTACAATTTAGTCCTTTTTGCAAATTAAGCACACAAACGATAATATTAACTCATGAAAATTTCACACATACTTAATCACATACTGTAAACTCGAAAAATAATATTAAAATATTTTTCAAACTCAAATTTGTGGTCCCGAAATGACTATTCTACTAGGGTCTAAATTGAGCTGTTACATGGGTGGACTTTTCTGTTAAGATATTGATAAACCGTAATATATACATATTTTAATCCCACATTTGGCAAACTTTTGGAGGATTTATCCCCTGAATTGTGGAATTTGGTGCTCCTAATCCTTTAATTTCATGTTTTATACTTAGAAGAGCACCGGAGGTTAAAAAACGAGAAACGGGCCAAAAACGAAGAAAATGGGCCGAAGGACGAAATTCACACGGCCTGGGCTTGAGACACACGGTCGTGCTTGTAACATCCTAAAATCTAGGGGTCTGTAAAATGTGTGTAATTGCATGTTATGCTGGTTCTGTATGTTGCTCAAGGGTGTTGAGGGGCCCTAAGGAGGCCTGGGGTCGAGTTTGAGCCCTAATTTTGGTTTTTGGGCATTTAAGGGGGGAAGGCTGTTGGCGGAAAAGCTTAAGAGAAAATGTTGGTAAATTGCTAGCACACGTGAGCTGGTGCCATAGTGGTGATGGCGTGAAATGGCAGAGGGGAGAGCTTGGGTTCAAATCCCACATGCTGCAATTTATTGCAGTTATTTTTGTGCTAAGCAGGTGATAGTAGTAGAGTTCAGCTTGGACTCTACAAGGGTGTTGAAGACTCAGTCAAATGAGTTTGAATGAGTGATGGAGAGGAGTTTGAGGAGAGAATCAGGGAGTGAATCGTGGGATTTGGGGAGAGAGGAGGAGTTTGGCCGAATAAGGAGTGTGTGGGGGTGGATTTTCGGCTAGAGGTTGGTATAGTGATGCAAATTCGACATTTGGGGTAAGTATCAAGAAAGTGAACCGAAACCTTTTTGGTGTTGTGCCAAAATCCTCTAGTTTTCTTTTACATTTTCGGATTGTTACTCAAGTATTTCGGGTACCTTGTGGTCATTTATTTTCCTCTTTGCTTAGCATTGTGAGGCTTTTGTTGCCTTTCTTCTTGCCGAAACCTCAACTCTCCATTTGTTTCTTTCTCTTTTCTTTGCAAACACTTTTTATTGCTGTTGGGATTGCCAAAATACCATAGCCGAATTCTCTTCTAACCATTTCTCTTCTTTTAGTCGAACCTCTCCTACATCTATCAATTCAATTTGTGTTTCATTGTTTAATCTTTATTCAGTATAGCCTTCATAATCGAATCCCCTTTTACCCTTCATTGAATCGGTTTGCCTTCATTTTTGCCTTTAGCCGAATGATAGTAGCCGCAAGTGGGGCATTCTTGTGATCGTTGAATCCATTTTGTTTGATCGAATCGTCTGTAATCACAAGGTAATGGTAATTCTTTCTCTTATTTCTTTTCTTTTCGTTCTTAAGTTTCACATAGCCGAAGTGGCTATTCCACTTTCTTCTAGTTCTCGACTAATCCCTTCTTTTCTTCTCTCAATATGGAATGTTACTTTGGTTAAATCCCATAGATAAATCTATCTTTGTTCGGTTCCTCATTGAGCAAGGTAGGGAGTTTTCTTTCTGATTTCTTCCTGTCTCTTCTCTTTTCGTTTCTCTCTCTGCTATAACTGAATCTTCATCTCTACCTTGGCCGATTGCATTAAGGATCAAACTACCCTTTTCTCTGCTCATTAAACGTTTGGAATCGGGAAGTCGTGGTAAGAATCGAGACCCGTTGTTGGACAACCGCCATTTCCCACTATGGTACTTTAATGATCGAGATTTCTTCATGGAGGCAAGTGATAGCCAGTCTAAGGCGGTATCGATAAGGGAGCCTAAGGGGAGTGGACTCATAGCCCCTGCTCCCATGTTCAAACGGCGTCGGGTGTCAGCGATTCGGGATTTTTTGTCGGGTTGTGGAAGGGAGTCGACATCTGATTTGGATAAGCAAATCGTAGTGGTTCACGCTAGTGAGGGTAAGTGTTAGTAAATCGGTTGGTTGGTTGTGGATTAAAGATCTCCCATTTCTATTGCTGTAAGTTAATTGTGTGATATGTTGGCATAGGTGACGACGATCGGGAGTGTATAGTTCTCTACGCAATCAGGTGTGTAATCTCACACCGTCACCATGTAGTTTCATAATACGCTACAACGTTGGTAAAAACCGAATCACTGTTATCAACATGTTTAATAATCCAGAAAACTGCATGGAATCGAATAACTCGCTTGAATAACATCGGTTCTAAATTCGCTAAAATCATCGTTAACCGGTCGATTTACCAAAATGCCCTTAGAGGACCGTGATCGCTGCAAATTAGAGCTTTAATATTTATAAAAGAATGATCAAACCTGGAGACTAACTCTGACAATGATTTAAGGCAAGTGTACCTATCGAACAGTAGTATACCTTAGGCAAGACCAGATTATCGAACCCAAAGGAACTAAAAGTATTAATAATCACTTTCTTTTTATTATTTAACCTAAATTAAAGTGAAGATTGCTTTTAAACTTTATTGATGAAGATTTAAACTAAGAATACAAAGACAATAAGAACGAATTGGAAAATAACTTTGAAGAGAAACTCAGTTGATTGCAACGATACTTCGAGAAGAATCCACCTAGACTTCACTTATTATCTAACCCCAAAATTATATGATTCCTTTACTTAGCTTGATCCGTGAGACTCCCTAACCTATATTAAACCCTCTCTCGAGGTGAATAACGTCTAACCCTAGGTTAATTAGTGGAACTCTTGTTCGCTTATAATAATCCCCTAGGATAGCAGTAAATCGATCAGTGGACTCCCATATTAGGTTTCACCCTAATCCGGCAAAATCTCATAACCCTATCTCTAGGCGTTCGATCAACTCCGCTTAATTATGTTAGATCTTCTCTTAGGCAGGGTCTATTCCTCCTCCACCTAAGCACATTAGATTTGGATTAAGCAATATAATTAAGAATAAAGTAAGTAATTATCATATAACATAGAAATCAAATAACAAAAATCCATCTAGGTTTTATCCCATTCAGTTATCTGAGGGGCTTAGTTCATAACGAATAAAGAAAACATCGCAATAGAAAAGATAAAACAAAACATAAGAAATTCCTAAAACACCCTGAAGGAATTAAAGGAGAATTCCGTCATCTTGAGTATGATTCCGGCTTCTTGGGATGGATCAATTGGCTATCCTCATGTTATTTCCTAACTCTGACCTTCTCGGCTTGGTTCCTTAGCCTAGCTTTCGATCCCCCTCAAAGGTGGTACTTGGGGAATATATATAGGCTCTTGGAATGCGATTCTTTCTCCCTAAGTATCCTTTTTCGACTGAAATTGCTCTTTCCAGCGACAGAGGCACGGCCATGTCACACGCCCGTGTGGATCGAGACCAGACCGTGTTCGGACTTCTAAAGTGAGGCACGGCCGTGTGAGGTGGAGTTGAGACCGTGCTCTAAGTGTTCGTCGAGGCACGGCCGTGCGGGCTATGGGCCAGGCCGTGTCTGTAACACCTTATACCCGAGACCGATGCTAGGACAAGATACGAGGCATTACCAAGCTAAAAGTTCACTTAAGCATGTACTTACGGGCTGTAAAATTTTGAACCAACTTAAAACTTTTCTTTCTTGACCATAACATGCATATTATAGGCCTACGAGGCCTTAAACATTTACCCGAACACCTCCGAACACTTCATCTAACTCTTTCTTAGAAGCAGGGTTCACACGCCCCATGTTGCTTGAGGACACGCCCGTGTACTCATTTACACGCCCATGCCTACAACCGTGGAAGGTTATTGACTTTATTCACACGGCTTTGACACGCCCGCGTCTACAAACCGTGTGAAGCTACTGACTTCAACCACACGGCCTAAGCACACACCCATCTTACACGGCTCATACACACGACCGTGTAAAATGACCGTGGTCTAACTTGATTTAAAACATTAAGGTGCATGGTTAACACGATCTAAACACACGCCTATGTGTCTATCCGTGTAGGCAATTAGAGGCTATTTACCAAGCCATTTGCCTCCCTTAAATTAAAATCAACTCAACTTCAACCAATACAAATCATTAATAACCTTTATGAACATTACTACATATTTCATTGACATCTATTTACAAACAACGTAAACAAGTTTGTCCAACCACTTAGCCATATACAAAAGAATAATAACATGATAGCCTATATAATGGCCTTACAAAAAAAACATGTTCTCAAAATGAATGATTCCTATACATGCCATACTTAGTAATATAATTTGGCTATACCAAAATAAGGGTCGATAGTGTGCTATGAACTTCGACTCCAATGATCCACAATTTAGCTTGGTGGGACTATATAGAAAGAAACAATCGAGGACGTAAGCATTTAGCTTAGTAAGTTTGCATGTATAACACATAAAAAAAATAAACTTGCTTCATATAAACCATTTGACATAAGAATGGTATTATTATCTCATCTATAAAGCTTACTTACTCATACATGATTCTTAGTTGCCCCATGGTACTTACTAATCTCATACTTGTAAGGTAACAGGGTACCTGTATCTCTTGATCACATTGATCAACATACTTAAACATAATAATCATGTCTTCTAATTCATCATTCATAACATGAATAATATTCAATTTCAATTTGATAATGGCTTTGCTTTCTTAACATTCTTGCTTTCACCTTTTAGCTTTGCTCATTTGCCTGATAAATTTCTATGAATTACCGGGAATACTGGATCTCTAGTCATGTACTTGATGCCAATGCCATACTCTAAATATGGGCTTATGTGGAAGATCTCTTCTTGAATCAATGCAAAGCTTGCCTTGGTCTTACATGATAACATATTTAATGCCAAGCTTAAGTCCTTGGACTTACATGATAACTTATTCAATGCCAAGCTTGGGTCCTTGGACTTACATGATAACTTATTCAATGCCAAGCTTGGATCCTTGGACTTACATGATAACTTATACAATGCCAAGCTTGGGTCCTTGGACTTACATGATAACTTGTTCAATGCCAAGCTTGGGTCCTTGGACTTACATGATAACTTGTTCAATGCCAAGCTTGGGTCCTTGGACTTACATGATAACTTATTCAATGCCAAGCTTGGGTCCATGGACTTACATGATAACTTGTTCAATGCCAAGCTTGGGTCCTTGGACTTACATGATAACTTATTCAATGCCAAGCTTGGGTCCGTGGACTTACATGATAACTTGTTCAATGCCAAGCTTGGGTCATTGGACTTACATGATAACTTATTCAATGCTAAGCTTGGGTCCTTGGACTTACATGATAACTTGTTCAATGCCAAGCTTGGGTCCTTGGACTCACATGATAACTTGCTTAACTTCTAATGCCATGCCTTGGCTTGGTCTTATACGGACTTTCTTATCTCATGTACTGGACCGTATATCCACGGTAATTCATCTTCAATCGGGAATTTCTCTTGTTTAATCTTATTGACTTCTTTGTTTAACATAACATTAAACCATTCATGATAACAATGTATATTATACTAAGCAATTAAATGATAAATCATAAAGCTTAGAACTCATACAAACTTACCTCAAAATACAAAATGTATGTAGTTAAGCAATTTAGTCCTCGACTTTGTTCTTGCCTCAGTTTCGATCCAGGCTTCGTTTTTCTTGATTAGCAAGCTTCAAAAATTGAAGAACCCTAGCTATGGCTTCTTTCAATTTTCGACAATGGGGGAAGAAGATGATGAGATTTTTATCGTCTTTTTCCTATTTTAAACACTTATTAGACAAATGACCAAAATGCCCTTCCTCTTAAAAATTTCTATAACACCATCTCAAGGCCAATTTTGTCCAAAATAATATTTTTGGAAAAAATTGCTATTTAAGGACTTCTAATTACTATTATAAAGCTATTTCATACAAAAAGCTTCTAGAAACTCATATTTTGCAACTTTTTACAATTTAGTCCTTTTGGACCAATCCATCACAATTTAATAAAATTGCTTCATGAAACATTCATACTAGCATGCAAACATGGCATAAGCTTTGTAAACTCATAAATTCACCTCGGATTCGTGGTCTCGCACCACTATTTCGACTAGGCCCTAAATCGGGCTGTTACAATTCTCCTCCACTTAGGGATTTTCGTCATCGAAAATCTTACCAGCAAAAAGGTTTGGATACTGGTTTCTCATATTCTCTTATGTTTCCCACGTAGCTTCCTCTATCCCATGTCTTTGCCACAATTCTTTCACCAAGGCAATACTTTTATTTCTCAATTGCTTGACTTCTCGAGCCAAAATTTTGACTGGCTCTTCACTATAAGTCATGTCGGGATGAATCTCTATTTCTGATGGGGTAATTACATGTGAAGGGTCTGATCTGTAGCGTCGCAACATTGACACGTGAAACACATCATGTATCTTTTCCAATTCTGATGGCAGGGCCAAACGATAAGCTACCAGTCCAACTCTCTGAATAATCTCATAAGGTCCAATGAAACGTGGGCTTAACTTGCCTTTCCGACCAATTCTGAGGACTTTTCTCCATGGTGACACTTTCAAGAAAACTTTATCCCCGACTTGGTATTCTATCTCTTTTCTCTATAAATCTGAATAAGACTTTTGTCTATCTGATTCAGCTTTTAAACATTCTCGTATCACTTTAACTTTTTCTTCAGCTTCTCAAACCAAATCAACCCCGTGAATTTGGATTTCTTTAAGTTTAGTCCAAAATAAAGGCGTTCTGCACTTACGCCCACATAAAGCCTCATAACCATCTTTAAGCTTGACTATAAACTATTGTTGTAGGCAAATTCTATCAATGGAAGTAACTTTTCCCAACTGTTTTGAAATTCAAGAACACAACACCGGAGCATATCCTCCAGTATTTTAATTACTCTTTCCGACTGACCGTCAGTTTGAGGATGAAAAGTTGTGCTAAAACTCAATCTTGTACCCAAGGCTTCTTGCAGCTTCTTCCAAAATCTAGATGTGAATCTTGGATCTCTATCCGATATGATCGATAAGGGAATTCTGTGAAGCCTTACTATTTCTGAAACATACAAGTTTACCAACTTGTCAAGTGAGTAATCCACTCGTACGGGTATAAAATGGGCCCACTTAGTGAGTCTATCAACTACAACCCATATAGCATCTTTCTTGCTTGGTTACATCGGTAAACCCGTTACAAAATCCATAGTAATACGGTCCCATTTCCACTCCGGAACCAAGATGGGCTGAAGTAAACCAGAAGGTACTCGGTGTTCAGCCTTTACTTGCTGGCAAATCATGCACTTGGAAACAAACTTTGAAATGTCTTTCTTCATTTTCAGCCACCAATATAGTTGCTTCAAGTTATTATACATCTTAGTGCTACCCGAATGTACAGATAAACACTCGTTATGTGCCTCGTGCAAAATTCTCTGAATAAGTTCTTCCTTTCTCGGTACACAAACCCTATCTCTAAACATCAAATATCCATCAGAATCAATCCGAAAGTCGGAATTAACATCTGTCTCACACTGAGTTCTCTTGACTTGCAATTCGTTATCTTCTTTCTGAGCCTCAAAGATCTCTTGAAGTAACATTAGTCTAGCTCTCAACTCTACTAGAAAAGAATCATCGTCGGATAAGGTCATCCGGAAATTCATTACCCTTAATGCAAAAAGGGTCTTCCTACTCAAAGCATCGGCGACCACATTCGCCTTTCCTGGATGGTAGTCAATGATTAACTCATAGTCTTTGATCAGCTCTAACCATCTCTGTTGCCTTAATTTCAACTATTTTTGCGTCATCAAGTACTTGAGACTTTTGTGATCAGTAAAAATCTGACATCTTTCACCATATAAATGGTGTCTCCAAATCTTCAAAGCAAAGACTATGGCAGCCAACTCTAAATCATGCGACGGATAGTTCTTTTTATGAGGCTTCAACTGTCTGGAGGCATAAGCAATCACCTTGCCTTCTTGCGTAAGTACACAGCCTAATCCATTTAAGGATACGTCGCTGTAAATTATAAATTCCATCCCTGATTCTGGTTGTACTAAAATTGGAGCTTCTGTCAGCATTGCTTTCAATTTCTCAAAACTTTGATGGCATCTTTCTGTCCACTCAAACTTCACATTTTTCTATAACAATTTAGTCATCGGGGTTGCAATCATGGAAAACCCCTTGACAAATCGCCTGTAATAGCCGGCTAGGCCCAGAAAACTTCTAATTTCAGAGATGTTCTTAGGTGGCTTCTAGTCCATTATGGTTGAGATCTTACTAGGATCTACTCGGGCTCCATCTCTCGAGACAATATGTCTAAGAAATCCTACTTCCTTGAGCCAAAACTCGCTTTTACTGTACTTGGCATATAACTGATTTTCTCGAAGAGTGTGCAAAACTATCCGAAGATGTTCAGTATGCTCATTCTCATCTTTGGATAAATCAGTATGTCGTCAATAAAAATGACCACAAACTTGTCAAGGTATGGCCTAAAGATGCGGTTCATTAAATCCATGAATACCGCAGGCGCATTGGTCAACCCAAAGGGCATGACTAGAAATTCATAATGCCCATACCTCGTTCGAAAGGCAGTTTTGGATACATCTGAATCTTTCATCCTCAGCTGGTAGTACCCTGATCTCAAATTAGCTCCTTTCAATTGATCGAACAAATCATTGATCCTAGGCAATGGGTACTTGTTCTTTACTGTCACATTATTAAGCTGACGGTAATCTATGCACAATCTCATGGTGCCATCTTTCTTTTTCACAAATAAAACCGGAGCACACCATGGTGAACAACTTGATCTTGCAAAACCCTTATCAGTCAATTCTTGCAACTCTAACTTCAATTCTTTCAACTCTGTTGGAGCCATCCTATAAGGAGTAATAGACATCGGTACTGTATCGGGAACTAACTCAATGCTGAACTCAACTTCTCTAACTGGTGGTAGTCCCGATAATTCTTCGGGAAAAACATCCACGTACTCACATACTATCGGTACTGACTCAATCCTCAGCTTCGTTTCTTTATCGTTCATCACAAAGGCCAGATCTGCTTCATACCCTTTTCTTAAACATCTCTGTGCCGTCATAATATAAATCATTACTGGGAATCTATCATGTTCATCTGATTTGACATGAAGAACATCCCCACTTTCACATTTCATTTCTATGCACTTCTTCCCACAATTAACTATTACTTTATGAGTAGTCAACCAGTCCATACCAAGAATGAGGTCAAATTCATCAAATGGTAACAACATAAGATTTGCTTTAAAGCAATGACCTCTAATCATTAGTGGACAATCTTTACATACTTTATCAACTAACACACTCTAGCCTAAAGGACTAGACACCTTAATCATGAATTTTGTAGTATCTATAGGTATACTCAAATCAGATACTAATTTCATACAAATGTAAGAGTGTGTGGATCCGGGATCTATTAAGGCAATAACTTTAGTATTGTAAAGAGAAAAGGTACCAGTAATAACATCAGGAGAAGATGCCTCTTTGCGAGCGCGAATGGCATAAGTCCTTGCAGGCGCTTTACCCTCGGGTCTCACGGCCTGGTCTCTAGGGTTACTTCTTCCACTTGCCCCACTTCCTGGGTTTTTCTACGGTCTCCCTCTGACCATATTCCCGGATCTTGGGTTTTGAGTTCTTTCTTCTTTCATCATCTCTGGACAATCTTTTATGAAATGGTCTTGGGATCCACATCTAAAGCATGCATTTTCATGTGCTCGGCACTCTCCGAGATGACGTCGGCCACACTGTGGACATTCAGGTCTGGCAGGTGTAAAATTTCCAACACTTGCAACTGAAATCGTCTGTGCTCTATTCTATTCTTGAAAACTCAGTGGAAGTAGCTGATCGAGCAAGGAAATCTCTTGACTTCTTGGACGAAGATTGAAATGACTTATTCCACTGTCTCTTTTTAGAGTCACGAGACTCCATTTCAGACTTCTTCTTCTCCTTTACTAGTTCTTCGGCTTTACAAGCCCTTTCTACTAGCACAACAAATTCTTTTAATTCTAGGACAGCAACAAGCAATTTGATGTCCTCATTTAACCCATCTTCAAACCTTTTACTCATAATGGCCTCAGTGGATACACATTCGCGAGCGTACTTGCTAAGTCATACAAACTCCCGTTCATAGTTGGTTACAGACATCTTGCCTTGCTTTAACTCTAGAAATTCTTTTCTTTTCTATTCCACAAATCTTTGACTAATATACTTTTTCTTGAACTCTTCTTGGAAGAATTCCCATGAAATCTTTTCCCTTGGTACTACCGACACAAGGGTGTTCCACCATTGGTAAGCAGAGTCTCATAAGAGAGAGACTACACACTTCATGCATTCCTCAGGTGTGCATGACAACTCATTAAATACCCTGATGGTATTTTCCAACCAGAACTCAGCTCTTTCTAGATCATCTTCCTTTTTAGCTCAGAATTCTTCTGCCCCATGTTTCCTGATCCTATTGATTGGAGGTTTATCTCCTCTTACCACCTCTACTACTTGAGGGGTTGCAGGAACAGGTTGTGGAACAGGCAGGGGCGGAGGGGGTTGTGCATTCGGGTTCGCCCATATGAACTCTGTATACCATGTGTTCATAATGTGGAGAAAGGCTTCTTTAGTCTCTTCTCTTCCTCTTTGACTCACCGTAGTGGGTCTATTCTCATTTTCGCTAGGCACTGTCCCCTCAGCGGGAGCTGGCACATTACTTTCTACGTCATCCGCCACATTTCCTTCGGAATCCATTTACTATATGTATAAACAAAATTTTAAGTCATTAGAAGTCGTCACACTATCATTATAAAAACATTCCTAGGTATGGCATGTATAGCTAAACTCGTGTTAATGCTACGTTAGTCCTAGAATCGACTAAACCGTAGCTCTGATACCACTAAAAGTAACACTCTATACCCGAGACCGATGCTAGGACTGGATACGAGGCATTACCAAGCTAAAAATTCACTTAAACATGTACTTACGGGCTGTAAAATTTTGAACCAACTTAAAACTTTTCTTTCTTGACCATAACATGCATTATTATAGGCCTACGAGGCCTTAAACATTTACCCGAACGCCTCCGGACACTTCATCTAACTCTCATCTTAGAAGCAGGGTTCACACGCCCATGTTGCTTGAGGACTCGCCCGTGTACTCATTTACACGCCCATGCCTACAACCCTGGAAGGTTACTGACTTTATTCACACGGCTTTGACACGCTAGTGTCTACCAACCGTGTGAAGCTACTGACTTCAACCACACAGCCTAAGCACACGCCCATGCTTTGAATGTGTCTCTTACACGGCTCATACACACGGTTGTGTAAAATGACCGTGGTCTAACTTGATTTCAAACATTAAGGTAGAGGGTTAACACGGTCTAGACACACGCCCGTGTGTCTATCCGTGTAGGCAATTAGAGGCTATTTACTAAGCCATTTGCCTCCCTTAAATTAAAATCAACTCAACTTCAACCAATACAAATCATTAATAATATAACCTTTATGAAAATTACTACATATTTCATTGACATCTATTTACAAACAACTTAAACAAGTTTGGCCAACCACTTAGCCATATACAAAAGAATAATAACATGATAGCCTATATAATGGCCTTACAAAAAAAAAAACATGTTCTCAAAATGAATGATTCCTGTACATGCCATACTTAGTAATATAATTTGGCAATACCAAAATAAGGGTCGATAGTGTGCTATGAACTCCGACTCCAATGATCCACAATTTAGCTTGGCGGGACTACATAGAGAGAAACAATCGAAGACGTAAGCATTTAGCTTAGTAAGTTTGCATGTATAACACATAAAAAAAATAAACTTGCTTCATATAAACCATTTGACATAAGAATGGTATTATTATCTCATCTATAAAGCTTACTTACTCATACATGATTCTTAGTTGCCCCACGGTACTTACTAATCTCATACTTGTAAGGCAAAAGGGTACTTGTATCTCTTAATCACATTGATCAGCATACTTCAACATAATAATCATGTCTTCTAATTCATCATTCATAACATGAATAATATTCAATTTCAATTTGATAATGGCTTTGCTTTCTTAACATTCTTGTTTTCACCTTTTAGCTTTGCTCATTTGCCCGATGAATTTCTATGAATTACCGGGAATACTGGATCTCTAGTCATGTACTTGATGCCAATGCCATACTCTAAATATGGGCTTATGTGGAAGATCTCTTCTTGAATCAATGCCAAGCTTGCCTTGGTCTTACATGATAACATATTTAATGCCAAGCTTAAGTCCTTGGACTTACATGATAACTTATTCAATGCCAAGCTTGGGTCCTTGGACTTACATGATAACTTATTCAATGCCAAGCTTGGGCCCTTTGACTTACATGATAACTTAAATAGCTTGGGTCCTTGGACTTACATGATAACTTGTTCAATGCCAAGCTTGGGTCCTTGGACTTACATGATAACTTATTCAATGCCAAGCTTGGGTCCTTGCACTTACATGATAACTTATTCAATGCCAAGCTCGGGTCCATGGACTTACATGATAACTTGTTCAATGCCAAGCTTGGGTCCTTGGACTTACATGATAACTTATTCAATGCCAAGCTTGGGTCCTTGGACTTACATGATAACTTGTTCAATGCCAAGCTTGGGTCCTTGGACTCACATGATAACTTGCTTAATTTCCGATGCCATGCCTTGGCTTGGTCTTATACAGACTTTCTTATCTCATGTACTAGACCGTATATCTAGGGTAATCCATCTTCAATCGGGAATTTCTCTTGTTTAATCTTATTGACTTCTTTGTTTAACATAACATTAAACCATTCATGATAACAATGTATATTATACTAAGCAATTAAATGATAAATCATAAAGCTTAGAACTCATACAAACTTACCTCAAAATACAAAATGTATGTAGTTAAGCAATTTAGTCCTCGACTTTGTTCTTGCCTCAGTTTCAATCCGGGCTTCATTTTTCTTGATTAGCAAGCTTCAAAAATTGAAGAACCCTAGCTATGGCTTCTTTCAGTTTTCGGCAATGGGGGAAGAAGATGATGAGATTTTTATCATCTTTTTCCTATTTTAAACACTTATTAGACAAATGACCAAAATGCCCTTCCTCTTAAAAATTTCTATAACACCATCTCAAGGCCAATTTTGTCCAAAATAATATTTTTGGA
The DNA here is from genome assembly GCA_005393395.2 of Gossypium australe. NCBI lineage: Eukaryota > Viridiplantae > Streptophyta > Magnoliopsida > Malvales > Malvaceae > Gossypium > Gossypium australe. The sequence continues at coordinate 58,976,485 of CM016614.1, forward strand.
AAAAATTGCTATTTACTTCTAAAATTCTAAAGCTTCTAGAAACTCATATTTTGGAACTTTTTACAATTTAGTCCTATTGGACCAATCAACCACAATTTAATAAAATTGCTTCATGAAACATTCATACTAGCATGAAAACATGGCATAAACTTTGTAAATCCATAAATTCACCTCAGATTCGTGGTCTCGCACCACTATTCTGACTAGGCCCTAAATCGGGCTGTTACAGTGTCAATTTCATGCTAAGGCCCATTTAATCCGTTTTAGGCCCAATTTGTGTCCTTTTCATCCTCGGGTGCTTTCCTAGGTCTAAGACATGAAAAGAAATGATTACAAGCACCTTTTTATACAAATCAAGGAATAAATCATCAAAAAGTAAGCAAAATGTGGGACTAAAATATGTTACTTTTACAGTTTATCAAATACCCCACACTTAAGCTTTTGCTTGTCCTCAAGCAAAATTCTCAAGTTACAATTAAAATGAACTTTCCATGATCTACAATTCTTATCAACATGGATAATTCAATTTAAAGAGTCCTAAAGATTTAAATGAGATAAGCCATGATTTTGTACCTTGAAAACATAGGTGTCTCCCTTTATTTAAATGACTACCTTTTCTATTCAAAACCGACAAGGATTGGTGTCGTCACTAAGGATTCACTCAAATCACTCTAAAGTGTTTAAGGTTCAGGAAAAGATTGCTCATAAGTCGAACCTGAAAAGTTAATCCCATAGGCTTGCCTGAAAATCAAATCTCCACCACTGTAATATGAGATGATAAATAGATCAAAAGGTCTTTGTTAGGGTTGTAATGGGGCTAGGGTAGAAGGTGTGGTCACAGGTTGAAATTAGAGTGTTAGAATCGAGATTGAATTGACAAGTACCTACCTAAAACTTTTTCTGAAATTTCATTAACTGAAAAGTAATAATCCCACTAATACGAGCTTTTCTTTTGAAAACAGTCTTTGATTGTGTAAGCTCTCTTTTGATACTACTAATATTGAATAACTTGGATTTTTTTTTTCAAGAACAAACTAAGTAATTCATGATAAAATTAACTATTAGAATAATAAACTTTGGTAATTGATCAAATCAAGTCTCAATTATGGGGTAGTCAAAAGAAAAGGGTGATAACAGATTCAAAGGGTTTTGGGTTAATATTAGTAGGTAAGTCAATAAAAAGGGTTTTGTTAGGCTCAACGAGGTTCACTAGGGGTTAATTGTCAAGGTAAGCTATTTAGTAGAGTTAGTGGGTTAAAACCTAGGTGCCTTTATCATCTCTATATATCAAATCATAACTGTGGTCTCAACATGTATAAACGAGGCAAGTTCTAGAATAACAGTTCATAGTTGACACGCTTATAATAAAAAAATGAGCACGAAAAAGAATGTATGCTCTAAAAGGTTCAAATACTCACAAAAATTATGGGTGTTTTGACATCATCCTTATGAATTTTAAATTTCAAGGTAATATTCAAATTTAGGTCAACAACCTATCAAAATGTTAATTCTTGAAAAATAGACTTATCATGCTTAATTCTCTAGTATTCTTCAATTTCAATTATCAATGTACAATTAACTATGACTTATTTTACAACATGTCAATAATAATCACAAATCATCGGAAATTTCATCCTAATTAGTAATATGAAAACTTTGCATAACAACAAGACTAAACCAGAGATTTGAGAATAATGAAAAAAGTTTGGCACTTTTATTCCACTTTTACCCTCGGGGATTTGAGAATAATGTAAAAAGTTAGGTATATTTAACCCCCACACTTAAGATGTACATTGTCCTCAATGTACAAAGATAAATAATTTTATAGAAATCACAAGTGAGGGTGAGAGGTACTCCATGTATTTTTGGGTGAGTGTGGTGCAGGATGTGGCGAAGGCATCAGTATGGTGGTGGTGCTGGTTCCCGAGCTCTGCGCTAGATGAAGAAATTGGAGAACTCGTGAAGGATTAGCCAGGGGTCATTGAAACATAATATAAATAAACTAAAGATAAAATTAAAGAAAAGCAAGCTAAAGTGAAGGAGACTAAGAAGAAAACTAAAATGAAAAGAAAATATTAATGGACTATGAAGTCCTTATTGGAGGATGGTTCGCAAGGTGGGTTTGACTTTTAGGGTGTGAAGGTGGTGGCAGTGGTGAGAGTGGTGTCGTCATTGTTGTGGTTAGCGTGATTCCCTAGCAGCCTGGCGAACCTGACACTAAGAAACTAAAAGAAAAGTAAGTGAAAAGAGCAGTTGGGAAGCTTAGATAAGGAAAATAAAGAAGAAGAGAAACAAAAATGAAAAACAAATTGGTCTCAAAGACCCTTGGCTTGGTGTTGAGACGAAGCTGCCGGCATGAACTCATGTTGATCATTCTTTGTTAAGGAGTCTATGCTTAGCTTCTTTCGCTTCTTCGGCATGGTGTTGATTTACTGAATGATCTAGAGTCTTGGAGAGTCTGAGATAAAGAAGTGTGAAAAGGAAAGAAAATAAAGAAGAAATCAGATGGAGGGAAGGGGAAAAGGTGAGGGGTTTAAATAGATGTTCAAATTTGGTGCTCCCCCACGGCCGTGGTCCCAGGGTGTGTCAATTTACACAGCCACCTTGCACGGCCGTGTTGTGATGTGTGTTTGTCACCCCTTGCCCGTGCTTCGGGTCTGCATGCCCGTGTTTGTCAAGTCAGTAGCATCACACGGTTTGTAGGCACGGACATGTTCTGCCCGTGGTGTGGAAGTCAGTAGCCTCACACGGTTTAAGGCACAGCCGTGCTCTTTTTGTCGGTGTTCGTGGGGAGGGTGGTTGGATCCGTGACGCTGGGGGTGGGTGGACTGACTTGTACAGCCTCTGCCCTGTCAGTGTGGCGGTTCAGGTGGTCCACACGGCAACGGACACGGCCGTGTGTAAGGCCGTGTGGCCTGAAATTCTGCACTTTTGGTTAGTTTTTATAGAAAATGAGAAAGAAAGGAAAAGAGAAGGAAAATAAAATAATTGCAAAAAGGAATAAGGTTAGTACTCGGGTTGCCTCTCGAGAAGCGTTCGTTTATAGTCTTAAGTTAGACTTTCCTCGTATTTGAAAATTTTAGGGAGGTTTAAAGGTTTGAATATCTTCCCTCATGCCTAAAGCTTTATTTTCATGACAAAGTTGAAGTCGAGAAGAGTTTACCTTGAAATTGTCGAATATTGGATTGCTTACCTCGACTATTCCGTGTGGAAAAATATCGTGTACCTTTAGAACTATTTCTCCCTTTGCCCTCATTTTTGTTGAAATGTTGTGCGGATCGGCTTTGTCTAATAGTACTTGATCTCCTATTTTGAAGTGATTTGATGTCTCCACGAGCTCTTCTGGCAGTTCCTCGGGTTTTACTTTGTGTGGTTTTTCTTTGACCTGTGTCTTCTACTCTTCTAAATTGTCGACCCTAAGGCTTTGTTCCTTGTGTGACTCTTTTTTTCGTCTTGGGGCTCAGGTTTTAGGTCTTGTGGTGTTTCCTGCGATGAAGATTGAACAATTTGATTATCAGTTGAAGTGACTTTCTTACCTTCATCAACTGTTGTCCTGGCCGAGTTGAGAGCTTGAAGTTTGATCGATTCATCTCCTACACGAAGTATGAGTTCGCTTGTGGCAACATCAATTATTGTCTTGGCAGTTGCTAGAAAAGGCCTTCCTAAAATTAATGGGATTGAAATATCTTCAACCATATCTAAGACAACAAAGTCTACTGGGAAAACAAATTTATCGATTTTGAAAAGAACATCTTTGATAATGCTCCTAGGAATTCTAACAGTCTTGTCAGCTAATTGAATACTCATCCTAGTTTGTTTGGGCTTCCCTAGACCTAGTCGTTTAAACAGTGAATAAGGCATGACATTTATGCTTGCTCCTAGATCAGCTAATGCACTATCAATATCTAGACTACCAATTAAACATGGAATTGTAAAACTCCCTGGATCATTTAGTTTCTGAGGTAGTCTCTTCTCTTGTATCGCTGAACATGTTGCGTTTAGTTCCACGTAGTGTTCTTCATCTATTTGGCGTTTGTTGGTCAAGAGCTGTTTTAAAAATTTTCTCGAGTCTAGCATCTGAAAAAGAGCTTCAAGAAGAGGTAAGTTAATATGTAATTTCTTTAGAAGTTTAAGAAACTTACCGAACTGTTCCTCTGAGTCGTCTCTTTTTATTACTTCGGGATAAGGTATGCGAGGTTGGTACTCTTTAATTATCGGTTTTGGTTTTTCCTGTGGTACCTCTACTTTGCCTTCGTCTACCTTATTTTCTGGCGTTAAATTGGGTTCTTCTAACCTCTTACTATCCTGAGCTGTGATGCCTTGAATTTGCTCCTTGGGATTAATCTCGGTATTACTTGGTAGACGTCCTTGTGGTCGTTCTGACATCAGCTTTGCGAGTTGCTCTACTGCATTAGTCACTTCCTTGACTGACTTAGCAATTTCATCAATTCGACTCTTGTTGCTTTTAATTGCTCTATTAGTTTCTTGTATTCATTTCTCTGTACCTGCCGAGAATTTTGCCATCATCTCCTCGAATGTTGGTTTGTTCTCTTGTGGAAAGGGCAAGTTTTAGAAGTTTTGAGGAGGTTGTTGCCTTTGGTTTCCTTGACTGCCCTGGCCTCCCCACGAAAAATTTGGGTGGTTCCTCCAACCTAGATTGTAAGTGTTACTATAAGAATTATTATTGGATCAAAAATTATTACCTATATAGTTCATCTGTTCGTCCTCTGCTCCTGGTTGGTAAGGTGGTACTCAGGATTCGCCACGTTTCCACCTGTGTCGCATTGCATGATCAGATGTGCCTGTGAAGAACATAAGGAGTCAAGCTTTTTGTTCATCACCTCGATTTGCGTTGATAGCATGGTCATGGCATCAACATTGAAAATTCCTACCGATTTTGTCGGTTTAGTCCTTGAAGCCTGCCATTGATAATTGTCTAGTGACATCTCCTTAATGAACTCGTAGGTTGCTTCTGGAGTTTTGTTATTCAAGGTTCCACCGGCGGCTGAATCGATCAGTTGCCTTGTTGAGGGGTTTACACCGTTATAGAAAGTTTGGACTTGTAGCCACAAGGGTAGGCCATGGTGTGGGCACCTCCTCAAGAGATCCTTAAATCTCTCCCATGCATCATACAATGTCTCTAACCCTATCTCTAGGCGTTCGATCAACTCTGCTTAATTATGTTAGATCTTCTCTTAGGCAGGGTCTATTCCTCTTCCACCTAAGCACATTAGATTTGGATTAAGCAACATAATTAAGAACAAACTAAGTAATTATCATATAACTTAGAAATCAAATAACAAAAATCTATCCAGGTTTCATCCCCTTCAAATATCTGAGGGACTTAGTTCATAACGAATAAAGAAAACATTGCAAGAGAAAAGATAAAACAAAACATAAGAAATTCCTAAAACCCCCTGAAGTAATTAAAAGAGAATTCTACTGTCTTGAGTATGATTCCGGCTTCTTGGGATGGATCAACTGGCTATCCTCGTGTTATTTCCTAACTCTTACTTTCTTGGCTTGGCTCCTTGGCCTAGCTTTCGATCCCCCTCAAAGGTGGTACTTGGGGGATATATATAGGCTCTTGGAATGTGATTCTTTCTCCCTAAGTATCCTTTTCCAACTGAAATTGCTCTTTCCAGCGACAGAGGCACGGCCATGTCACACGCCCGTGTGGATCGAGAGCAGACCGTGTTCGGACTTCTAAAGTGAGGCACGGCCGTGTAAGGTGGAGTTGAGACTGTGCTCTAAGTGTTCGTCGAGGCACGGCCGTGCGGGTTATGGGTCAGGCTGTGTCAATTTCAAGCTAAGGCCCATTTACTCCGTTTTAGGCCCAATTTGTGTCCTTTTCATCCTCGGGTGCTTTCCTAGGTCTAAGACATGATAAGAAAGGATTACAAGCACCTTTTTATACAAATCAAGGAATAAATCATCAAAAAGTAAGCTAAATGTGGGATTAAAATATGTTACTTTCACGGTTTATCAGACCGATTTACCAAAATGCCCTTAGTGGGCCGATTTACCAAAATGCCCTTAGAGGGCCGATTTACCGAAATGCCTTAGTGGGTTGAATTACCGAAATACCCCTAGGTTACGAAATTACTAAAATACCCTCACTGGGTTGAATGTCTGTTACACCCTCAATATTGTATAGTAATGTGTGTGTGTTTACATTACTCCTTCATATCTTGATATGTATGTTGCATTTTATCATGTTGCATGGGGAGGGTTATTGAATGAAGAGTAGTGTAGCTTGGTGGCATAGCCACAATATATACATATATACATAATTATGACTTTGGTGGCTCAGCCACAAATATTGTCATTAGCAGCTTGTCTGCAATATTGGTGTGCTCGGTGGGGTGGGTTGACTTGATCCCCACAGGTGTGATTGGCTGGTCGGGGGTGTGTTGTTTGGATTGGGTTGGGATGCATTTCATTATTGCACTACCATGATTATAGGGCTTTGGCCCAGGTTGATGTTTATGGGTTCGGGCCCAGTTAATGTCGGTTTAGGGGATTACACACTGAGTTCTTGTAACTCACCCCTTTTTCCTTAACCTCGCAGGTAATCCCAGCAATAAGAACTTGGAGCCGTGGATGACTCGGTGGAGGCCATACTTAGAAACATCGCTTACAAACTTTAGTAAATTTCCTTTTTGCTTTATTTTTAAGATTATTTTTATTCTGTGGGTTTAATATTTTGTAATAAGGCCTCTGGTTAAATTTTCTTTTAAGTTTTCATTAATAACTGTTGATTTCATAAACACGGGATTTTCTTAAAGCATAATTAATCATTTTTCAAAACATCACGTTCTCGCAAATACTCAAATTCGATTTTTCCCAAGTGGAAACAGTTTTATTGTTAAAACATTAATCACTTCATAAAAAGGATATTAAACAAACTGGGTTTTTACTAACGAATATTGGAACTCGAAGTTTTAAAGAGACGCGATATTTCAATTTACGCTTAGCTTTTTAACAAACCCTCTATGTGACACGCTAGATCCGGTCATAACGTCTAGTCCGGGTTTGGGGTGTTACAGTGCCTCTTTAGCAGACCCGAACACGGCCTGAGCTCGATTCACACGTCTGTGCCACACGGGCGTGTCCCTGACGTGACCTGTTTTAATTCTATTCGAAATAGGGTACTTAGAGACAAAGAAAGATATTCCAAAAGCCTATATAAACACCCTAGAGGCCAACCTTCAAAGGGCGGTTCAGGTAGGCCGAGGAGCCAAGCCAGAGAGGCCGAATTGTGGGATTAACTTAAAGATAGCCAGTTGATTCATCTCAAGAAGCCAGAATCATACTCAAGACGGAAGATCTTTCCTTCAATTTCCTTCAGGGTGTTATTGGGTTTTTCTTATGTTTTGTTTTATATTTTCTTTGGAGATGTATTCTTTTATGATTATGAGCTAAACCCCTCAAATACCTGAGGGGGATGAAACCTATGACAGATCTTGTTATTGTTTTCTGAACTATATGATAAATACTTGATTTGTTCTTAATTATGTGTTCTTAATTCTTGTTTTGCTATTTCAGGATATTGATTCAAGTATTGATGTGCTTTGGCAGTGGAGGAATATTCCCTGTTTAAGAGTAGATCTACCATAGTTACGCGGAGTAGATCGCAACCCTAGAGATAGGATGATGAAAATCTACCGGATTAGGGTCAAACCTAATATGGGAGTCCGTAGACCGAGTTAATGCAATCCTAGGGTTTTTAATTAGAAAGAGATTTCAATGAATCAACCTAGGGTTAGACGTTAGTAGCCTCGAGAGAGGTATTAATATAAATTAGGGAATCCTACGGATCAAGTCAAGTGAATAAATCATCTGGTTCAGAGTTAAATAACAAGTGAAGTCTAGGTGGATTCTTCCTCGGGTATTATCTTAATCAATTGGTTTTTCCCAAAAGTGTTTTCTCCAATTAATTCTGTGTGTCTTAGCATCTTTAGCTTAGTAGTTAGTTAATTTTAGATGAAACAACAATTCTCTTAATTCTTAGGCTAAATAATAAAAAAAAGTCAGTATTAGTACTTTTGGTTCCCTTGGGTTCGACATTCCGGTCTTGCCACTAAACAATACTACTGTTCGATAGGTGCGACTGCCTCCATCATGGTGATAGTTAGTTTCTAGGCTCGATCATTCATTATATAAATTTTAAGACTTTCCCACCACCATTAGATATCTGCCAACCCCAGATGTTTTAGGCGAACTCGTTACTTTCCATCTGGGTAGATTTGTTTTCGTGTTTTGTATATATTACGATGGCTCGATTAGTAATGTTGGGGCTTAGTTGAGACCTAGTTGCAACTGAACTAGGGTTCTGTAGATGATTAGGTTTTTAATTATTTTCTTCTTGAACTTCTATAGCGATCACAGGATCCTCTGACTTCCACTAAGTTCTATTCCTAGATGTCTTTGCTACATATGGATATCTAGCTAGCATGTTTTTTATGTTTTGCTTCTTCTTCTTCTTCTTCTTCTTCCTCCTCCTCCTTGAATTCTTCACTAAATCTTTACAAAATTGTAAGTTCGAATTGTTAACAAGGAGTTTCCAATATCTAGCTAATGTTCTGGTAAACCCTTTATGACATTATCAAAGGGATTTACATGTTTACAGCAAAGCATGCATAGGTAGAACTTCTTGTGTGGAAGGAAACTTACTGATTCTAGGTTGCATGCTACCGATTTATTCATGCATGTTAGATTGTAGTAGTTTAATGATCTATTAGATATTTTGTCTCTTTATTTAGCTCAAAAAGCTAACGAAGGTCCAAGTAATAAAGGCAAGGGACCTGTTGAGTAAATTACTAAAATAGACTTTCTGGTGAGTTCCTTCTTAATTCCATGTGTTATAAAATCCTTTTTTGTATAAGTTATGTAAGATAAGTGTTCCCTCCTAATGATGTAATGTGTGGTTATGGTGGTGTTAAACCAACGTTGTCAGCGTGAGAATGGCCACTTCATGTTTCGAGATTAAATCCCCTCCTTTTTGTGTGAACAAGTATCATCTATATATGATATGTGATAAATGAGAAGGAGATATGTTTGTGATGCCTCCGATAGGGTAGCTATATTACAAACCTGACTGGCAGATCACGAGAAAACATGTTCAACTACTCAGAAATGATATAAGGAGTTAGGGGGTGGAGAATATGCATATGAATACGAATGATTGATATGATTCTGATTCTGATTCTAAATTCTAGGTCTGAGTCTGGAACAAGTATAACTCATGTATAAAACGTGTGCATCGTATTAATTTATGGACAATCGGGTGGATAGTGTTTACCCATGAGTCGTGTTAAGTTGACAGATCGAGTCCGTCTAAGAACTGTGAACGCCATTGGGCGTATTATGTTTAGTGTGTCTAAACATCTACGAAAGGTTGAGCATCATAATGAGTACCAATGCTTGTCTAAACCTCTGTTAATCTTTCCTTCTCAGGTGTGTTGCTTGAAGAAAGAGATTTTATAGAAAGGAGCTATGCTAGAGTTACTACTGATAGTAAGTCACTTGCCTATTTATATATCATGCATGACCTTTTGGAAGGGTGGCATATTGACCTATTTATAACCAACTTTGTAATAATTTACGTATTTCACTAAACACTATTTTCTGAGATATTTTATGAACTCCTAAAATATATGTTAGATCTTACTGATAATGGTTTCTCAGATCATCTTTTAGGCATATATGCCAAACTGTTTTGAATGATGTTTAATTTCCATTAATACACTTGAAACTTATGTATGTGAAATAACCCATCTTGCGATTTATATAACTCTAACAACTTTTATAGGGTTTTGCCAAAAGTTTGTCTAAAACTGTTTACTTGGTGTATAATTGATTTAATTGTTTTGTTATTGTTATACTGAGGTTTACGTCAAACTTGGGGTATATGCCGAGACCACTAAGCTTTAAAAATATCAAGTATTTTTGTCAAATTCATTTGGTTTTTAAGTTGTGACTGGAACGGTGGAAATGTGCAAGTGTACACAATCGTAACAAGTAATAAAGTGACAAGTAAATGTCGAGTTATCGTACCCACAGGGACTGTAAGAGGATTATTTATGAAAATGGTGCAAACACTTTGGTGACAGAAAAATATTTGTTTTTGAGGAATATTTAAAACTAAAAGAAAAACAAAATAAAATAAAGTTCTGATGCACGATTTCAAAAACTGATTTTAATCAAGATGACATAATTGTGTTGGATCAATTGCATTTCTTAACTTAGAATTATTAAGCTCGTGTTTATACTTGTTAAAACATGGCAACTCGGTAATTTGCTAACTTATGAACATACTTACAAATAAAAATCCATTCATCTCTTGTACATATTTCTATGCAAATTCGAACGATTAAACAGACTCTAAAAGTAAACATGTACATTCTAATTAAATTAAACCATCTCTCGCATATTCCTATGTCGATTCAAACAATTAATTCAACCTAATAAGCATATAAAAGATCATGTGAAGTAACAAAGTATTTTTACCTTGAAACAATTTAATCACAAAATCCTGCAAGTTATGCAAGGCATATGTATCATCAAATACAATGCTAATTTAATCTTCAGCTACCTTAGAAGAATTAAACATGCACAGATTAAGTATTGTGTCCATTAATTACAATTTCAATGTGTTTAAATAATTAATTCATTAGCTATCTAAACAATTATAATGCCAGATAACTTAACATGATTTTACTTAACCAAACATTTTACCGAGGCCTTTAACAGCATAAACACAATTTCAATAATTTAAGAGAACGAAATGTAATCAACCCAACACGAATTAAATTCAAGCTAAATTGATTAAATTAAACATTCCAACAGCATAAATATTCATAAACATGTTCGTCAAAACAACAACAAATAATTTAAAGAGATAGGGAACAAGAAACAAATTCGGTGGCTCTCCATGGCTTGTCTGATTGATCCCTTCTTCGTTATTCGTTGTCCTCGGCTATCAAGGGGCTTATGAACACTTCAATTGCTACTTAAAATGGCTGGAAACCACCTCTTTTCCAAGAGGGGAAATTGGCACAAGAACACCAAAAAAGGAAAAGGGAATATGGGGAATTGTGAGAAAATGAGAGAGAAGAATGTGAAGGCTTGAGGTGTGTTTTGAATGAGCAGCTAGGGGCTGTATTTATAGGTGTTTAAGGCTGCTAAAATAGAAATTACCAGCAGCAAAAGAGGCATCCCTTGGCCGGCCATCCCATGTGGCAAAGTTGAATGTTTCAACTTTGCTAAATGAAGCATGGGGTAATCTAAAAAGCCATGAATTTTGGAGGGGTTTGAATGAGATTTTGAAGGATCTTCAAGGACTCCTTTGCAAGCTGAATTAATCATCTAATAAGCTGATTTGGGCCTTCATTGTGGACAGTTTGGGCTGCCCAATTGATGGCTGGTTCGGTTCAACCATTGCGGTTCAACTTGCCCTTTTTCCCATAATTAATTAATAATAATTTATTTAGCCCAAATTAAATTGGGAATAAATTAAAATTAATTATATTATGATTAAATCTTCATAATTGGGCCATCCTGGGCTGGAAATAAATTTTCCTTGAATCTTCAAATTGCTTCTCGGTTTTGTTCTTCGAGCAGTGTCTGCCGAGCCGATTTTTGCCCTTTTTGCGAATCTATCGAAAATAGTCAAAATTAAACAAAATTCACTATAAAATTAATTAAAATTCATCATGTTCATATTTTTAGCACACTTTAATTATTTTATAATATTTAATTATTTTTCGACAAGAATTTACTCAAAACCACATGAATTTGGGTCAAAAAGGGCATGAAAAAGTATATAAATTTTCGTGTTTCCATACCCCCAAACTTAATTCATTGCTCGTCCCGAGTAATGCACAAATTTGAAAAGAATTTTCTCGGAAACACCTTTGAAAAACTTCCTTCAAAACAATTTTTCTTCAAAATTATGATGTTGGCATACTTATGCTCAAGAACAAGAAATTTGATAGTTATGCTACTTAAGCATTCATATCATTCAAATTACTCTCAACAATTATTATACTAGCAAAATTAGACTAAATGTTTCTTAATAAAGACATGTTACTTGCTACCAATTTGATTTTAATTCCTTATTCAAAAAGTAAACTGTAATCATTAAGCTTAATTAATGTCTTCATATGTTGAACAGAGCAATTTCTCTCCACTAACGTAGGTAACATTGGAATTTTGAATCAATAGGTCTTTAATAAGGTTGTAACGTGGCTGGGCTTAGGGGTAGGTAAAAGATAGATAAATTTTTGGCTTACAAACCCTAGACTCAGCTTATCTTCAACCCTTCAGAAATTTCACCCTTGATACCCAACTTATGCTCTTTTGATCACTTATGTTGATTACATGTTTTTTTTTTTAAACAAACTCAAACTCGAGCACTTGCTTCATGTACTACAGATTTTCGAGCAATTGATACTTCTTTTCAACTCCCCCAAACTTATTTTCAAACGATCTTCTGAATAGTACTGAGTCTAGTGTTTGGGACAATTTTAGAAGCAATGAAGAGAAAATTGATGGCTAAATATTGCATAGGTCCAAATAAAATTAGGCCATATAGTCTCAAAATTGGGTTTCAAAGGATATTTTTATCAGGGTCGGCTTGAAAGGCTCAAACGGTTCAAACAATAGTTGCATAAATCATTTTCAATATTCCATGTTTCCTAGGATTTCACCTCAAGAAATTACTAAGTCAATTCTAAAGACTTAAGCTTTCATGCATGATTAATTTTTTTGTAGGGAACTAAAAATTTTATGGTACGAATTTACATGCTTTATTAAAAATACATTCATATCTTTATTAAGCTAACATAATAAATTATTGAAATAATAGAACTTTATTAATACTGAAGTTTAGCATAAATAACAAAATCTCAAATTATTGAACAAAAATATGTCCTAATCATAACCAGAAGAAAATTTCATTCTGAGTGGAATTCAAATTTTCGGTCCCCCCTACTTGAAGTGAACAATGTCCTCATTGTTTAAAGTGAATAAATACTATACACCAGGTAGGATAATTAGAGGAGGTGAGTCAAATTGGCTGCTTAAGTACCAAGCTCTTTCTAAAATCCAATCATAGATATGTATATATCTAGTGCCACACTTTAGCCTTTGAGACTTGTTCATATTTTATTCATGCTTCCTATCTCTTATTTTATTGTGCAAAAATAAAAATATCAAATTAACCTAATCCTAAAATACTTAAGAAAGAAATAAACGAAATTTGAAGTCCTTCCCTTTTTTATTTGTTCGTCGATCCTTCCGAATTCGACTTATCTTTTGCTCCATTAGTATTGCCTTTGCATGAATCGCCTTGCTCCTTCTTTGATGATGAAACCCATGGCTCAAATATCAAATCTGGAAACTCAGGTACAAAAATAAATGGGTCATTATAAATTTTCTTGAGGGCACTCCTCATCGAGTTATCCCTTATTTTTGCATATCTCCAGTAAGCTTGTTGCTACCATTTCATGTGTTGCATTAAGTCCATCAGCTTCAACAGCTCATCACGATGATCTGGGCTAGGCGGTGGAGCTCTAAACATTGATGGCTCGATATTAGGTTCAGCTTCTGGTTCCATTGATTCTGCCTCATGAGGGACTTCAGTTGATTGCTATGGCGGGATTTCTGTGGGTTCATCTTCTGCTTCTTCGGGATCCTCGCTTTCTTCAATTGGTTGCTTAAGAACAGAATCTCTGGCCACTCGGTAGAGGTCCCAATCGGTGATTGTGCCTTTACTATACTCTGTCTTCTTTACGTCCACAAGGAGTTTTTCTTTTAAGCACAGAATTGTGATCGTAAAGGGGAAATAAGCAGGGCCAGAACATCTAACGGCACAATTTCGCATCTATTTCAAAATGATTTTTCCCACATCAATGGTCTTTCCAGTTAAAATCAAGTATAATAGAACCATTCGCTCTAATGAAATTGTAGTCCCATGTGAACTAGGCATAAGGCTGAACTGAATGAAATAGAACCATACCTTCGCAAGTGGTGTCAAATACTCTCTTCGGCAAGTGTGGATTCCTTACTTTGAGACAGTCCAGTTAGAACCTGGAACTGTGAGTTCCTCGAGGATTTCTTGTAGATTTTCAGGCTTAATTCCGCGGACTGGAACTTTGGTCAATTCGCTTGAAGTTAAGTTCGCGTAGAATTCACGAACTAGTTCTTCATCCACACTTGGTCTCTTTTCACAAAACAATTCCCAATTGAGTGCTTCAGCAACTTGACGAATACGTGCCATAAAGTCTCTGTAGTTGCTTTCCTTCAATGTGAAGCCTTTCTTTGGATGCATATGTTGATTTTTGAATATATTTTCGTATCTTACTTTGGCTTCTTCATAGTGAAATTTGCTTTGTGTTTTGTCGATTTGGGCGGAGGCACGAGTTCTCTTGCGAGTCATAATTAACCACCTTCCTTGTAGAATTTAAAAACTCCTAAAGTAAAACTATACTAATAAATTAAAAGGGAGAATTTAAAGGAGGGTTGGCTTAGGTTGGGAAGGGAGATGTGCGCATAGGCGCACAAGGCAGCTAGCTGGTGGCGCGCAAGGGGGCTGCAGCAAGGCCTTGCGCTAGGTAGGCCACGGGCTGGTCTAGTGTGGGGCGATGGTGTCCAGCAGGCACACGGGCAGAAGCAGCAGCGTGAGGCCCAGACCTGGGCAGAAGCTGGTGATGTGCAAGTGTGCTGGAGGAGCCTGGCGTGTGCGGCGTGTGCTGGAGTAGCTGCTGGCTGAATGGTGGCTTAGGGACTAGGGACCTTGCGGCACTTGGTGTTTTGGTGGATGGGAGTTTGAGTGATGAGTGAATGGGGTGGATCCATGGTGCAATTTATAGAGGGAAGAGTATAAACTAGACTAGAACTCTTAGAATAATTAAGGAATTAAAAATAAGAGTTTAATTCTAGTTTTACTCGTGATAAACAACAACGAATATATAAATTATCAATTGCTATTTGATTATTAAGATAAGTATGAAATAAAATTAAATCTAACCCTAAGCTAAGTTGATAAAAGTTAATATATAAATTATAATGAAAATAATTATATATTAAAGTTTATCAATAATTTATAAGTATGAAAATAAAATATTTATTTTAGACGCCTTTTAAAAATATTTACAAGCAGAGGCACCTAGATTTTATTATTTACGAAAATAGCAACCAAATTTTGGAAATAATTCAATTAAGTCTTTAGACTTAATGAAAATTTGAAATTGAGTTGCAAGTTAAGACTTGGGTCAAAATTGACCTTTTTATTTGAAAAACTAAAAATTTATTTTGTCATTTAGGGGCTAATTCCTTGGAAAATTATGCAAAAATCAATTCCCAGGAAAGATTGGAGGGGTCACAAGCGGTCCCGCTTAAGTTCCAATCTCCTAGACAGGATTTATTTGAGCATAATAAACCCGAAAATATTCCCTAAATAAACTATTGAAACAATAAAAACTAAGGGTTAGATAAACTGAACGAGATTTTATCCCATTCAGGGTTTTCTCCGCAATAATGTTTCAAACGCTGAGCATTGACTTGAAAATCACCTCTCTTACCTTGGAGTTCAATAACTCCGTATGGATAGACGCGATGAATTGTAAATGGACCGGACCAACGTGACTTCAAATTACCAAGAAAGAACTTTAATCTGGAATTAAATAACAAGGCTTGCTATCCTGCTTCAAATTCTCGAACTCGGATATGCTTGTCATGCCATTTCTTGAGTCTTTCTTTGAGTAATTTGGCATTTTCATATGAGAACATTCGAAATTCCTCTAGCTCGTTGAGTTGGAGCATTCGTTTCTCTTTAGCAAGCTTGAGATCCAAATTGAGTTGTCGAAGAGCCCAGTAAGCTCTATGCTCTAACTCCAGAGGTAGATGACATGCTTTCCCAAAGACCAACCTGTAGGGTGACATTCCTAAGGGTGTCTTGTATGCTGTTCTGTAAGCCCATAAAGCATCATCTAGTCCCTTGGACCAATCTCGTCGGTTCGGGCAAACTACCTTCTTAAGTATGCCTTTGATCTCCTTATTTGCTAGCTCAGCTTGTCCATTTGTCTGCGGATGGTAAGCTGTAGCAACCTTGTGTTTCACTCCATGTTTATCTAGCAACCATTTTAACCACTTGTTCTCAAAGTGGGTCCCTTCATCGCTGATAATAGCTCTTGGGGTTCTGAATCTCGTGAACACATGTTTCTGCAAGAATTTCATCACAACCTTGGCATCTACCAATATGTACTTGTGACCAAAAGACGGAGGAAAAGGACCAAGAAAGTCAATACCCCAAACATCCAACAATTCTACCTCAATGATATTTGTTCGAGGGATCTCATTTCTATTGGTTATATTTCCAACCCTCTGACATCGATGACAGCTCTTCACATAGGTGTATGCATCCTTGAATAGTGTTGGCCAAAAGAATCCGGCTTGCAATACTTTGGCCGTAGTACGTGTACCTCCAAAGTGTCCCCCACTCGGAGCTGAATGACAGTGGTATAAAATCTTCGGTATTTCATCATCTGTCACACATCTTCTAATAATCTGATCTGCACACTTTTTAAAAAATATGGTTCTTCCCAAAAATAGTACTTCACATCGTGAAGAAACTTTTTTCTTTACTGATATGTTTTATTACACGGCATCAAACCACAAGCTAAATAGTTAGCAAAATCAGCAAACCACGGAATATTATGGACATGATTTACCTTCAGTATATGTTCATCTGGAAATGTCTCTTGGATCGGTAAAAGTGGAGAATTTTCCTCTGGCGGCTCCAATCTGGATAAGTGATCTGCTACTTGGTTTTCTACTCCCCTTCGATCTTGAATTTCTAGATAGAACTCTTGAAGTAAAAGCACCCACCGGATCAATCTCGGCTTAGCATCTTCCTTGGCTAATAAGTACTTAATCGCGGAGTGGTCTATATAGACAATCACTTTGGTACCTACAAGATAAGATCGAAACTTGTCGAAAGCAAACACAATAGCAAGTAACTTTTTTTCTGTCACTGTATAGTTCAGTTCAGCTCCGGTTAGAGTTCTACTTGCGTAGTAGATGGGATGAAAAACTTTGTTCCTTAGCTGGCCCAAGACAGCTCCAATGGCGAAGTCTCTTGCATCACACATCAACATGAATGGCGAATTCTAGTCTGGTGTGACGATTATGGGTGCCGTGACTAGTCGATTCTTCAGATCATTGAAGGCCTTTAAGCATTCCTCATCAAACTTGAATATCGAGTCTCTCTCCAATAACTTGCATAAGGGTTTAGCCACTTTGGAGAAGTCCTTGATGAATCTTCGATAGAAACCAGCGTGGCCCAAAAAGCTCCTAACACCTTTTATAGATGTTGGAGGTGGGAGTTTCTCAATAACATCTACTTTTTCTTTGTCCACCTCGATCCCATGTCTCGTTATCCGATGACCTAGAACAATTCCTTCTCGTACCATAAAATGGCACTTTTCCCAGTTGAGTACGAGATTCGTTTCTTCGCATCGCCTCAGTACCTTAGCTAGATTGGCTAAGCAATCATCGTAAGTATCTCCAAATACTGAGAAATTGTCCATGAAAACTTCCAAGTATTTCTCAACCATGTCAGTAAAAATAGACATCATACATCTTTGAAATGTAGCTGGTGCATTACATAAACCGAATGGCATGCGTCTAAATGCAAATGTACCGTACGGACAGGTGAATGTCATTTTGTGTTGATCTTTTGGTGCTACTGTAATCTGATTATACCCTGAGTATCCATCAAGAAAATAGTAGTAGTCTCGTCCTGCAAGTCTATCCAGCATCTGGTCCAAAAACGGCAGAGGAAAGTGATCTTTCCTAGTCGCCTTGTTCAGCTTTCGGTAATCGATGCAGATTCTCCATCTTGTAACTGTTCTCGTTGGTATCATGTAACACCCCAAACCCGGTCAATACTCCATGACCGAATCTGGTATGCCACAGAGAAAATGTTTTTGAAGAAATTCGAGTTAACGATAAAATTTTAGGGAAAAATTCTTTGTTGTTCTATATTTGTAGACAACAGGTGTATAATAAGTTAAAAACTAATAATTTAATTTGAAATTCTGTATATAAAATCTTAGAACTTAGTTGCAACTCCATAGATTAGAAAACTAATTATAAATTTAAAAGAAACTCAAGCGATTAGTTTGAAAACCGTTTCTAATTGAAATTTGGAGACTTAAGTTTTTGGAAAATTGTTTTGAGTTATCAAAAAACACTTAAGTTGTTAAATTTAATCAAATGATTTATTTTACCCGATGGTAACGTTTTGAAAACCATTTCGTTTTGTAGTTTAGAAAACTTTGTGCTCAAATTAATATATATCAACCATGTAATTTCTAAGCCATATTTAAAACAAGTCCAAAACATATAATGATCCAAAAACATAATTAAAAAGGCCTTATTACAAGTCCAAATAAAGATAAAATAAAGTACCAAATCGAAGTTCTTATAAAACTGAATTTTTATTGCATGGCCTCCTCGAGTTCATCCGGCTCCTCATCCGCGATTTTACGAATCACTTAAAAAGATAAGGGAGAAGGTGAGTCACCAAGACTCAGTGCATAAATCCTTTCCCCGATTGATAAAGCATACTTACACAATTTATAACCAAGCAATACATATATAATGCACCCAACCTAGCCATCCATAACTCCTTTTCTACCCCGTGTGGTACCAAACCACTGGTAGTGCCAAACCACTGGTGACCCAAAGTCACGATATCCAATAATGTGATGCCAAATCACTGGTGACCCAAAGTCACGAATAATCAAGTTGTGGGGCCAACCCACGTGTGATACCAAATCACTGGCGACGATCCCAATACATCATAAGTGGGGCCAACACACGGTGGTACTAAGCCACTGGGACGAGTCGCTATGACGTGCCAAACCTCTGGTGTCCCAAAGACACGAAATAATATTGTGGTACCAAACCACTGGAGGTGCCAAACCTCTGGTGTCCCAAAGACACGGATATCAAATCCTTCCCCCTCCACTCATATCACCCAAACCAATGTATTACGAATATAAATCATGCCATTATACTTGATATGAACATATAAGATATATATATATATATATATATATATATAGTAGATCATGATATCATATAACAACATCATATCGAAACGGACTTACCCGAATCCTTGCTCATACCCATCAAGGTATCATATCAAAATCTCATAGTTTTCCACTTTAATAACATGATTAGTAATTTATAAATATATACATAAACCGAGTTATAAAGTGTGTAAGGTACACACCTGTCACTACCGCAAGTACTAAAATCCAAAGACCCGATCTACCGCACTAGATCACCTTGTCCTACATTCGGCCAAACCACAAATCTATAAGCAAAACCATTCGGCCAACAACACCTTAATCCCAGTAGCCTTTGGCTTTTCAACCACAAAAATAATAATGAATCGACATGAATCCTTACCACTTGACTTACCAACTTTGATTGCTAGAGAAATAAGGCTTAGATCGATTGCTTCCAAAGTCCCAAAGAGCCTAAAAGAATAATTGGTTCCTAATAATAGTTAGAACCTTGCAAACAAATGCCCAAAAATTCGGCCTTTGCCCTCAAGAAAACGACATAGAAAAGAGAAAAGAAATAAAGCAAATATGGCCATGAATACTTACCTATCTTCAAAAACCGATTGAAGAAAACCAAATGAAAACCTACCCTTGAAGATATTCGGCCAAGATAACACCAAAAGAGAGAAAGAAGATTCGGCTATGGTGGAGAAAAAGAAAGGAAAATAAAAGTGAAAATGAAATAGGAGAAGGAGGATTCGAAAATAAAAGAAAGAAGAAAATGGAAGGGGAAAATAGAATGAGGATGGATGTTTTTAACTTTGAGCAAAAGTGAAAGAAATGGGATCTGGGAAGGAGGAAGATTCGGCCAAGAGAAAGTAAAAAGGAAACGTGGTTTTGAGCAAATATCAAAAGAAAGAAAAGAGAGAGATGGGAGAAAGAGGTTCGGCCAAACACCTTGTTTGCCGAAAAAGAAAAGTGCACAAAGTGCTAAGTTGGTTTCGGTTCAAAAGGAAAAATGAAAGAAAGAAAATATAATTTGGTTCCAAAAAAAATGAGAGCTAACCCAAAAGCAAAATTGCACCTAAAGCCTAAGGTACATTCGGCTAAGGAAGAAAATTTTGGAGAGGAAAAGAAGAAATGCCAAATGGTGCATAAAATGCTAAAATTGGCCAACCAGTCCCCCCCAACTTCCTATCAACATTCGGCCACCCCCCTAGCCACACATGCCGTCCACATTCATGGACTAATGGCCTTAGAATAGTTTCCAAAACACTCTCCATCATCTAAGCCCTTTGTCCCCCCATCCTTCCATAAATCTTAAGATTCTTATCCCAAAATACAAGCTTTTCTAAACTAATATTCAACTTGCCATAAAAATTGAAAGTCCAACCTACCATAATTAGAGCTTGGCCGACACTTAATGCTAAGGTGCATAAAAATTAAGTCTTCCAAATGCAACCCATGCTACTCGAACCTCTTCCCTCAAGCAATCACTCATGCATCTTAACCACCTTGCCACTAACTCCTCTTGTGCTAGAATTTAACACTTAAATTAACTTAAGTGTCAGGTTCACCTAATCCACTTCACTAAATATACAATACTAAGAATTATTCTAGCTTCATAAATAAAATCAAGCCTTCACAAGACTATGCTAAACACACAAAATTCATACCCGAGCCAACACAAATAATAAGATAATACTCTAACTTTTAGGATGTTACATATCAACTCGTTGTTCTCATTCTCCAGGACCGTGATACCTCCTTTCTTCGGCACACACTAGACTAGACTCACCCATGAACTGTCTGAGATGGGGTAAATTATACCCGCATCCAAGCACTTGATAATTTCCTTTTTCACTACATCTTTCATGATGGGGTTCAGTCTCCGTTGTCCATCAATCGTTCCTCTCTTGCCATCTTCTAATATGATCTTGTGCATGCATACAGATGGGCTAATGCCGCGAATATCGGCTATGGTCCATCCGATAGCCTTCTTGAATTGTTTCAACACTATGATACATTTCTCTTCTTGTCCAGTAGTTAATTCAGCTAAAACAATCACAGGCAGAGTAGAGGCATTACCTAAATAAACATATTTCAAGTGTGAAGTTAATACCTTGAGTTCTAATTTAAGTGGCTCCTCGATTGATGCTTTTGGCTGGCTGTAATCTCTTTTCTCTAATTCCAAAGATTCAAAATGGGATTGTGGATTAAATCCCTTTTGATTAGCTTCTAGCAAAGCTGAGTATTCATCCTCCTCTTCCTCATTTGGGGGATCCGATGTCAAAATTCTTTCCAATGGGTCATCAACACCGTTAAGTTCCTTCTCTACTATTACTTCTCTAAATCGACTACTACAGAACAATCATCCATAGTGTCAGGATATCGCATTGACTTCAAAACATTAAATGTTACCTGATCATCCTAAACACGCATAGTCAGCTCGCCTTTTTGCACATCAATAAGGGTCCTTCCAGTTGCTAAGAATGGTCTTCCTGGGATGATTGGCACTTCTTTGTCTGCTTCAAAGTCTAGAATTACAATCTCAGCAGGAAAGATAAACTTATCTTCATGTACCAATACGTCCTCAATTTTTCCTTCTGGATGAGCTAAGGATCGATCTGCTAGTTGAAGTGTAACCGTAGTTGGTCTAACTTCACCTATCCCCAACTTTCTAAATATTGACATAGGCATCAAGTTGATACTTGCACCTAAGTCACATAATGCTTTACCATAATATGTTGATCCAATATTGCATGGTATGGTGAAACAGCCAGGATCCTTCAATTTTGGGGGTAGTTTGTTTTGAAGATATGCACTGCATTCCTTTGTCAGAGCTACCATATCAAATTCTCCAAGTCTTCGTTTCTTTGTCAAGATATCCTTCATAAACTTGACGTAGTTTGGCATTTGCTCAAGTGCTTCGACCAACGGGATGTTGATGTGAAGTTGCTTGAGTACGTCAAGGAACTTCTTGAATTGAATCTCCTGCTTCGGCTGCTGAAGTCTTTGAGGGTAGGGTGGCGGTGGTTTCATCACTGATTCTGGTTGATTCGCCTTTGGCGGTAATTCTGCATCTAACAACGTTGTTGGTTGATCAAAATTAACTGGTCCTGAGGTTTCTTTGTCGGATTCTGCCCATCTCGGTTCTAGTGAAACTGGGGTTTCAAAACTTGGTTGAACTTCTTCTTGAGCATTAGCTTGCTCCTTTTCAACTTCGACAGTGTTGGGTTCTACTATCTTCCCACTCCTCAATTGTAACTCTTTGTAATGTTCCTTCCCCGGATTTTTAGGATTTTCCGTGTCACTAGGTAAAGCACCTTGTGGTCGGTTCCTAAGTTCAGTTGCAAGCTGGCCCACTTGATTCTCCAAATTCTTCAATGTAGCTACTTGGCTCTGGATTAAAGCATCATTCTTTGCTAGATATGTCTTTAGCAAACTTTCTAGGCTATTGGATGCTTCAGCTTGAACTGGTTTCTGAACTTGTTGCTGAAAATTAGGCGGCTGGGTTGGTCTGGGTTGCATGTAAGTGGTACTGGTTCCAGCCCCTTGGTTACTCCAGGAAAAATTCTGGTGGTTTCTCCATGATGGGTTATAAAAGTTCGATTGTAGCCCTTGCCTTCCTTGGTTTTAGTTATGATTGCCCATGTAGTACACAAACTTTGGGTTCAACGGACATTCATCAAACAAATGTCCCTCCCTACAATAGACACAGGCTATATTCTCAATTTGATTAGGCGGCTGTGCTGCAAAACTATTAGACCCATTAGTAGTAAGGTTTTTAAGCATTGAGGATCTCGATGATACCTGAGATGTGAGTGAAGTAAGAGCGTCTACTTCATGAATTCCAGCGACTCGTCTTCCTAACGCTGCTCGACTTGTAGGCCATTGATAGTTGTTGCTGGCAGTCCTCTCGATAATTTCATAAGCCTCGTTATAAGACTTAGAAAGGAGAGCACCATTAGCAGAGGCGTCCACTACCATCC
Organism: Gossypium australe; assembly: GCA_005393395.2. Classification (NCBI taxonomy): domain Eukaryota; kingdom Viridiplantae; phylum Streptophyta; class Magnoliopsida; order Malvales; family Malvaceae; genus Gossypium; species Gossypium australe. The sequence continues at coordinate 58,999,559 of CM016614.1, forward strand.
TTGTGTGAGCTTTGAGACCATTATAGAATGTCTCAAGTTGAATGCAATGAGGGATTCCATGATGAGGGCATTCCCGTAATAACTCTTTAAATCTTTCCCATGCCTCATACAAGGACTCATCATCCATTTGGTGGAAAGCAGTGATCTCGTTCCTCAGCTTAGCATTCTTGCTTGGCGGAAAATACTTCATGAGGAATCTCTCGGCTAACTCTTGCCATGTAGAAATGGAGTTCGGTGGCAATGAATTCAACCAGGCACGAGCTCTGTCCCTTAACGAATATGGGAACAGCTTCAATCGTAAGACATCTTCAGAAACTCCGGCTAACTTGAAAAAATCGCTCACTTCAATAAATAGTCTTAAGTGAAGATGAGGATCTTCAGTAGGCATTCCACTGAATTGGCCCACTGTCTGAAGCATCTAGAACATGATTGGCTTCAGCTCGAATTGTTGTGCCTTGATTTTGGGTCTCCTAATACCCGGATTAAGATCGTTAAACACTGGCACGACATATTGTCTTAAGGCTATATCCCTATCATCAGCAACAAGGATAGGATTTTGAGCAGGGTTTGCTCCATTTCCTTGGTTCATATTCTCGAAATCCATTCCTTCAGTCCTTCTCTGGTTCACTTGTCTTCTTCGTTGACGAAAGGTTCGTTCTATTTCAGGTTCCACAGGGAGTAAATCAATAATCTGGTCAATACTCATAAACACCTGAAATATTCACAGAAAAACTGAGTAAGTGAAAAAAATATGTAAAATAAATAAACCAAAATGCAAAACAGATTCACAAATAATGGCTTTGAAAAACATTCCCCGCCAACGGCGCCAAAAACTTGGAACGGTGGAAATGTGCAAGTGTACACAATCGTAACAAGTAATAAAATGATAAGTAAATGTCGAGTTATCGTACCCATAGGGACTGTAAGAGGATTATTTATGAAAATGGTGCAAACACTTTGGTGACAGAAAAATATTTGGTTTTGAGGAATATTTAAAACTAAAAGAAAAACAAAGAAAAATAAAATAAAACAAAGTTCTAATGCACGATTTCAAAAACTGATTTTAATCAAGATGACATAATTGTGTTGGATTAATTGCATTTCTTAACTTAGAATTATTAAGCTCGTGTTTATACTTGTTAAAACATGGCAACTCGGTAATTTGCTAACTTATGAACATACATACAAATAAAAATCCATTCATCTATTGAACATATTTCTATGCAAATTTGAAAGATTAAACGGGCTTTAAAAGTAAACATGTTATTGCACATACATACTCATTAAATTAAACCATCTCTCGCATATTCCTATGTCGATTCAAACAACTAATTCAACCTCATAAGCATATGAAAGATCATGTGAAGTAACAAAGTATTTTTACCTGGCTATCCTCGTGTTCCTAACTCTGACCTTCTCGGCTTGGCTCCTTGGCCTAGCTTTTGATCCCCCTCAAAGGTGGTACTTGGGGGATATATATAGGCTCATGGAATGCGATTCTTTCACCCTAAGTATCCTTTTCCGACTGAAATTGCTCTTTCCAGTGACAGAGGCACGACCATGTCACACACCCGTGTAGATCGAGACCAGACCGTGTTCGAACTTCTAAAGTGAGGCACGGCCATGTGAGGTGGAGTTGAGATTGTGCTCTAAGTGTTCGTCGAGGCACGACCGTGTGGGCTATGGGCCAGCCGTGTCAATTTCAAGCAAAGGCCCATTTACTCCATTTTAGGCCCAATTTGTGTCCTTTTCATCCTCGGGTGCTTTCCTAGGTCTAAGACATGAAAAGAAAGGATTACAAGCACCTTTTTATACAAATCAAGGAATAAATCATCAAAATGTAAGCTAAATGTGGGATTAAAACATGTTACTTTTACGGTTTATCAGACCGATTTACCAAAATGCCCTTAGTGGGCCGATTTACCAAAATGCCCTTAGAGGGCTGATTTACCGAAATGCCTTAGTGGGTTGAATTATCGAAATACCCCTGGGCTACGAAATTACTAAAATACCCTCGCTGGGTCGAATGTCTGTTACACCCTCAATATTGTATAGTAATGTCTGTGTGTTTACATTACTCCTTCATATCTTGATATGTATGTTGCATTTTATCATGTTGTATGGGGAGGGTTATTGAATGAAGAGCAATGTAGCCTGGTGGCATAGCCACAGTATATACATATATATACATAATTATGGCTTTGGTTGCTCAGCCACAAATATTGTCATTAGCAGCTTGTCTGCAATATTGGTGTGCTCGGCGGGGTGAGTTGACTTGATCCCCACAGGTGTGATTGGCTGGTCGGGGGTGTGTTGCTTGGATTGGGTTGGACTGCATTTCATTATTGCACTACCATGGTTATAGGGCTTTGGCCCAGGTTGATGTTTATGGGTTCGGGCCCAGTTAATGTCGGTTTAGGGGATTACACACTGAGATCTTGTAACTCACCCCATTTTCCTTAACCTCGCAGGTAATTCCCAGCAGTAAGGACTTGGAGCCGTGGATGACTTGGTGGAGGCCATACTTAGAAACATCGCTTGCAAACTTTAGTAAATTTCCTTTTTGCTTTATTTTTAAGATTATTTTTATTCTGTGGGTTTAATATTTTGTAATAAGGCTCTGGTTAAATTTTCTTTTAAGTTTTCATTAATAACTATTCATTTCATAAACACAGGATTTTCTTAAAGCATAATTAATTGTTTTTCAAAACATCACGTTCCCGCAAATACTCAAGTTTGATTTTTCACAAGTGGAAACAGTTTTATTGTTAAAACATTAAATACTTCATAAAAAGGACATTAAACAAACCGGGTTTTTACTAACGAATATTGGAACTCGAAGTTTTAAAGAGACACGATATTTTCAACTTACGCTTAGCTTTTTAACAAACCCTCTATGTGACACGCTAGATCCGGTCATAACGTCTAGGCCAGGTTTGGGGTGTTATAGTGCCTCTTTAGCAGACCCGAACACAGGCTAAACTCGATTCACACGGCCGTGCCACACGGGCGTGTCCCTGATGTGACCTGTTTTAATTCTATTCAGAATAGGGTACTTAGAGACAAAGAAAGATATTCCAACCCCTAGAGGCCAACCTTTAAAGGGCGGTTCAGGTAGGCCGAGGAGCCAAGCCAGAGGGGCCGAATTGTGGGATTAACTCAAAGATAGCCAGTTGATTCAATTTTCTTTAGGGGGTTTTTGGGTTTTTCTTATGTTTTGTTTTATATTTTCTTTGGAGATGTATTCTTTTATGATTATGAGCTAAACCCCTCAAATACCTGAAGGGGATGAAACCTATGACGGATCTTGTTATTGTTTTTTGAACTATATGATAAATACTTGATTTGTTCTTAATTATGTGCTCTTAATTCTTGTTTTGATATTTCAGGATATTTATTCAAGTGTTGATGTCCTTTGGCAGTGGAGGAATATTCCCTGTTTAAGAGTAGATCTAGCATAGTTAAGCAGAGTTGATCGCAACCCTAGAGATAGGATGACGAAAATCTACCGGATTAGGGTCAAACCTAATATGGGAGTCCGTAGATCGAGTTACTGCAATCCTAGGTGTTTTAATTAGAAAGAGATTTCAATTAATCAACCAAGGGTTAGACGTTAGTAGCCTCGAGAGAGGTATTAATATAAATTAGGGAATCCTACAAATCAAGTCAAGTGAATAAATCGCCTGGTTCAAAGTTAAATAACAAGTGAAGTCTAGGTGGATTCTTCCTCGGGTATTGTCTTAATCAATTGGTTTTCCCCAAAAGTATTTTCCCCAATTCATTCTGTGTGTCTTATCGTCTTTAGCTTAGTAGTTAGTTAATTTCAGATGAAACAACAATTCTCTTAATTCTTAGGCTAAATAATAAAAAGAAAGTCAGTATTAGTACTTTTGGTTCCCTTGGGTTCGACATTCCGGTCTTGCCACTAAACTATACTACTGTTCGATAGGTGTGATTGCCTCAATCGTGGTGATATTTAGTTTCTAGGCTCGATCATTCATTATATAAATTTTAAGACTTTCCCACCACCATCAGATATCTGCCAACCGCAGATGTTTTGGGCGAACTCGTTAGTTTCCAGCTGGGTAGATTTGTTTTCGTGTTTTGTATATATTACGATGGCTCGATTAGTAATGTTGGGGCTTAGTTGAGACCTAGTTGTAATTGAACTAGGGTTCTGTAGATGATAAGGTTTTTAATTATTTTCTTCTCGAACTTCTATAGCGATCACAGGATCCTCTGACTTCCACTAAGTTCTGTTCCTAGATGTCTTTGCTACATATGGATATCTAGCTAGCATGTTTTTTTATGTTTTGCTTCTTCTTCTTCTTCTTCTTCTTCTTCTTCTTCTTCTTCTTCTTCTTCTTCTTCTACCTTGTATTTTTCATTAAATCTTTACAAAATTGTAAGTTAGAATCATTAACAAGGAGTTTCCAATATCTAGCTAATGTTCTGGTAAACCCTTTATGATATTATCAAAGGGATTTACATATTTATAGCAAAGCATGCATAGGTAGAATTTCTTGTGTGGAAAGAAACTTACTGATTCTAGGTTGCATGCTACCGATTTATGCATGCATGTTAGATTGTAGTAGTTTAATGATCTAATAGATATTTTGTCTCTTTATTTAGCTCAAAAAGCTAATGAAGGTCCAAGTAATAAAGGCAAGGGACCTGTTGAGTAGATTACTATAATGGACTTTCTGGTGAGTTCCTTCTTAATTCCATGTGTTATAAAATCCTTTTTTTGTATATGTTATGTAAGATAAGTGTTCCCTCCTAATGATGTAGTGTGTGGTTATGGTGGTGTTAAACCAACGTTGTCAGTGTGAGAATGGCCAGTTCATGTTTCGAGATCAAATCCCCTCCTTTTTGTGTGAACAAGTATCATCTATATGTGATATGTGATAAATGAGAAGGAGATATGTTTGTGATGCCTCCGATAGGGTAGCTATATTACAAACCTGACTAGTAGATCACGAGAAAACATGTTCAACTACTCAGAAATGATATAAGGAGTTATGGGGTGGAGAATATGCATATGAATACGAATGATTGATATGAATACAAATGATTGATATGATTCTGATTCTGATTCTAAATCCGTCAGCAACAAATGCAGGACCTCATGCATTTTGGGAAAGCACATATATTCATCGGAATTCAATATTCAAATGGAACTTAACCCTTTTTCAACCATTTCAAGCATGTATTCATTCTTATATCGTAACATCCAAGCAATTCACATAAATAATAATCACATTTCATACAAAACAACATTTAATTTAACAAAATTACATGCTCGATTAAGTTAAACGAACTTACCTCGACACTTGTTCGCGTATATAATCCACTAATCCAAAACCTTTTCTTTTCCTCTGTCTAACCTCGAATTTGTGTTGTCCGGATCTATATAAATAATTTTAATCATCAATTTCACACATTTCATATTCATTAGGACTCAATTTACATCCTAGGCAAATTTACCATTTTGCCCCTAACTTTTCCATAAATTCCAATTTTGTTCCTAGGCTCGAAAAATGAAATTTATGCAATTTACTCCCTATTCCAAGCCTAACCGAAATCTCAATATATAATTTACAGCACATATTTTCTATAAATTTCAAAAATTTTCATCAATTTTCACAACTTTACATTTTAGTCCCTAAATCATGTTGTCATCAAAAATCACTTTGTAAAAGTTGTTCATCTATCAACAACCTTTCATTTTCTACCATAAATTTCAAATTTTCAGCATATTCATCCATGACCCAAATTTCATACTCTGACAACTCTTCAAATTGATCTCCCAAATAGATAGATTAAGCTATCCCAGTTTCAAAAATATCAAAATTACTAAAAATGAGACAAGAAAACTTACCCAATTAAGCCATGAAAGTTTCTTCTCTCTCTCCTAGGGTTTTCATGTATTTTAGGTTGAAGATGACATAAAAATAAGATGATATCTTTTATCATCTTTTAATTAATTTAATTATTTCTAATTATTAATTTAGTCTTTGCCTTTTTTCTAAATTTTCATAGATGAGTCACCAAAATATCTACATACTTTTCTTTAATGGTCTAATTACCATATAAGGATCTTAAGTTTTGAATTCTATAGCTATTTAATCCTTATATCTACTAGAATTCAACTTTTGCATTTTATGCAATCTAGTCCTTCTTGTAATTAAGCACATAATCAGTAAAATTTTCTTATCAGAATTTTCACATGACATATCTAACGTATTACGGACCATGTAATAAAATAAAAATAAATTTTATTTACGGATCGGATTTGTGGTCCCGAAACCACTGTTCCGTTTTCACTGAAAATTGGGCTGTTACAACTCTTCCCCCTTAAGGATTTTTATCCTCGAAAATCTTACTAGTAAAAAGATTCGGGTATTGCTTCCTCATAGTATCCTCGGGTTCCTAGGTAGCCTCTTCTATACCGTGTCGTTTCCAAAGAACTTTTACTAATGCTGCCTTTTTTATTTTTTAACTCATTTGTTTCACGTGCCAATATTTTGATTGGTTCCTCACTATAAGTCATATCAGGCTGTATCTCAACTTCTACCGGAGAAATAACATGTGAAGGATCTGATCAATACCGTCATAACATAGACATATGGAAAACATTATAAATTCGATCAAGTTCTAGTGGTAAAGCTAACCGATATGCAACCGGTCTAATTCTTTCTATAGTCTCATATGGCCCAATGAACCGTGGACTCAGTTTTCCTTTAAGACCAAACTGGTGAACTTTCTGCCAAGGTGATACTTTCAAGAATACCTTGTCACCGACTTGAAATTCTATTTCTTTTCGTTTAATATCAGTATAGGACTTTTGACGATTAGAGGCTGCTTTTAAACTGTCTCGGATTACTTCACCTTTTCTTCAGTTTCACGGACTAAGTTAGCTCTGTGTAACTTTTTCTTATTAAGTTCTGTCCAGTACAATGGAGTTCTACATTTACGACCATACAAAGCTTTATACGGTGCCATTTTGATAGTGAACTGATAACTATTATTATAAGAGAATTCAACTAAAGGCAAATATTTTTCCCAGTTACCTTCAAGCTCAAGTATAAAACACCGAAACATATCTTCTAAAATCTGTATTACTCGTTCAGATTGGCCATCAGTCTGGGGATGAAATGCAGTGCTAAAATGTAACTGAGTACCCAGAGCTTCTTGCAATTTACTCTAGAATCTAGATGTAAACAGAGGGTCTCTAGCTGAAATAATGGAGACAGGCACTCCATGCAATCTGACAATCTCAGAGACATATAATTCAGCCAATCTATCCAAGGAAAAATCCATACGTATCAGAATAAAGTGTGTCGACTTCGTCAACCAATCGAAAATTACCCAAATGGCATATTTCTTCTTTGACGACAGGGGTAACCCCGATACAAAGTCCATAGTAATTTTTTCCCATTTCCTTTCCGGTATCGTAATCGGCTGTAATAGTCCAGAAGGTAATTGATGTTCGGCTTTTACTTGCTGACATATCAAACATTTAGATACAAACTTAGAAATATCTCGTTTCATTCCCGGCCACCAGTATATCTTTTTCAGATTGTTGTACATTTTATTACTACCAGGATGAATAGACATGTTACCATTATGAGCTTCATTTAAAATCTTCTGTACTAGTTCTGAACTTTTCGGTGCACATACTCTGCCTCTGAATAACAAACAACCATCAGTTTTGATCTGAAATTCTATGTCAGGAGTTGATTCACTATGTATCCATTTTGCTTGTAACTTACTATTAATTTTTTGAGCTTCAGATTTCTGCTGCAATAACATTGATCTAGCTTTTAACTCAGCTATGATTGAACCATCATCAAATAATGACAATCGGGTATTCATTACTCGCAAGGTATACAGGGATTTTCTGCTCAAAGCATCTAACACTACATTGGCTTTTCCCAGATGATTGTCAATAATAAGATCATAATATTTCAGTAATTCAAGCCACATGCACTGTCTCAAATTCAAATCTTTCTATGACATCAAATATTTCAAACTTTTATGATCAGTGAATATGTGACATTTTTCACCAAATAAGTAATGCCGCCATATTTTCAATGCAAACACTATGGCTGCCAATTCAAGCTCATGTGTCAGGTAGTTTCTTTCATGTGGCTTTAGCTATCTTGAAGCATAGGCTACTACTTTACCTTCTTGCATCAAAATACAGCCTAAACCATTTAACGGTGCATTACTGTAAATTATAAATTCCTTACCTGATCCAGGCTGAACTACCACCGGTGCTTATGTCAATAAAGCTTTTAATCTGTCAAAACTGTAATATCCCGAAATTGGGACTAGTAGGATTGGGCCGATTGGACTTTGGGATTAGGAAAGTTTAAAACCTTTAAGAATAAGAAAATAGTGTTTTTGCAAATTGGATTTATTAGTTAAATGGATTTGGAAGGTTACGAGGTTTATATGAATTCTCGGGTTTATTTGGGTGCTTAGTATAGTTTTGTGAAGGCTTGGAATTATTATCTAAGCTAGAATAATTTTAGTTTGAAGAATTTAGTGAAGTGGATTAGGTGAACTTGACACTTAAGTTAATTTAAGTGTTACAATCTAGCACATGAGGAGTTAGTGGCAAGGTGGTTATGGCACATGGATGGTTGCTTGAGGAAAGTGGTTCGAGTAGCATGATTAGGATTTTGAAGACTTTATTTTTATGTATCCTAGCATTAATGGACGGTCAAGCTCTAATTATGATAGGTTGGACTTTTGAATATTATGGCAAGTTGAATATTAGTTTAGGAAAGCTTGTAATTGGGGAAAAAATCTTAAGATTATGGTAGGATGGGGGGACAAAGGGCTTGAATGATGGAGAGTGTTTTGGAAATTATTCTATGGCTAATTGTCCATGAATATGGACGGTATGGGTGTCTAGGGGGATTGGCCGAATTTTTGGTTAGCTTTTGGTATGGTTTGGTGTTAGTTTTGGTAGAATTAGTGCTAGTTGAGCACATCTTTCTTTTGGGTCATTTTTGTGTTTCTCTCTAATTTGTTTACTCCTCTTAGTCGAATGTATTTTGGTCATAAGGTAAACCTTTTGCTTTATTTTCTTTTTATCCATTTGAGTTTTGTGACCAAAACTACAAAACCATCAAAAGACCATTTCTTCTCTTTTTTCCCTTATTGCCGAATGCACTTGGACTCAAAGTTCTTCCTTGATTCATCTTCTATTCTTGAGAACCCGAAACCCAAACTCCTCATTTCTATTCATCTTTTCCTCTTTGCTTTCCACAAGAGACTTTCAACATTATTTTTCTCCCTAATTTTTCACCATAGCCGAATTCTCTAAGCATTCAACTCCCTCCATTTTGGCGTGATCTCTCTTCATCATTCTTGTGCCGAAACCTTTCTCTTTGGGGTCTTGGAGCCGATTCTTTGATGGTGCTTTAGGAGTGGTGAACAACGTGTGGTAGTAAGCATATTTTCTTCCTTAGCAATCGGTTTTATTTATTTCTTCATGGGTGTGCCGAAATCAATGGATTAAGTCTTGGTTTTAGGCATGGCCGATTGTTCATAGTGCCATAAGAAGGTGTTCTTTTGTGTGTAGCTTAAGGAAGGGAACTCAGAGTGTGATTCGGGATTTGGTAGGAGACCAAATCGGCATTTAGGGAGAAGGAAGAACCACGTCTCTAGATCGTGTTAGATTCGAGCAGTTTGGGATTTCTCTAATAGGCAGGTGTGTAGTTAGCCTACCGTTTTCCGGGTATTTGTGTTATATCTGTATGTGTTAAATATGTGCTAACTAGTGCAGTGGAAATTGTGATATGGATACCCTCAATGGGTATGTCGCTAATCCGGTAAGTACCAAATCTGATCAAATGTGATTACTATTATGAATATGTGATAATATGCTTGATGAACATGCTCATGCATCTTTATATTATGTCATTATGGAATGTTGCATGTGCATGGGTTGGGATATGATATGAAAGAAGGTACGGGTGTACTTCGAGTACGTGGTTTGATGTTAGCCTTGAGCTACATCGTGGATTGACGTTGACTAAGGTCACGTTGTGGATTAATTGCGATTTAGTTCGCGTGGTTTGATGAGTGGCTGTGTGCCTCATCGTGGTTGATATCGGCTATGTGCCATATTGTGGTTGATGAGTGACTTTGTGTCCCATCGTGGTTTTGGTGTTAGCTACGGCTACATCGTGGATTGGCGCTGACTGAGGTCGCGTTGTGGATTATTGTGCTTAATTGCACGTGGACGGCATTGATTGCCTTTTGGAGTAAAAAGGAGAGGGTGATTTGATAATCCCCTGGTGTGTGGTGGTTGGATACGGGGGGTGAGTAGTGGATGAACCCTAGGTTGGGTTGGGTGCATTTTGCATAATTTTAATGGATATGTGGATTAAGTGATTATATGGGCCAAGGCCCAATTGTGGAAATGATGTGAGTAAGTTGTTCTACTATCTGAATTATGATATGATATGTGGTTGTGAGCTACGCCCACATGTGGGTGGATTTCAGTGGACTGATTACACACTGAGTCTGTGTGACTCACCCAATTTTTCTCAAACCTTACAGGTGATGCATAAAGCTTGGACCGGGTTGGAGTGGATACGAGGTGGCCCATGCAGAAGTTATTTTCCTTATTTTATACAATTTTATATTGTCAGTATTTTGGGGATTTATTTGATGTAATAAGGGCCACTTAAAGTATTTAAGGACTTTTATTATGTTTTAAGTTGGATTTTCGATTATATTATTATTTGAAAATGTTTTATTTTAAACAACTTAATTTTATTTGGAACTTTAATTATACAATGTTTTATTAGAGACAATAAATTTTCATGTTTTCACCTTTAAGTCAAATATTTTTTTTAAACGTTTTTCCGCAGTGGCATTTCAAATTCGGTCATAGCAAATGGGCCGGGTTTGGGGTGTTACAAATTGGTATCAGAGCCCGGTTCAAAACTCGGCTTTGAGGGTTTTGGGCCCAAAAACATTTTCTTAAGATGGGCTTTTCAAAGATTTGGGCTTTCATAAATTTTTCAGGTTTATTCTGGCATGGCACCTGTATCTCCGACCTGAAGTCCACCAGGTAAGTACCTCTATTTATTGTGTGAATTATTATATGATTGGTATGTGAGCATAATTGGGCTCGTAGATTAGAATATTAGGGCTATTGAACCCTATGACTAGTCTACTCAAACACAAGTGCATAAGACTTAAAAACAATCAAACAAACCTGTGAAGTAAGTCACCGAGTTAAGGTGTGGCAACCATTGTGCGCATGTCTAGGATTGGTTTCGGTGGAACCTTGGTATTTAAGTAGTCCTAGCGACTCACCTCCTCTTCACTCGAATCCTACCTAGTGCGTAGTAACGGTTCACCCTAACCAAGAGGACTTATTCACGGGCTAAACCCGGTAACTAAAACCTGAATGGGACTAGCCATACTGTTTTATAAAAACCTTAGTTTTTAAAATCACTACATTACCCCTTTTGATTTGTAGCAAAATTTATTTTGAAAATTTTTTCAAAAATGATTCCGATTTACAAAATTACCTAAATACCCTTGAGCGGTAAAATTACAAAAATGCCCTTGGTTTCTAAAAGTTTCAATACTACCCTTGATTTTAATAAAATTTTCTTACTTTGCAAAAGTATCCAAAAAAAAATAACCTTATTTTGCGAAATATCAAGATGCCTTGGAAAATTTATGAAATTACCCTTGATTGACAAAATTATCAAAATAACCGTGATTTTCAAAATTTCTACCATGGTTCTGATTTGGGAAAATTTTCGAAATACCCTCGAGTTTCGGAAAATTTCAAAGTGCTTTGATTTATTAAAATTTTTGGAATTGACCCTGAATTATTACCAAAATACTCTTATAGGACGAATGGTGAAGTTACCCCTGGGTTGGGAAGGACTGAAATGACCATAGAGGTGTAGTGAATGAATGTGTTTCTGCTTATGAATGTGAAGGTCACTCTCTGAACTAGAGTAGTGAACTTGAACTGAACCTTTGTGTGATCGACAGAACTACTTCTAAATACTTTATTTCATAAAAATTGTTTGCTGTTAATAAGTGGAACAAAATTCTGATGCATAAAATTTCTTAATCAGATTAAATCGCGACGTTAGAAATGAATTCTAGGGGACGTGGTCGTCGTGGACGTAGTAGAGGTAGAATGCTAGTATCGGAACCGGTAGGGTCTGGCCATGGGTTAGAAAATGAAGTACCGCCGCCAGCAGTGGGCGCGGAGGATCAAGATCAGACAGGAGGCGATGACGCAGTATCGCGGGCCATGTTGCGAGTGCTCGAGCGAGTGGCAGGAGCTAGTATAGGAAGCGGAGGTCGAAAGTCAGTGTCGGAATGACTCAAGTTGAACGGGGCTGAAGTTTTTAGAGGAATATCTGGAGTAGCTCCGAATGTGGCGGAGTATTGGATAGAAGCAGTCGAAAGAATAATGGACAATTTGGACTGTACCGATGAGGAAAAGCTGAAAGGTTCTGTTTCGTTGCTCCGGGATGAAGCTTATCGATGGTGGCTCACTGTCGGACAAGGTGTTCCGACAGATCGATTGGATTGGGATTATTTTAATGTTAAATTTGAAGGAAAGTACGTTGGAGCCAGTTACTTGGACTCGCAAAGAAAGGCATTTCTCAACTTGGTGCAAGGAAGTAAGTCGATAGCAGAGTACGAAGCGGAATTTGTGCGGTTAAGTTAGTACGCCAAAGGGATCGTGACCACTGATTATGAAAGGTGTGTCCAGTTCGAAGATGGGTTACGAGATGAGTTGCGAATGTTGATTGCTCCGCAAAGAGAAAGGGACTTTGCTGTTCTAGTGGAAAAAGCTCAGATCGCTGAAGAAGTTAAGAGGACTGTAAGGGAGAACCGAGAAAAGGATAGAAATTGGAACAAGAGAGTTTTGGCCCAGCAAAATCGCCGGAAGACTTTCAGAAAAGATCGAGCGTCGAGAATTCTGTACGTGCACCTGTACCAGTTGCTGAGAATCAGAATCGTTTATGTGCTCAGTGTGGGAGAACTCACACAGGAGAGTGTTGGGGTAATAGTAAGGAATGTTTCCGGTGTGGATCTAAGGCTCATTTGGTTAAGAATTGTCCTCAGACAACGAAGGTTCGTGGTCCAAACCATGGAGGGAATGGTTCTGGTCGAGGACGTGGAACACCCGGTAGAGGTGCTGAAGGTTCGGATGTGGGACAACCAAGGATGTGATAGAGGGTAAGTTCCTTGTTTTGCTTTAGAGATAGCTCATTCTTGTGTTGCTAGTGAAGTGCTTGGAACCTTGGATGCGAACTTAGGAACTGTGCCTAGAAGATAAGATAGTTTTATTAAGATCAGAGTGCGCAGCATAAGCGTAGTGTGATGAGTAGGATTGCATGACTGTTAGTTAGCTGGAAATTTCGAGGACGAAATTTCTTTAAGGAGGGTAGAATTGTAATATCCCAAAATTAGGCCTAGTAGGATTGGGCCGATTGGACTTTGGGATTAGGAGAGTTTAAAACCTTTAAGAATAAGAAAATAGTGTTTTTGCAAATTGGATTTATTAGTTAAATGGATTTGGAAGGTTACGAGGTTTATATGAATTCTCGGGTTTATTTGGGTGCTTAGTATAGTTTTGTGAAGGCTTGGAATTATTAGCTAAGCTAGAATAATTTTAGTTTGAAGAATTTAGTGAAGTGGATTAGGTGAACCTGACACTTAAGTTAATTTAAGTGTTAAAATCTAGCACATGAGGAGTTAGTGGCAAGGTGGTTATGGCACATGGATGGTTGCTTGAGGAAAGTGGTTCGAGTAGCATGATTAGCATTTTGAAGACTTTATTTTTATGTATCCTAGCATTAATGGACGGTCAAGCTCTAATTATGATAGGTTGGACTTTTGAATATTATGGCAAGTTGAATATTAGTTTAGGAAAGCTTGTAATTGGGGATAAGAATCTTAAGATCATGGTAGGATGGGGGGACAAAGGGCTTGGATGATGGAGAGTGTTTTGGAAATTATTCTATGGCTAATTGTCCATGAATATGGATGGTATGGGTGTCTAGGGGGATTGGCCGAATTTTTGGTTAGCTTTTGGTATGGTTTGGTGTTAGTTTTGGTAGAATTAGTGCTAGTTGAGCACATCTTTCTTTTGGGTCATTTTTGTGTTTCTCTCTAATTTGTTTACTCCTCTTAGCCGAATGTATTTTGGTCATAAGGTAAACCTTTTGCTTTCTTTTCTTTTTAGCCATTTGAGTTTTGACTATTTTGTTTTTAATTGTTCTTTCTCCCCTCAAGTGCATTCCTTCTTTCTTTTCTTTTTGTGACCAAAACTACAAAACCATCAAAAGACCATTTCTTCTCTTTTTTCCCTTATTGCCGAATACACTTGGACTCAAAGTTCTTCCTTGATTCATCTTCTATTCTTGAGAACCCGAAACCCAAACTCCTCATTTCTATTCATCTTTTCCTCTTTGCTTTCCACAAGAGACTTTCAACATTATTTTTCTCCCTAATTTTTCACCATAGCCGAATTCTCTAAGCATTCAACTCCCTCCATTTTGGCGTGATCTCTCTTCATCATTCTTGTGCCGAAACCTTTCTCTTTGGGGTCTTGGAGCTGATTCTTTGATGGTGCTTTAGGAGTGGTGAACAACGTGTGGTAGTAAGTATATTTTCTTCCTTAGCAATCGGTTTTATTTATTTCTTCATGGGTGTGCCGAAATCAATGGATTAAGTCTTGGTTTTAGGCATGGCCGATTGTTCATAGTGCCATAAGAAGGTGTTCTTTTGTGTGTAGCTTAAGGAAGGGAACTCAGAGTGTGATTCGGGATTTGGTAGGAGACCAAATCGGCATTTAGGGAGAAGGAAGAACCACGTCTCTAGATCGTGTTAGATTCGAGCAGTTTGGGATTTCTCTAATAGGCAGGTGTGTAGTTAGCCTACCGTTTTCCGGGTATTTGTGTTATATCTGTATGTGTTAAATATGTGCTAACTAGTGCAGTGGAAATTGTGATATGGATACCCTCAATGGGTATGTCGCTAATCCGGTAAGTACCAAATCTGATCAAATGTGATTACTATTATGAATATGTGATAATATGCTTGATGAACATGCTCATGCATCATTATATTATGTCATTATGGAATGTTGCATATGCATGGGTTGGGATATGATATGAAAGAAGGTACGGGTGTACTTCGAGTGCGTGGTTTAATGTTAGCCTTGAGCTACATCGTGGATTGACGTTGACTAAGGTCACGTTGTGGATTAATTGCGATTTAGTTCACGTGGTTTGATGAGTGGCTGTGTGCCTCATCGTGGTTGATATCGGCTATGTGCCATATCGTGGTTGATGAGTGACTTTGTGTCCCATCGTGGTTTTGGTGTTAGCTACGGCTACATCGTGGATTGGCACTGACTGAGGTCGCGTTGTGGATTATTGTGCTTAATTGCACGTGGACGGCATTGATTGCCTTTTGGAGTAAAAATGAGAGGGTGATTTGATAATCCCCTGGTGTGTGGTGGCTGGATACGGGGGGTGAGTAGTGGATGAACCCTAGGTTGGGTTGGGTGCATTTTGCATAATTTTAATGGATATGTGGATTAAGTGATTATATGGGCCAAGGCCCAATTGTGGAAATGATGTGAGTAAGTTGTTCTACTATCTGAATTATGATATGATATGTGGTTGTGGGCTAAGCCCACATGTGGGTGGATTTCAGTGGACTGATTGCACACTGAGTCTGTGTGACTTACCCAATTTTTCTCAAACCTTACAGGTGATGCATAAAGCTTGGACCAGGTTGGAGTGAATACGAGGTGGCCCATGCAGGAGTTATTTTTCTTATTTTATACAATTTTATATTGTCAGTATTTTGGGGATTTATTTGATGTAATAAGGGCCACTTAAAGTATTTAAGGACTTTTATTATGCTTTAAGTTGGATTGTCGATTATATTATTATTTGAAAATGTTTTATTTTAAACAACTTAATTTATTTGGAACTTTAATTATACAATGTTTTATTAGAGACAATAAATTTTCATGTTTTCACCTTTAAGTCAAATATTTTTTTTAAACGTTTTTCCGCAATGGCATTTAAAATTTGGTCATAGCAAATGGGCCGGGTTTGGGGTGTTACAAAAACTCTACTGGCATTTATCAGAACAATCAAATTTTACATCTTTCTATAACAAACGAGTCATTGGAGAAGCTATCATTGAAAATTTTTGTACAAACCTCCGATAATAACCAGCTAGTCTCAGAAAACTTCAGACTTCAGATACATTCTTTGGTGGCTTCCAATTAACAACGGCTGAAATTTTATTCGGGTCTACCCTGACACCTTCAGTAGATACTATGTGCCCAAGGAAACTAACATCCCCTAGCCAAAATTCACATTTACTGAATTTGGCATACAATCATTTCTCGTAGAGTTTGCAACATTATTCTCAAATGCTCAGTATGTTCATTTTCATCTCGAGAGTAAACCAAAACATCATCTATAAATACCACTACAAACCTGTATAAATATGGGCTGAAAATTCTGTTCATCAGGTTCGTAAAGACTGTAGGTGCATTTGTCAGACCGAATGGCATTACAAGAAACTCATAGTGTCCATACTTGGTCTAAAAGTTATCTTGGGTACATCTGAATCTTTTACCCGTAGTTGATAGTAACCAAAACGGAGATCAATCTTTGAAAATACAGTGGCACATTTTAACTTGTCAAACAAGTTATCAATACGAGGTAATGGATACTTGTTCTTTATTGTAACTTTGTTGAGCTGTTTGTAATCAATGAACAGCCTCAATGATCCATCTTTCTTCTTTACAAATAGAACCGACGCACCCTAAAGTGAGAAACTAGGTCGAGTAAAACCTCTGTCAATTAATTCTTGCAACTGTGCTTTCAACTCTTTTAGTTCAGTAGGAGCCATCTTGTAAGGTGCTATGGATATATGTGTTGCACCCGGAACAAGATCTATAGAGAATTCCACTTCTCTATCCGGCGGTAAACCAGGTAATTCTTTTGGGAGTACATCAGGAAATTCACATACGACCGGTACTGACTGAATCTTTGACTTAGATACTTTAGTATCCAACACATATGCAAGATAAGCATCATACCCCTTTCTAACATATTTCTATGCTAATATTACTGAAATCACATTAGGTAATCCATCCAGTTTATCAGATTCAACATGAAGTAATTCACCACTCTGACATTTCAATACAATATATTTCTGTTTACAATTAACCACTACATCATATTGGGTTAACCAATCCATTCCCAAAATCACATCAAATTCATTGAATGGCATTAACATCAAGTCAGCCGAAAAGCAATAACCTTTTACCATCAACGAATAGTTTTTACAGACTTTATCCACCATAAGATGCTCGCCTAGGGTGTAATAGCCCCAGACCTGGCCCAGATGTTATGGCCGAATCCGGGAATGTCACATTAAAGGCATAATTCAAAACGATTTTGCTAAGTTAAAATTTAAGACCCAAAAGCCCAAAATCCTTGAGTCTTGTTAAGTTATGATAAAAGCCCATTTAATTATTTTAAGAATTTCGAAAACCATGTTTAAACATAAGAAATTTACTCAGGTTTAATAATTAAGTAAATAGTTGAAACAACAAAACTCAAAATCCAAAGTCAAATCGGAGTACAAGGCCTTATTACATCCAATGTAAATAAAGTAAGTAAAATCATGTCTTTTGAGACAAATAAATAAAACTTCTAAGTATCTTATAGTGCGGCCATCTCCGAGTCCTCTCCCACGTCGAGTCGTTTACTGAAGATCACCTGAAACATTTAATAAAAACGGGGTGAGTTTCGAAACTCAGTGTGTACGACCCTTGGTAATCCAATCAACATAAAATTATCACATTGGGCCTAAGCCCTATAAAAAATGGTGTTCTTGGGCCTTAGCCCACAATGATCTCATATCACATTAGTAACACATGAATGCAATGCACCCATCCCAAATCCAAACCTGCACTCCATTTCCCTTCCAACCCTACAGTGTGGGGATATAAATATCAACCCACCCATCCCTATACTCCAAAGGTAGCACCAGCAGCGGCACTACTCAAACGTTGTAGCAAAGTTGCTATAATGGGCTTAAAGCCACCGGTGGATCCATGGTCGTCAAGCGACTATGTGATCCTCAAATCTTCCTCTGTATCATCAAAACCCACCCAAGTGCAACATATATTTCATGAATGCAACATACACATTTCCACACATTCGACACTTAGGGGTATTTTAGTCATTTCACTACCCAAGGGTATTTCTGTAAATCTACTCTACAGGGGTATTTAGGTAATCTTGCAAAACATGGGTATTTTGGAAATTTTGTAAATCAGGGATATTTTGGTAATTTCGCAAATTAAGGGTATTCTGGTAATTTTACAAATCAGGGGTATTTTAGTAATTTTGCAAATCTAAGGATATTTTGGTAAATTTAGTCCCTCTCGGGTTATAGTTATGAACTTTGGCCCATTAACAAGTCCTAACGGCTAAAGTGAACAGACACTATGCACCAGGTAGGACTCCAGACAAGAGGGGGTGGGCCACTAGGACCGTTTAAGTACCAAGTTCTCCCTAGATCCAATCCTAGACATGCATATGTCCGTTGCCACACTCTAACCCAGCGACTTGTCCACGGACATGTTTAATTATTAGATTAAGTCTTATGCGGTTTAAGAGTTGTTCAGAACTAGGCCTAAAGTCCATTAAACCCTAGCATACTTGTCTACGTCCCCATAAAGCCCATCAAGCCCATTTCACGTTCATATAACCCATTAATCCCAAATCACATCCTTATGGCCCATTAGGCCCATAACTCATTCATATGGCCTATCAGGCCCAAAACAATTCCAGATCATGTAACATGCATGACTAACTCAATTCATATAACCAAATCAATCAATTTCATCAAACGTAGCCTCAGGGCCCACCGAGCCCATTTAGCCACTTTCGGCTTTTCGGCATTGTCGATATCATGTGTGTGTAGTGTTTGTAAACACCTGGTTATTGCGATGTGCTATACTATCCTTGGTCTTGAACCTAAAACCAACCAACCTTCAATCAATCACCCATATTTAATCAAAATATTTACCAAAAGTCGAAGCCTTACCGTAACCTTCCCGTATGCCACACGTTCTAGTAGCCCTTCCTTAGCTAGTATTTGCGAATGTCCCTAGATCTGCACCTAAACATATATCATCAAACTCAAGTGATTCATATTCCACATAAGTCACCCCAACAAACCATACCTACATTCGGCAATCGACTAATCCATAACTGAGGCGAATACACTTACCACTTTGCTAACGATCCTTACACTCCAAATTCATTAAACCTTTAAAGCCATCATGTCATTTGTCATTTTCTTGCTCACTTAAAAATTTTATGAGACCCAAAGCTCAATAGGCACAATTCTTCTAGGCCCAAATTCAGGGCGTTACATAGAGGGTTTAAAACTTTAACCATAAATTCAGTGAATTCAATAGGTAAATTTTTAGCAGACACTAAGTTCGTGCATATATATGAATGTGTGGAACTAGGATCAATCAATGCAGTAATATTAGTATCAAGTAGAGAAAATGTACCAGTAATGACATCTGGTGCAAAGGCACCTTCTCTAGCACGAATAGCATATGTTCTTATAGGTGCACGTGCCTCAGATTTAACTGTTGTATCCCTAGTAGTACCTCGACTACCACTAACATTGCCAAGGTGACGAGGTGGTCTGCCTCTCGGGACAGGATTACTAGGCTTTGGAGCTGGTTCTATTTCTTTTTCAACTCTTTCTGGTCAATCTCTGAGAAAATGATCAAGTGAACCACATCCATAACAAGCTCCACTTCTCGACCAACATTCTCCATGATGAAATTCATTACAATATTTACATTTCGGTTTTGGATTACCAACACTACCCACACTGGTTACAAATGGAGATGAAGACCTCGAGTTAGAACGTTGAGAGCCCTGCTCTCTTCTAGAATATCTCGTAGAGGTGGCAACACAATCATAATTTGCTATACATATACCCAAAATAAGCTAGTGGATAGTGTGATGATGCTCCAATGATCTCTAACCTTCGGGAGCTTCCGAGCATTATATAATAGGGGAAAATAAAATAGAGTAAGCAATACATGCTTAGTAAGTTCGTATAACAGAAAACTAAACTTACCGGTCCTGTTTATTAAATGTAAGCATATAATAACATATTTTCCATCAACTTGGAAAATTTTCCTAAATACAAACATTCAATCAAACATGTTAGTCACAAAATTTCCATATACATCAAGTAAACATACATGAGCTCATCATGCCATATTGTTTCAAGACATTATCATTCCATCTCATAATTCTCTCATCTCGCCAAGAGTTTTGTCTGTTGAACTATTGACGTTCCGATGAATGCTCAAGTGGTACACTCGAGGTGTACGATTCAATAACCCGTCAATTCTTTTTCAATGGTACCCATTAGGGCACTTAATTAAGAAACACATTCTCGAGCCACATATCGTATAATAAGATTACCAATCCAGGCTAAATCCTTTATTTACCGTATACTCAAAAGAGTTCAATTAGGATTACCAATCCAGCCTAAATCCTAATTGTAATGTATTCTTGAGAGGTATTATATCAAGATTACCCGTCAGGGCTAAATCCTTTCTATAATGAGGTCAATAGGATTACTCGTCCGAGCTAAATCCGTCAGCAACAAATGCAGGACCTCATGCATTTCAGGAAAGTACATATATTCATCGGAATTTAATATTCAAACGGAACTTAACCCTTTTTCAACCATTTCAAGCATGCATTCATTCTTATATCGTAACATCCAAGAAATTCACATAAATAATAGTCACATTTAATACAACACAACATTTAATTTAACATAATTACAAGCTTGATTAAGTTACACGAACTTACCTCGACACTTGTTCGCGTATATAATCTACTAATTCGAAACCTTTTCTTTTCTTCTTTCTAACCTCAAATTTGTGTTCTTCGGATCTATATAAATAATATTAATCATCAATTTCACATATTTCATATTCATTTGGACTCAATTTACGTCCTAGGCAAAATTACCATTTTGTCTTTAACTTTTCCATAAATTCCAATTTTGTCCCTAGGCTCGAAAAATGAAATTTATGCAATTTACTCCCTACTCCAAGCCTAACCAAAATTTCAATATCTAATTTACAGAACATATTTTCTATAAATTATAGAATTTTTCATCAATTTTCACAACTTTATAGTTTAGTCCCTAAACCATGTTTTCATCAAAAATCACTTTGTAAAAGTTGTTTATCTATCAACAACCTTTCATTTTCTACCATAAATTTCAAATTTTTAGCATATTCATCCATGAACCAAATTTCATACTTTGATAACTCTTCAAATTGATCTCCCAAATAGATAGATTAAGCTATCTCGGTTTCAAAAATATCAAAATTACTAAAAACAAGACAAGAAAACTTACCCAATTAAGCCATGAAAGTTTCTTCTCTCTCTCCTAGGGTTTCCATGTATTTTAGGTTGAAGATGACATAAAAATAAGATGATATCTTTTATCATCTTTTAATTAATTTAATTAATTCTAATTTCTAATTTAGTCCTTACCCTTTTTCTAAATTTCCATGGATGAGTCACCAAAATATCTACATACTTTTCTTTAATGGTCTATTTACCATATAAGGACCTCAAGTTTTGAATTCCATAGCTATTTAATTCTTATAGCTACTAGAATTCAACTTTTGCATTTTATGCGATTTAGTCCTTCTCATAATTAAGCACATAATCAGTAAAAATTTCTTATCAGAAATTTCACATGATATTTCTAACATATTACGCACAATGTAATAAAATAAAAATAAATTTTATTTTCAGATCGAATTTGTGGTCCCGAAACCATTGTTCCGATTTCACTGAAAAAAATGAGTTGTTACATTATTGACTTAATTTAATTTGATAGTTAAATATTAAATGAATTAAACGTACGAGCTTGTTGTACACAAATAGAAAACATAGTTAAAATTAATATATGAATTTGATTCATATAAAATTTTAACAAAATATAGTTTAACGAAATTATTCTAATAAATTATTATAATTATGATTTCGGTCAAACATTGAAACATGGTAGTTATAACTCTTTTTGGAAAGAATACAACGTGTTTAATGCTTTCCATATGTTCTCTATAGTATTGATTTCATTTTCAATATATGCATTCCAAAATCCCGAATTAGGATAAGTGTGTTTTCAAAGAAAATTCAGAAAAAAGGTCTAGCAACCATTTTGGGAGATTTTTCTCTGGAATAGTTCCAAAAGAGTTTTGTTGTTCATTTTAATACTGGGTGGACTTGGAATTGACATCAAATCAACATCAACATTTCATTGTTTTCGGTTAAGAAGGCATATCTTCAACCCTATTTAACCCATTTCATTACTCGTACATGGATCCATAGCTGTGGGTCACCAAAATATTTTTTTCGCTGGGCCACGGGGCGTACTAGTGGTCCCAACATGTGGATCAAAGCCCGTGATGAATGCACACAAAATGTCCCATAGTAATCAACTAATTAAATGGGGCTCATATGACGCACTTGAACTGGCCTGATTCATGGAACATATGGAGAAGCCCATTTACTTGAAGCCTTGGTAGCCCAGTGAAATAATATAGTAAAAAGTAGAGTTACTAGGTTGATCGCGCCCTGACGTGCATGCATCGGGACTTAGAATAATGCAATTAAATATAAGTGAAGTGTGGTGTCTGCAAGTGTTGTAATATAGTAAATTTACAACAGAATACTGGAAGCATTTCGAGGATCGTACCCAAAATATTGCTAGTGTAACATCCCAAAATTTGAGGGTTAGTAGAATCGGGATTGTGAATCGAGAGAGAGAGTGGTCATAATCGGGATTGTGAATCGAGAGAGAGAGTGGTCATTCCCTAAATTTTGAGATTATTTGTGCATTTTTAGGAAATAAATGAGGTATTGGTTTGTTGGCTAAGTGTTAATGAAACATTCCTTGAAACTCAATTTCAAATCCCTTCTATCGCATCATTTTTATTATTTTGCAAATTTTGCCTCAAACCCTAGTATTTGACATGCATTGTTTTTAAATAAATATTGAAAATTTATTTCAACAATAAGGTAATAGCCCAATGGTTAATTGATAAGAGTAAAAGCATGAAAATTAAATTGAGGTCCCAACTTCGAATAATTTCCCATGTAAAATAATTAAATTTTACAAAATCCATTGTTTTTAACGTGTGTGCCACCCATACCCTTGTAATCCTAGGTATAAATGCTAAATTTTACACAAAATAATAAGCCTTTATTCTATTTTTACTTACTCTAGTCGTTCCTCCCTTCTTCTCTCCTCTTTTCTCTTCAATTTTTTTCCTTTCTCCATTGTTGGCGTCCCCCATAACACCTAGTTTTATCATCTTTTTTGTTTCTTTTTGCCACAAGATTTTTCATAATCTCCTCAATCATACTGCTGTCATTTTTCTCTAATTAAATCAGCCCCAAATATGAAATCTTGAATCTCCAAGATCGATTCCTAACGTTGCCAAGAAGTGCCATTGCCGCACCTTTCAATTAGCTTGTGTAAGGTCTGTTTTTCCTTCAATTTCTTGATTAATCTTGTAAATTAAAAACCTAAATTTCCAAATCCTGAATTCGGAAGAGTTTCAAAGATTTTAAAAGTATTTTTCCAGCTTTTAAAAGGATCTCAAAATCATTATTGAATCAACCCCAATTTTGGCCAACATGGGTGGTGGTGATTGGGCCTAGGTGCAAGAAAGCGGGCTGTTTTGTTTCTAAATTTTTGCCCATATTTTTCCAGAATTAATTTGAGTTCTTGAACCCTCATAATCAGCCTTTGATCACATATCAATTAGGGAAAAAGCTCCTAATCAATTGGCCATTAGGATACCACAAATTGAGAAGTATAAGTACGATTTAATGTAAACTAGTTTGTTGTTTCAACATATTTATTGGGTAAAGGTTATAGATTGATTAAATGAAGGATTTTAATCAATATTGGATACTTATTTTCCAGTATGTAAATGTGTAAGGTACTAACCCGAACGCCCCAACTCAATCGTAAAGCCGAAAAACATTCGCGCGTACAATTCGTATCAAAATGCTGTAAGAAATCTAACTAGTTTGAATTTGTAAAATAGTTGTAATTGTGACGATTGGTTTGACCCATAAGTATATTTTTAGGGGCCTTTTTAAGATTTTAATTAATTGAATGTATACTTATTTTTAATTTAGGTTCATTTTAAGGTTTATTAAGTATATCGGAAGATTAACTAGTGTGCTGCGAAAAAGCATAAAATAAGGTGTGAGTCCTAAACTCATAAACTTGTTTGATAATGATAATTACCATGCTATATTTGATGATTTAGCTTGCTGATAGGACTGAATTAATAGCCAAATAAATAATTTGTAAGTGGGAACCAGGTACGTTTCGAGCCCTAAAAGATTGATGTGTTGCAAAGTTGTTACTTTGACAGTGTGATTATGTGATTGAAATTGTGATGCATGATTGTCTTATTTGGTATGAGATTGGTTGTATGTATGGCATTTTTTGCTAAAATATGATTTTATGCAAGATATAATTGCATGGAAAATTTGCTATGTTATATTGGAAAGGTTTCTATACATGCACATTGGAAATTCATAAAAGTATGTGAAATTGTGTAATGTAGAATGATATCATCTTAATGGTAATTTAAAATTTGGGAAATTGATTACATTCACTGAAAGTATTTGATTATTGAGGGCATGTTGAACATGTCATTTAAATGTGAAAAATATTAAATTATGGCTATGTATGAGATTGTATGACATATTGCACGCGCATTAGGATGAGAAATTTCCGTGGTTGACAGAGGAGTTCTTTGTAGTAATGGCGGCATATTAAGTTCACATTTATTCGTAGTCAGTGCACTACATTTGGAGTACCGAGGGGATTGGCGATTATATCGCATTATTTTTTATTTGGCAGTTTTACTGCATTATTGTTATTAGGTGGTTTTACCACATCGAGCTATGCTCGCATTCGTTGGAGTTTGGCAAACAGGTTATGGGGAACTCGTGGTGTGTAGTGGATGGTTTGGGTAGGTACCTTTTTGCATTGCATCATGCTCACAACATTGGAAACATGAAAATATACACACTTTTTCATGCCCTTTTTAACTCAAATAAATGCAGTTTTGGTAAAATTATTGTCAAAAAATATATAATTATTATAAAATAATTATTTTATACTTCAATTATTAACATAATGAATTTTAATTAATTTTATAATAAATTTTGATTAATTTTGATCATTTTTTGACAGATTCACACAAAGGACAAAAATTGGCTCAGTAGACACTACTAGAAGCGCAAAACCGAGAAGCGATTTTTGAAGCATCGAGACGAATGAATTTTTCAACTAAAGATAGTCCAAATTATGTTTATTAATTAATAATATAATTAATTTTAATTTTAATCCAATTTAATTTGGGTTAAATAAATTATTATTAATTAATTATGAAAAGTGGCCCAGTTGAGCTGAACTGAGAAAACCGAACCAACCAAGCTATGGGCAGCCCAAAACCGTCCAGCTTGCTGACCCAATCAGCTTACTTGGCTGATTAATTGGCTTGCAAAAACACCCTTGAAGACTTCGTCAAAATGTAAACAAACCCTCTCTTTTAGTACCTTTCTAGATTTGCCCCAGCCTTAATATAGCAAGTTTGAAAGCTTCAAACTTGCCACATGTGTGGCCGGCCAAGGGAGGGCTCTTTGGATGCTGATTTTGGCTATTTTTAGCAGCCCTCTCACCCTATAAAAAACCTCCCTTGGATGCTTATTTCAACACACCACAACATTTTCATCTCTTCTCTTCTCTATCAACTTTCTCTCTTATATTCCATCCGTTTTCCCTTGTCCTCTTGCCAATTTTACCTCTTGAAAAAGATTCGTCCATCCATCATTTGGAGCAGCATTCAAGTATTCATAGAAGCCTTGGTTCGACAAGAACAAGTGAAGAAAGAAGAGTGGAGCAACTCAGCCAAACCACAGAGAAACAATGGATTTGCTTCTTGTTCCCTATCTTTTTAAATTTTGTTGTTGTTATGATAAATATGTCTATGGATATTTATGTTGATATGATTCATTTAATTGATATGGCTTAAATTTAATCTGTGTAGGTTGATTGTATTTCATCTTCTTAATTTATTAAAATTGTGTTTGTGTTGTTATAGGCCCCGGTAAGATGTTTGATTAAATAAAACCATGACTAAGTTATTCTTGCATTACAATTGTAAGGTAACTAATGAATTAATTATTTAAACAGATTGAAATTGTAATTAATTGACACGATACTTAATCTGTGCATGTTTAATCATCTAAGGTAGCTGAGGGTTAAATTAGCAACGGTATCAAGAGATATAATTGCCTTGCATAACTTGCAAGATTTTTGTGATTAAACTGTTCAAGGTAGAAATACATTGTTGCCTCACTTAATCTTTTATGTGCTTATGAGATTGAATTAATTGTTTGAATTGACATAGAGATATGTACAAGAGATTGTTTTGATTTCATAAATATGTATGTGCATTAATATATTTGTCTACTAAAAATTGTTTAATAGGTTGAATTGACATAGAGAAATAGTCAAGAGATAAATGGATTTTGGTAGGTAAGTGTGTTCATAAGTTAGCAAATTACCGAGTTGCCGTGAATTTATTCGTAACAACATAAATATGAGTTAATAATTCTAAGTTAAGAAATGTAATTAATCTAACACAATTATGTCATCTTGATTAAAATCAGCTTTTGAAATCATGCATTAGAACTTTATATTATTTTATTTTATTTATTTTACTTTGTTTTACTTTGTTTTCTAGTGTTTAATCATTTCTCAAATCAAAATATTTTTCTTCACCAAAGTGTTTTAAATTGCATTCATAAATAATTGTTTTCACAGTCCCTGTGGGTATGATAACTCGAGATTTACTTGTCACTTTATTACTTGTTGCGATTGTGTACACTTGCACTTCGTCGTTCCAATTTTTTGGCGCCGTTGCCAGGAATTGTTTTAAAAAGTCATTAGTTGTGAATTTGTTAATTTTTCATTTTGGTTTATTTTTCTGTTCAATTTTAACTTAATTAATTTTTATGTGATTATTTCAGGTGTTTATGTGTATTGACTAAATTATCAATTTACTCCCTATAGACCCTGAGATTGAACGAACTTTTCGACAGGGAAGAAGACAAGCAAGTCAAAGAAGGACTGAAGATATGAACTTCGAAAATCTGAATCAAGGAAATGGAGTAGGCCCTACTCAAAATCCTATCATTATTGTTGATGATAGGGTTAGAGATTTAAGACAGTATGCCATGCCAGTGTTTAATGATCTTAATTCGGGTA
Source organism: Gossypium australe (assembly GCA_005393395.2). Classification (NCBI taxonomy): domain Eukaryota; kingdom Viridiplantae; phylum Streptophyta; class Magnoliopsida; order Malvales; family Malvaceae; genus Gossypium; species Gossypium australe. Next base: position 59,027,045 of record CM016614.1, read on the forward strand.
TTAGGAGACCTGAAATCGAGGCACAACAGTTCGAGCTGAAGCCAGTTCCAGATGCTTCAGACAGTGGGCCAATTCAGTAGAATGCCTACCAAAGATCCTCACCTATACTTAAGATTGTTTATGGAGGTGAGCGATTCTTTCAAGTTAGTCGGAGTACTTGAAGATGCATTATGATTGAAGCTATTCCCATCTTCACTAAGGGACAGAGCTCGAGCCTGGTTGAACTCATTGCCATCAAATTCAATTTCCACATGGCAAGAGTTAGCAGAAAGATTCCTCATGAAATATTTTTCGCCTAGCAAGAATGCTAAGTTAAGGAACGAGATCACTGCTTTCCAACAAATAGATGATGAGTCCTTGTATGAGGCATGGGAAAGGTATAAAAAATTATTACAGAAGTGCCCTTATCACGAAATCCCACATTGCATCCAACTTGAGACATTTTATAATGGTCTTAATGCACACATGAGGATGGTAGTGGACGCTTCTGCTAATGGTGCTCTCCTTTCTAAGTCTTATAATAAGGCTTACGAAATCACTGAGAATATTGCCAGCAACAATTATCAATGGCCAACCAATCGAGCAGCATCAGGAAGATGAGTTGCTGGAATACATGAAGTGGACGCTCTTACTTCACTTGCATCTCAGGTATTCATAATATCTTAAATGCTTAAAAATTTTACCACTAATGGGTTTAATAATTTTGCAGCTCAACCTCCAAATCAAGTTGAAAATGTAGCCTGTGTCTATTGTGAGGAAGGACATTTGTTCAAAGAAATCAAAACCAGAATTCGTGTATTACATGGGTAACCAGAACCAAAACCGAGGAAGGTAAGGAATGCATTCCAATTTCTATAACCCAGCATGGCAAAACCACTCGAATTTTTCTTGGAGTAACCAAGGGGTGGGAACCAGTAACAATTATCCTCAACCTAGACCAACCCAGCCACCTGGGTTTTCCCAACAAGCTCAGAAACCAACCCAAGCTGAACCTGTAACAGTCCGATTTTGGCCCTAATCGGAACGGTGGTTTCGAGACCACGAATCTGAGTTAGAAAAATATTTTATATTATATTTGATATCTATGATATATGTTTGAGCATGTGTTAAAATATCGTGGATTAATTTGTCCGTTTGTGTGTTCAATTAAAGAAAAGGACTAAATCGCATAAGTGATAAAAGTAGCATTATTGCTTGATTGAGTGGTTAAATTAATGTGTCTTTATATAAGGGAGGACTTATGTTGAAAATTGTCCATTTTTAATGGGATAGTGGACGGCAACATGCATTTTTCATAATGAAATTATATGTTATGTTATAATATATTATACTAATATTATAATCATGTAATAATAAAACATAAAATGAAAGAGAACACATGCATATTCATCTTTCTTCAACCGAAACAAAAGAGAAAAGAAAGAAGTTTAAGCTCTCAAAACATTCGGCACTTGCATGTTTGATTAAAGTTAGTAATTGAGTTCGGTTTTTAATAATTTTTACGTTTTTGAGATCGTTGCTTCGAATACTATCCGACCCATGTTAGAATTTTTGAGATTAATGTCTATATGATATTCAGCCATGGAAGGAAGCTTGTGCTTTGTGATGTTTGATGATTTTGAATTAAAGTTATGTTGTAGATTAACATATTTTGTATTGGAAATTTTGATGATTTTGAGTAATTAGGGTTAAATTGTAAAAATTGAAATATGAAGGGTCAAAATGTGAAATAAATGGCATGTATGAGTTTGTATAAAAGTATTGAAGATTCGGCCCTAAAGGAGTATATGTAAATTTTGTGTATTTTGTATTTTATGCAATAGGGACAAAATTGTAAAAGTTGTAAAGGTCAGGGGTAAAATGGTAATTTTCATAATTATGTTTTTTGGATTAAATTGAATGAAAATATATTTGAATGAGCTTAATTTGGAATGATTTAGATCAAGAACAAAAAGAAACGGGATTGGATCGAGGAAAGGCGAAGTTGAACGAATAGCCGGGAAACCTTAATTCGACAATTTTCGAGGTAAGTTTTTAAGTAATTGGATGGAATGAATTTGAATATATATATATAATGTGAATATGAATAATTGAATTAAGCATATTTAAACTCTTATTGCCGAATGTGATATGGAATGGGATGAAATATAAATAAACTAGCCGAATGTAAATGTATAAGTGTTGATTCATTGAGTAATATCAGTGCATGAATGAATAAAGAGGTAGCTAAATGTAAATATAAAATGAGAGAGATGTTGTTTTGAATAGATGGATGTAAATGTATATATATATATATATACATGTATTTTAGTTGTGCTGAATGAAATGGAATGATATAAGGAAATTGAGTTGTTGTTGGACATTCGAATGTTTGAGTATGTATGTATGAGAATGAAATTATAAGTGTTAGCATAAATAAAGAAAGGTCCGGTTAAGGGGCACTATGTGTGCGGGCTTAAACACCGAGCATTGTGTGTGCGAAATCAGTGGAATGGCACTATGTGTGCGGGAAATGAGTAATGGCACTAAGTGTACGATACATTACCAAAAGATGGCACTATGTGTGCGATTTATCAAGTAACGACACTAAGTGTGCGATACGTTACATGAGTTGCACTTTGTGTGCGGATTATCGGACCTCTCAAGGACATGAACCAATGAATGGAGATAACCAAAAGAGACATGTAGGTAAGTGATGCATGGAAATTGAATAACTTGGTGCTAATAAGGTAAGTTGTTCTTGTATACTAAACTATAGAAATGTGATGTATTCATTAATCTTTGAGCTTGTTCGAAATGGACTTAGGGCATGTGAACATTTGGTTTTGGAGATCTAATGAATATGATATTGCTATATGGTAATATGATATATGTAATGCTATTACGAACTCGTTAATGGTTAAGTTGAATTGATTAAATTTGTATAATGATACGTTGTATATATCTCATTTTGTTTATAACTTACTAAGCTATATTAGCTTACCATACGTGTGTTGTTTGACTATTGTATAGATCTTGAAGTCTAAGCTCGAGCTCGGGGATCATCGTCAAAGTCAATCACACTATCAACTATCATCGATATTTTGGTATCTCTTTTGTGAATGAACTTTAAGTCAATGGCATGTATAGGCTAAACTACTTTTATTTTGATTCAAATGATGTAAATATATGCCATGCGAAAATGAATATGACTTGGTAATGTTGTGCTTATTCGGTCTTGCTATAAGTTAAATTTGAAGGTTCATTTCATGGTACAAATATATGTGAGTGATATACTTGATTTAATTAGTCTTTTATTTAGTTTAAATTTAAGAGTAATGATTCATGGTACTTTGCGAAAGTGGCTTGACCCTTTGGTTTAAACTTGATTTTATATGTTTTTAATTAAATAATTGAGTGATTGGTTTGACAATTTGGTTATGGTATAAGTACATTCGGCATTGATTAAATTTTCATGAAGTTGTGATTATGTTGTAATGTGAATGAGAATTTGGTTTCAGTTGTTTATATGTTAATATATTTATGTTTATAAATATTTATATATGCACATAGGTCAAAATGGCTATTGAAATGAATTAGTCAAGCAAAGACAAATTGGAATGCTATTATCATGCTAGTATGCTAATGACCGAGGTGTACTTTGATGTCTATATGATCTTATTCGTAAATGTTGAATAACATGATTGAACAATAATATGATTATATGTGAATGATCTTGTAATCAAATTAGGTATGTTTGTCTTTCCTAGATATGGATGTAAGTTTGCTCTTATTAATCATTTAAATGCCTCATATGGTTTTTGACTATTAAACTCATGATTTATATATATTTTGTAATACCCTGATTTTGTGGGTCTGTGCATTTGGTGTGTTGCATGGCTAAGTTGGCAATTTGAGGTTTTGAGGTGTATTGGGTTCAGGCTTGGGCTTAAAATTTGGGTTAAAATGATTAAAAATAGTGCTAGAAGTAATGTAATTTAAATTATTAAGTTTAGTGGTGAGTTGGGCTTGTGGCCTAAAATTTACTAATACTCGAAGTGGGCATGAAGGTGGCGTCACAAGGGGGGAGGAGTTGGGCCTTGTGTGGCCGCTTGGGGCCCAAATGGATGGGTCAAATTCGGCACATAGGAGGGAGGGGGATGGACGGCACAATGGCTAAAATTTAGGAGCTTTATTTCTTTTTAATTTAGTGATTAAAAGCTGATAATTAAGAGGGAAGAGTTGGTTTTAAGGTGGCCTCTTCTAAAGGTGAGATAAGGATTGGGTTATCATGCAAGATAAGAGCTATCCGGAGGGAGAGAGTTGGCCGAAACTCCAACTCTGAGTGTGTGCTTGTGTATTGCCGAAATTTTGAAGCCTAGTGTTCATCTTTTCCATTTGTTTTCTTTTCTTTCTTTCTCACTTACTCTTCTAGCCGAAAATTCTCTTCTCCTATTCTCTCAAATTCTTTTCTTTGCCGCAACTCTCCAACATATTCTTCTTTTCATTCTTTTCTTCCAAAGCCGAATACCTGGTCTTCATCTTCCTCTCCCATAGCCGACTCTACAAGGGTGGATTTTTCCCGAAGGTGCACCATAAGCCGAATACTCCTCTTTAATCTGGTGAGTTTCAGGATTTTGTTTCTCTGCGATTTCTCTATTTTCATCAAGTTTCTAACCTGAATCACTTTCTCTAAGGCTCTGTCGATTTCACCCTTTATCTCTAGAAGCCGAATCCTATCCTGCTGTGCCCTGTGTTGCCGATTTGTGGAAAGCCGAAGGTAGGTTGGTAGGTTCGGCCGAAAGGCCCTTTCTTGTTCTTTTCCCTTTTGGCTGAATGTTATATGGTACTTGATTGGTTGTGAAAAAGGGATTGGTTTGATATACTGGTGTTGGCCGAATGTAGGTAGATTGGCGGTGACGTTTTCTTGAAGACTTTCGGGATTCGACAGTTTAGGTAAGGTTGCGTTTTAGTGTTATAAGTATTCAATTAATTAGATCTCACTGTTTACATTCGGTTTAGTGACCAAGGAGTTATTATGGACAATATTAACAGTCAAGCAGTAGGAGGGGTTGGATCTGTAAACCCAACGCCAAAGTAGCGTAGAAGCAGTGAAAGCGTTAGTACGAAAACCAGGTGTGTAACTCTTACACACTTTCCTACTTAATATGTTAATGTTGTGTGTTATTAAAAGTCGGAATGACGGCAATGGTTACCATAATACCCTTGTGGGTATGAGCGAGGATGCCGGGTAAGTTGTTATTATTGCTCGCGTTGATTGTGATCTATGAAAGCATGTTATTCTGTAAACGTAGTTTTATATGTTAAGCATGATCATACTGATATTGGTTGCATGAGTATATACCATGGGTGATGAGAGGAGGGGGAGTATGATCTATCAGACTGTCACCAGTGATTTGGTATAACACAGTGGGTTGGCCCCACATATTATAAAAATTGTGACTAAGTCTCAGTGGTTTGGCACCACCAGTGGTTTGGTACCACATATGTTATTATTGTAACTTCGATTACCAGTGGTTTGGCACCACCAGTGGTTTGGTACCACAAGGGGTAGATTTGGGAGATATGGATGGATACTTAGGTTGGATGGGTTGCATGACTTGCATATTATTGTATGAATTTGTGTAAGAGCGTATTTTCTCTTGGGATGGGGGTTTATACACTGAGTCTAGGCGACTCACCCCTTCCGTTATATTTTGCAGATCAGGCTTAGATTGTGGATATGGAGTCGGAATGGACTTAAGGTGGCCATGTACAGCATTTGGTTTATTACAGAGTTTTCAATTCGGACTTAGTTATTTTATTAAATTTTGGTTTTTCAGTTATGTAATAAGGCCGCTGAAGTTTTATTTCTGGTTTTCTTTTATTATTTAGTAGATTCTAAAGTTCTTACTCAATACATTAATAAATTTACGAAATGGATGTTTTCAAACCCTAATAAATACTTGTTTTTTTATATACCATGACTAAGTAATAGATACAAAAGAAACAATAAGGCAATCAAGTTTTTCTTAAGCCAAGTATCAACATGTATTACACATTGCAAAATACAACAACTTTCTCTTAAAACAAGTCAACAAAATAGTTTTCAAATGTTTTCTTTTCGTGGCACGCCAGATTCGGTTGTAGCGTTTTAACCGGGTTTGGGGTGTTACATTTTGGTATCAGAGCCAGGTTCAAAAGCTCGGTTGTGGGCTTAGGGCCCAAAATATGTTTAAAAAGTAGGTGAAACAAAATTTTTCGAAAAGCATGGCACCTGAGTCTCCGGCGCCGATCCACCCAGGTAAGTACCCTAGCTTTTGCTGTGATATTTATATGTTGGGCTTTGTGGGCTTTAGACATAGATGTAGTTAAGCATGATAGTACTGATGGACCCTAGGGCTAGCTTACACAACTTTTGAAATTACATAAGACTTAAGTTTAATTAAACAAACCTATGAGAAAGTCGCCGAGTTAGGATGTGGCAACCGCCATGCGCATGTCTAGGATTGGATTCGGGAAGAGCTTGGTATTTAAGCAGTCCTAGTGACTCACCTCCTCTTCGCTCGAATCCTACATGGTGCGTAGTGACTGTTCACCCTAACCATGAGGACTTGTTCACAAGCTAAACCCTATAATTAAAACCCGAAAGGGACCAGCCACACTGTTTGTAAAATCTCTAGTTTTGAAAATTACCGAATTACCCCCTTGATTTGTAAAAACTACACTGAATTTGAAAAATGACCAAAGTACCCCTGGTTTGTACAATTACTAAATTACCCCTGACTTACAAAATTACCGAAATACCCCCGAGTTGTAAAATTACCAAATTACCCCTACTTCATAAAATTACCAAAATACCCTTATTTTGAAAAATACCCGAAACTTTATTTTGGAAATTTATGAAAATACCGGGTAATGAAATGACGAAAATACCCCTACACGTTGAATATGGTTTGTGGATGCTGTCTGTGTGATGAATGTACTTAGAATTAGGAGATAAGCCTGAAACTGAAACTTTATATAGATTCGAATTCGAAAGAATCGCTTATAAAACTATCTTCCATAAAATTGTTCGTGGATGTTCGCTGCGTGGCCGTGGTAGGGGTAGGATGACCTTGTCGGAGCCAGAAGGGTCTGGCCATGGGTCCGGAAATGTGATGCCGGATCTGCCGGTGGCAAAAGCTGAGTTTCAGGATCAGACTGGTGGTAACGATGCAGTATCTCAGGCTGTACTGCGAGTTTTGGAACGAGTTGCCGGGGCAGGCGCGGGTGTAGGAGCCCTGAAAATCCGTGGCTGAGCGACTCCGGGCTAACGGAGCAGAAGTGTTTAGGGGAGTTTCTGGAGTGGCTCCCAACACGGATGAGTACTGGTTAGAGGCGATCGAACGTATAATGGATGATTTGGACTTCTCTGCTGAGGAGAAGTTAAAGGGGATAATGTCTCTCCTCCAGGATGAGTCGTATCAATGGTGGCTCACGGTTAGGGATGGTGCAGTGGCCGATGATATCACCTGGGATTACTTTAGGGCGGCCTATCAGAGGAAGTATGTGGGAGCTGGTTATACTGATGCACAACGTAGGGCGTTCTTGAACTTGCTTCAGGGGAATAAGTCGGTACCCGAGTACGAAGCTGAATTCTTGAGGTTGAGTAGGTATGCTCGGGGTATGGTGGCTGTGGAACATGAGCGCTGTGTTAGGTTCGAGGACGGGTTAAGAGATGAGCTATTGGTGTTAATTGCTCCTCAGTGTGAAAGGGAATTTGCCGTTATCGTGGAAAAGGATAAGGTAGCTGAGGAGGTGAAGCGAATCGAGAAAGGGAATCAGGATAGAGGCAAGGATAAAAGGAGTATTGGGCCATCTGGGTCGGCTAGAAGTTCTCAGAAAAGGGCTAGATTTGGTGGACCGGATTGAGCTGCAAAGCCTGCTGGTGCTCAGTGGCCACCTTAGTGTGCTAGATATGGGAAGTCTCATTCGGGAGAGTGTTGGGCTGGTAATAGAGGGTGCTTTAAGTGTGGGTCAATGGAGCACCGGGTAAGGGATTGTCCGCGAAAGTTAGCTAGGACTCAAGCTGAGGGTCAAGGACGTGGTCAATTCAGGAGGGATGGTCAACAGCCACAGAGGGGTTGAGGTGCAGCTAGGGGTGGTAATGGTAACGGGCAAGGCTGAGGAGCACCTGGTCGAGGTGCTGGAGGTACTGATGCTAGACAACCTAGGTTGGTCTATGCAGCCAAACGCCGAGAGGAGGGCGACGCACCGGACGTTATAATCGGTACATTTTTAATTTCTGGGTTGCCTTATACTGCATTAATTGATGTTGGATCAACACACTCATATGTTGCTAGTAGTATAGTTGAAACTTTGAACTTAGCCCATGAGATTTCTGCTAAGAAGATGACGCCAGTTAGGCCTCTAGGACACTCTGTGGTAGTAGACAAATTGTATAGGGATGTACCCCTAGAACTTCAAGGGGTAGTGTATCAAGCGGATTTGATGGAACTACCCTTTGGGGAGTTCGATTTAATCTTAGGAATGGATTGGTTGGTTAAGAACCAGGCAGAACTGGACTGTGCAGCTAAGCGCATGGTGCTGAAATCGGTTGAGGAGGTAGAGGTGGTGATGATAGGTGAGAGAAGGAATTACCTATCTAATGTGGTGTCTGCGCTGAAAGCGGAGAAGATGGTAAGGAAAGGATGTGAGGCGTTTGTGGCTTGTGTTTGTGCTTTGGAAGGTAAGGAGCTGGCTATAGGAGATGTTTGAACAGTAAATGAATTTATTGATGTTTTTTCGGAAGAGCTTCCGGGTTTGCCCCCGGATCGCGAAGTGGAGTTCGGTATAGATCTTTTACCAGGAACAGCACCAGTGTCTATTGCTCCGTATAGGATGGCGCCAAAGGAATTGGTGGAGTTGAAAGCACAAATCCAGGAGTTGCTGGATCGGGGTTTTATCCAGCCAAGTGTGTCTCCGTGGGGAGCGCCGGTACTCTTTGTTAAGAAAGAGGACGGGTCGATGCGAATGTGTATAGACTATCATCAGTTGAATAAATTGACGATTAAGAACAAGTATCCGTTGCCTAGGATAGATGACTTGTTCGACCAGCTGAAGGGAGCATCGGTCTTCTCCAAGATAGATTTAAGGTCGGGGTATCACCAACTTAAGGTAAAGGAGGTAGATATCCATAAGACAGTGTTTCGTACTCGATATGGACACTATGAATTCTTGGTTATGCCGTTCGGGTTGACGAACGTACCGGCAGCGTTTATGGATATGATGAACCGGGTGTTTCAACCGTACTTGGATCGGTTCATCGTAGTATTTATCGACGATATTCTGGTGTACTTGAAATCGGAGGAGGAGCATGACGCACATTTGCGAGTGGTGTTGCAGATTATTAGGGAAAAGCGTTTATACGCCAAGTTTAGTAAGTGCGAGTTCTGGCAGAAGGAGGTTACTTTCTTGGGGCATGTGGTCTCAGCTGAGGGGATTAGAGTGGACCCTCGGAAGATTGAGGCAGTTTTAGACTGGAAGCCACCGAAGTCTATGGCGGAGATTCAGAGTTTTCTGGGGCTAGCAGGATATTACCGGAGATTTGTGGAAGGGTTTTCTCTGATTGCAGCACCATTGACCAAGTTGGTGAGGAAATGGGTTCCGTTTGTGTGGTTGGACAAGCAACAGGAAAGTTTTGAGAAGCTAAAGAGGATTTTGACGGAAGCTCCGGTATTGATTCAACCGAAAGCCGGAAAAGAATTTACGGTTTATTGTGATGCGTCCCATACAGGATTGGCATGTGTGCTGATGCAGGAGGGGAAGGTAGTAGCGTATGCTTCCCAAGTGAACTACCCGACGCATGATCTGGGATTGGCTGCAGTAGTTTTCGCGCTGAAAATTTGGAGACATTATTTGTATGGAGAAAAGTCGGTAGTGTATACAGATCACAAGAGTTTGAAGTACCTCCTTACCCAGAAAAAGTTAAATTTGAGGCAAAGAAGGTGGATTGAGCTGTTAAAGGACTATGACTGCTCGATCGAGTACCACCTGGGAAAGGCTAACGTGGTAGCAGATGCCTTGGGCCGTAAGGTAGTGGCAGATTTAAGAGCCATGTTTTCTCACCTTAGTCTGTATGAGGATGGAAACCTATTAGCAGAATTGCAAGTGAAGCCAACATGGATTGACGAGGTTAAGGAAAAACAGCTGGTAGATCAAGTTTTAAGTGCTCGTTGTTTGCAAGTACAGAATGGTGGATTGGAGGGGTATAGTCTGAGCAGCGATGGAGTGTTATGTTTTCATGGAAAAATGTGTATGCTTAAGGATGTGGAGTTAATGCAGAAGATTTTGCAGGAGGCACATAGCAGTCCATATGCTATGCATCCAGGAGGTAGTAGGATGTACCGGGATTTGCGGGAACAGTTTTGGTGGCCGGGTCTTAAGCGGGAGGTAACGGAATTTGTGAGTAAGTGTCTAACATGTCAGCAAGTCAAGGCCAAACATCAGCTACCCTCGGGATTGTTGCAACCGATTAAGATTCCACAATGGAAGTGGGAAAGGATTACAATGGATTTTGTGAGTGCGCTACCCCTTACACCCACTAAAAAGGATTCAGTTTGGGTGATTGTGGACCGTTTAACAAAGTCTGCTCATTTCATGCCTGTATGTATGGATTATTCTCTTCAGAAGTTGGCAAGACTATATATAGCGGAGATTGTGAGGTTGCATGGGGTGCCAGTGTCGATTATTTCAAACAGAGACCCTAGATTTACGTCAAGGTTCTGGAAGGCTTTGCATCAGGCATTGGGTACAAGGCTAGATTTCAGTACGGCGTTCCATCCCCAGTCAGATGGACAGACGGAGAGGGTAATTCAAATCCTGGAGGATATGCTAAGAGGTTGTGTCTTGGATTTCAAGGGCAGTTGGGAAGAATTTTTACCGTTGGCAGAATTCGCGTATAACAATAGTTATCAGGCGAGTATTAAGATGGCTCTATATGAAGCTTTATATGGTCGGAAGTGTCGTACCCCTACGTGTTGGACGGAGTTGGGAGAGCGGCAGTTGTTGGGTTTGGAGTTGGTGGTTGAAACAGAAGATAAGGTGAAGGTGATTCGAGCTCGTTTGAAAGAAGCCTCAAACAGACAAAAGTCTTATGCCGATCTTAAACAGAAGGATATAGAGTTTGCTGAAGGTGACAAGGTTTTCTTGAAGGTGTCGCCGTGGAAAAAGGTTCTGAGGTTTGGTAAGAAAGGCAAGTTGAGCCCTAGATTTATTGGGCCCTATCGGGTGTTGAAGCGAGTAGGACCAGTGGCGTACCAGCTTGAGTTGCCACCAGAGTTGAGTCAAATCCACGATGTGTTTCATGTTTCCATGCTTAGACGCTATCGCTTGAATCCATCACATGTTGTGTCAATGGAGGAGATAGAGGTGAATCCAGACTTATCTTTTGAGGAGGAACCAATGCAGATCTTAGATCAGGATGTTAAGGTTTTGCGTAGGAAATCAGTCCCTTTGGTGAAGGTATTATGGCGGAACCATGGATCGGAGGAAACGACATGGGAGTCGGAGGATATCATGCAACAGCAATACCCTCAACTCTTCTGACCAGGTAAATTTCGAGGTCGAAATTTATTTTTAAGGGGGTAGAACTGTAATACCCTGATTTTGTGGGTCTGTGCATTTGGTGTGTTGCATGGCTAAGTTGGCAATTTGAGGTTTTGAGGTGTATTGGGTTCAGGCTTGGGCTTAAAATCTGGGTTAAAATAATTAAAAATAGTGCTAGTAGTAATGTAATTTAAATTATTAAGTTTAGTGGTGAGTTGGGCTTGTGGCCCAAAATTTACTAATACTCGAAGTGGGCATGAAGGTGGCGTCACAAGGGGGGAGTAGTTGGGCCTTGTGTGGCCACTTGGGGCCCAAATGGATGGGTCAAATTGGGCACATAGGAGGGAGAGGGATGGACGGCACAATGGCTAAAATTTAGGAGCTTTATTTCTTTTTAATTTAGTGATTAAAAGCTGATAATTAAGAGGGAAGAGTTGGTTTTAAGGTGGCAAGATACGAGCTATCAGGAGGGAGAGAGTTGGCCGAAACTCCAACTCTGAGTGTGTGCTTGTGTATTACCGAAATTTTGAAGCCTGGTGTTCATCTTTTCCATTTGTTTTCTTTTCTTTCTTTCTCACTTACTCTTCTAACCGAAAATTCTCTTCTCCTATTCTCTCAATTTCTTTGCCGCAACTCTCCAACACATTCTTCTTTTCATTCTTTTCTTCCAAAGCAAATACCATGGTCTTCATCTTCCTCTCCCATAGTCGAATCTACAAGGGTGGATTTTTCCCGAAGGTGCACCATAAGCCGAATACTCCTCTTTAATCTGGTGAGTTTCGAGATTTTGTTTCTCTGCAATTTCTCTATTTTCATCAAGTTTCTAACCGAAATCACTTTCTCTAAGGCTCTATCGACTTCACCCTTTAGTTCTAGAAGCCGAATCCTATCTTGCTGTGCCCTGTGTTGCCGATTTGTGGAAAGCCGAAGGTAGGTTGGTAGGTTCGGTCGAAAGGCCCTTTCTTGTTCTTTTCCCTTTTGGCCGAATGTTATATGGTACTTGATTGGTTGCGAAAAAGGGATTGGTTTGATATACTGGTGTTGGCCGAATGTAGGTAGATTGGCGGTGACGTTTTCTTAAAGACTTTCGGGATTCGACAGTTTAGGTAAGGTTGCATTTTAGTGTTATAAGTATTCAATTAATTAGATCTCACCGTTTACATTCGGTTTAGTGACCAAGGAGTTATTATGGACAATATTAACAGTCAAACAGTAGGAGGGGTTGGATCTGTAAACCCAACGCCAAAGTAGCGTAGAAGCAGTGAAAGCGTTAGTACGAAAACCAGGTGTGTAACTCTTACACACTTTCCTACTTAATATGTTAATGTTGTGTGTTATTAAAAGCCAGAATGACGGCAATGGTTACCATAATACCCTTGTGGGTATGAGCGAGGATGCCGGGTAAGTTGTTATTATTGCTCGCGTTGATTGTGATCTATGAAAGCATGTTATTCTGTAAACGTAGTTTTATATGTTAAGCATGATCATACTGATATTGGTTGCATGAGTATATACCATGGGTGATGAGAGGAGGGGAAGTATGATCTATCAGACTGTCACCAGTGATTTGGTATCACACAGTGGGTTGGCTCCACATATTATAAAAATTGTGACTAAGTCTCAGTGGTTTGGCACCACCAGTGGTTTGGTACCACATATGTTATTATTATAACTTTGGTTACCAGTGGTTTGGCACCACCAGTGGTTTGGTACCACAAGGGGTAGATTTGGGAGACATGGATGGATACTTAGGTTGGATGGGTTGCATGACTTGCATATTATTGTATGAATTTGTGTAAGGGCGTATTTTCTCTTGGGATGGGGATTTATACACTAAGTCTAGGCGACTCACCCCTTCCGTTATATTTTACAAATCAGGCTTAGATCGTGGATATGGAGACGGAATGGACTCAAGGTGGCCATGCACAACATTTGGTTTATTACAGAGTTTTCAATTCGAACTTAGTTATTTTATTAAATTTTGGTTTTTCAGTTATGTAATAAGGCCGCTGAAGTTTTATTTTGGGTTTTCTTTTATTATTTAGTAGATTCTAAAGTTCTTACTCAATACATTAATAAATTTACGAAATGGATGTTTTCAGACCCTAATAAATACTTGTTTTTTTATATACCATGACTAAGTAATAGATACGAAAGAAACAATAAGGCAATCAAGTTTTTCTTAAGCCAAGTATCAACATGTATTACACATTGCAAAATACAACAACTTTCTCTTAAAACAAGTCAACAAAACAGTTTTCAAACGTTTTCTTTCCGTGGCAGGCCAGATTCGGTTGTAGCGTTTTAACCGGGTTTGGGGTGTTACATATTTATTTTATAAGGTAATTGGTACGGCTTTGAGATATGTGCATTAGTTTGTAAATATGATATATGTTCGAAATGAAATTGGATTGAACTCTGAAGCATGATTCACAAGTTTAGTTAGCAAAAGTTTATTATATATAATTGCGAATAAGATTCATGTAACCATGTGATTATTTGAAAGTGTATTCTTTTGGTAATACCTCGTAACCCTAATCCAGCGACAGATACGGGCTAGGGGTGTTACATTTGATTGGTATCAGAGTTACGATTTAGTCGGTTCTCGGACAAACGTAGCGCGTGTGAGTCTAGCTATACATGCCATATTTTATATAGTGATAGTATGTTGGCTTCTGACAGTAAAATTGTTATTTCCTCCATTCGTATAGTGAATGGATCCTGATCCCGAGCGAGCTATAGCTGACGATGTCGAGAGCGTGGCGCCTGCTCCCGCGCAACGGACTGCGCCGGATGAATCTCGACCAGCTGCGAGTAATCCTGATGAGGGGGCTAGACAAGCCTTCTATAGCATGATGAATGATTGGTTTAATCAATATATTTTTGACCAATCCGGCTGTTCAACAACCCCCGAATCTGAATCCTCCACCTGTAGTACCAGTGGTACCCTCGATCGTTAATCCTGAAAGAACAAGCAAGCCTCCAGTTGACAGAATTAGAAAACACGGGGCTCAAGAGTTTAGAGCCAAAGATGATGATGATGCTGAGCGAGCTGAATTTTGGCTCGATAATACCATTCATGTTTTCGATGAGCTATCATGCACACCTGATGAGTGCCTGAAGTGCGCCATATCTTTATTACGGGATTCTGCCTACTATTGGTGGAACACTCTCGTATCGGTTGTTCCTAATGAACAAGTTACTTGGGACTTCTTGCAGACGGAGTTTCGAAAGAAATACATCGGTCAGCGATTTATAAACTCCAAAAGCAAGGAATTTCTTGAACTTAAACAGGGTCGTATGACCGTATCTGAGTACGAACACAAGTTTGTGGGACTTAGTCGCTATGCTCGTGAGTGTGTTTCGTCCGAGGCTGCTATGTGCCGAAGATCTAAAGAAGGGCTTAATGAAGATATAAAACTATTGGTTGGCATACTTGAAATAAATGAGTCCGTAGTACTTGTCGAGCGAGCTTGTAAAGCTGAAGAGCTGGGGAAAGAAAAACAAAAAGCTGAGTTTGAAGCTAGAGACTTCCGAAAGAGATCTGCGGGTAAATTTCCTCAAGTGTCAACAAAGAAATTCAAGAATGATAGTAGCTGATCTAAAGCTAACACAGGGATCTCTATACAAGAACGACCACTAGTGAGTTCACAGGCTACCTCGATTGCTAGTGTTGGCAATACTCGACCGAATAAGCTCGAGTGTCAACATTGTAGCAGACGACATCTTGGTGAATGTTGGGGCAAATCTAATAATCGCACTTGCTACAAGTGTGGTTCACAGAACCATTTTGTTCGGGATTGCCCGGAGACAGTTCAAAAGGATATTGCTCAGAGTATGAGACCGAGCAGCACTGCAGCTAGAGGTAGACCATCTCTAATGTGGGAGGTAGGAGCGGCACTCAGAGAAGGACTTCAGATGCGGGTATTCGATCAGAGGCCCGTGTGCCGGCTAGAGCCTATGCCATTTGTGCCAGAGAGGAGGCTTCATCTCCTGATGTTATCACTGGTATATTCCCTCTCTTTGATTCTAGTGTAATTGCTCTGATTGATCATGGTTCAACCCATTCATATGTGTGTGAAACATTAGTATCCAACAAGACTCTGCCTGTTGAGTCTATGAGTTTGTGATTCAGGTTTCGAACCCCCTAGGCCGGTGAGTGTTAGTTGATAGAGTGTGCAAGAATTGCCCTTTAATGATTCGAGACTCATGTTTCTCGGCTGATCTGATGTTGCTACCATTTGATGAGTTCGATATTATCCTCGGTGTGGATTGGTTAACTGTACACGATGCAGTAGTGAATTGTAGACGAAAGGCTATTAATTTGAGGTGTCTGAATAACGAGATAATTCAAATTGAATCTGCAGATTTGAATGGGCTACCAGCTGTGATATCTTTGATGTTGGCTCGACAGTATTTAAGAAAGGGTTGCGAAGCTTATCTTGCGTATGTAATTGACAGCAAAGTAACTAAAAAGAAGATTGAATCTGTATCGGTTGTTTGTGAGTATTCGGATGTGTTCCCAGAGGAATTGCTGGGATTGCTACCTGTTCGGGAAGTAGAGTTTGATATTGAGTTAGTGCCAGGGATGACTCCAATCTCGATAGCTCCGTATAAAATGGAACCAATCGAATTAAAAGAATTGAAAGCGCAGTTGCAAGAATTGACGGACAGAGGTTTTGCCCAGCCGAGTTTCTCTCTCTGGGGTGCGCCAGTTCTTTTTGTGAAAAAGAAAGACAGAACTTTGAGAATGTGCATCGACTACCGACAACTCAATAAAGTGACCGTAAAGAATAAATATCCATTGCCACGTATCGATAATTTATTTGATCAGCTAAACGGAGCTTCAGTATTCTCGAAAATCAATCTGAGATCAGGTTATTATCAGCTGCAAGTTAAGACTTAGATGTACCTAAGACTGCTTTTCGGACAAGATATGGCCATTACGAGTTTTTAGTGATGCCATTTGGACTCACTAATGCCCCTGCTGTTTTCATGGACTTGATGAATCGAGTATTCAGACCGTATCTAGATCGGTTTGTGGTTGTATTCATAGATGACATTCTAATCTATTCGCGTGACGAAACCGAACATGCCTAACACTTGAGACTTGTATTACAGATTTTACGGGATAAGCAGTTGTATGCGAAATTTAGCAAATGTGAGTTTTGGTTGAATGAAGTCAATTTTCTGGGACATGTTGTTTCAGCATCGGGCATTCAGGTTTACCTGAGTAAAGTTTCGGCTATATTTGATTGGAAACCTCCACGAAATGTTTCTGAAGTTCGAAGATTTCTGGGACTTGTCAGATATTATAGACGCTTCGTGAAAGGGTTTTCTATGATAGCAGCACCGATGATAAAGCTATTACAGAAAGACGTTAAATTTGAGTGGTCAGACAGATGTCAGAAGAGTTTTGATCAGCTAAAAACCTTGCTAACGGAAGCTCCAGTGCTTGTTCAACTAGAGTCCGGTAAAGAGCTCGTTATCTTTAGCGATGCATCTTTAAATGGTTTGGGCTGTGTTTTGATGCAGGAGGGTAAAGTTGTAGCTACGCCTCGAGACAGTTAAAGTCGTACGAAAAGAATTATTCGACTCACGATCTTGAATTGGCTGCTATAGTTTTTGCTTTGAAAATATGGTGTCAGTACCTATTCGGTGAAAAATGCCATGTCTATTCGGATCACAAGAGTCTAAAGTATTTAATAACTCAGAAAGATCTGAATTTGAGACAGCAACGATGGTTGGAACAGTTAAAGGACTATGAGCTTATGATTGATTATCACCCGGGGAAAGCTAATGTGGTCGCTGATGCACTTAGCCAAAAATCACTATTTGCTTTATGCAATGAATGCGGATGTAGCTATGACTGATGATTGTGTGATTATTGCAGAATTGAAAGCAAGACCACTGTTTGTACAACAGATCCGCGAAGCTCAAGAGGTTGATAATGACTTAATAGCAAAAATGAGTCAATGTGGCTCGAGTGTTGATTCAGATTTTCAGTTAGATGCTGAGGGATGTCTAAGGTATAAGAATCGGATATGTGTGCCTAAGAACCATGAGTTGATTTGAATGATTTGTGATGAAGCTCATAATAGTAAATTGTCGATTCATCCGGGTAGCACGAAGATGTATAACGACCTGAGACATCATTACTGGTGGCAAGGTATGGAACGAAATATTTCAGACTATGTGTCGAAGTGTTTAATATGTCAACAAGTGAAAGCCGAGCATCAAGTACCATCGGGACTACTTCAACCGATTATTATACCTGAGTGGAAATGGGATCGAGTCACAATGGATTTCGTATCTGGGTTGTCGTTAACACCGAGCAAGAAAGACTCAATTTGGGTTATTGTTGATAGATTGACGAAATCGGCCCATTTCATTCCGGAACGTACGGATTTCTCACTTGATAAGTTAGCTGAGTTATACATATCTCAGATCGTACGATTGCACAGAGTACCTATTTACATTGTTTCGGATAGAGAACCGAGGTTTACATCGTGGTTTTGGAAGAAACTGCAAGATGCATTAGGTACTAAATTGCACTTTAGTACTGCTTTTCACCCTCAGTCGGATGGACAATTTGAACATGTTGAGATGTTGCGTTCTTGAGTTTGAGGGTACATGGGAACGATACTTACCTTTGATTGAATTTGCGTATAATAACAGCTTTTAATCGAGTATTAAAATGGCACATTATGAAGCTTTGTACGGTCGTAAATGTCATACACCTTTATATTGGACCGAGCTGAGTGAAAGCAAGATACACGGGGTTGATTTAATCAAGGAGATTGAACAAAAAGTAAAAGTGATCCGAGAAAGTTTGAAAGCCACGTCATATCATCAGAAATCGTATGCAGACTTGAAACGTAAAGATATAGAGTTTCAGGTAGGTGACCGAGTATTTCTAAAAGTCTCATCGTGGAAAAAAGATACTGAGATTTGGTCGTAAAGGAAAGCTGAGTCCGAGATTTATTGGGCCGTACGAGGTTACTGAACGTATCGGGCCGGTTGTGTACAGACTTATGTTTCCATCTGAGCTAGATAAGATTCACAATGTTTTTCATGTATCGATGCTTCGACAATATAGATCCGACCCTTCTCATGTGATTAGCCCGTCAGAGGTTAAAATTTAGCTTGATTTGACTTATGAGGAAGAAGCGATTCGCATATTAGCTCGTGGAGTGAAAGAATTACGAAATAAGAAAATCTCATTGGTTAAAGTTTTGTGGCATAAACACGGGGTTGAGGAAGAAACTTGGGAACTCGAAGATTCAATGAAAGAACACTACCCACATTTATTCATCGGTAAGATTTTTGGGGACGAAAATCCCTTAAGGGGGAGAGTTGTAACAGTCTGATTTTGGCCCTAATCAGAATGGTGGTCTCAGGACCACGAATCCGAGTTAGAAAAATACTTTTATATTATATTTGATATCTATGATATATGTTTGAGCATGTGTTAAAATATCGTGGGTTAATTTGTCCGTTTGTGTGTTCAATTAAAGAAAAGGACTAAATTGCATAAGTGATAAAAGTAGCCTTATTGCTTGATTGAGTGGTTAAATTAATGTGTCTTTATATAAGGGAGGACTTATGTTGAAAATTGCCCTTTTTAATGGGATAGTGTACGGGAACATGCATTTTTCATAATGAAATTATATGTTATGTTATAATATATTATAATAATATTATAATCATATAATAATAAAACATAAAAAGAAAGAAAACACATGCATGTTCATCTTTCTTCAACCAAAACAAAAGAGAAAAGAAAGAAGTTTAAGCTCTTAAAACATTCGGCACTTGCATGTTTGATTAAGGTTAGTAAATGAGTTCGGTTTTTAATAATTTTACGTTTTTGAGATCGTTGCTTCGAAAACTATCCGACCCATGTTAGAATTTTTGAGATTAATGTATATATGATATTCGGCCATGGAAGGAAGATTGTGCTTTGTGATGTTTGATGATTTTGAATTAAAGTTATGTTGTAGGTTAACATATTTTGTATTGGAAATTTTGATGATTTTGAGTAATTAGGGTTAAATTGTAAAAATTAAAATTTGAAGGGTCAAAATGTGAAATAAATGGCATGTATGAGTTTGTATAAGAGTATTGAAGATTCGGCCCTAAAGGAGTATATGTAAATTTTGTGTATTTTGTGTTTTATGCAATAGGGACTAAATTGTAAAAGTTGTAAAGGTTAGGGGTAAAATGGTAATTTGCATAATTATTTGTTTTTTGATTATATTGAATGAAAATATACTTGAATGAGCTTAATTTGGAATGATTTAGATCAAGAACAAAAAGAAACGGGATTGGATCGGGGAAAGGTGAAGTTGAACGAATAGCCGGGAAACCTTAATTCGACAATTTCTGAGGTAAGTTTTTAAGCAATTGGATGGAATAAATTTGAATATATATATTAGTGTGAATATGAATAATTGAATTAAGCATATTTAAACTCTTATTGCCGAATGTGATATGGAATGGGATGAAATATAGATAAACTAGCCGAATGTAAGGTCGGTAAATATATATAAATGTATAAGTGTTGATTCATTGAGTAATGTGAGTGTATGAATCGATAAAGAGGTAGCTAAATGTAAATATAAAATGAGAAATGAGAGAGATGTTGTTTTGAAAAGATGGATGTAAATTTGTATATATACATGTATTTTAGTTGTGCCGAATGAAATGGAATGATATAAGGAAATTGAGTTGTTGTTGGAAATTCGAATGTTTGAGTATGTATGTATGAGAATGAAATTATAAGTGTTAGCATAAATAAAGAAAGGTTCGGTTAAGGAGCACTATGTGTGCGAGCTTAAACACCGAGCACTGTGTGCGAAATCGGTGGAATGGCACTATGTGTGCGGGAAATGAGTAATTGCACTAAGTGTACGATACATTACCGAAAGATGGCACTATGTGTGCGATTTATCAAGTAACGGCACTAAGTGTGCGATACGTTACATGAGTTGCACTGTGTGTGCGGATTATCGGACCTCTCAAGACATGAACCAATGAATAGAGATAACCAGAAGAGACATGTAGGTAAGTGATGCATGGAAATTGAATAAGTTGGTGCTAATAAGGTAAGTTGTTCTTGTATACTAAACTATAGAAATGTGATGTATTCATTAATCTTTGAGCTTGTTCGAAATGGCTATGATATTGCTATATTGTAATATGCTATATGTAATGCTGTTACGAACTTGTTAATGGTTAAGTTGAATTGATTAAATTTGTATAATGATTCATTGTATATATCTCCTTTTGCTTATAACTCACTAAGCTATATTAGCTTACCGTACGTGTGTTGTTTGACTATTGTATAGATCTTGAAGTCTAAGCTCGAGCTCGGGGATCATCGTCAAAGTCGATCACACTATCAACTATCATCGATATTTTGGTATCTCTTTTGTGAATGAACTTTAAGTCTATGGCATGTATAGGCTAAACTACTTTTATTTTGATTCAAATGATGTAAATATATGCCATGCAAAAATGGCTATGTTTCTATGTATGAATATGACTTGGTAATGTTGTGGTTATTCGGTCTTGCTATAAGTTAAATTTGAAGGTTCATTTCATGGTACAAATATATGTGAGTGATATACTTGATTTAATTAGTCTTTTATTTAGTTTAAAGTTAAGAGTAATGATTCATGGTACTTTGCGAAAGTGGCTTGACCCTTTGGTTTAAACTTGATTTTATATGTTTTTAATTAAATAATTGAGTGATTGGTTTGATAATTCGGTTATGGTATAAGTACATTCGACCTTGATTAAATTTTCATGAAGTTGTGATTAGGTTATAATGTGAATGAGAATTTGGTTTCAGTTGTTTATATGTTAATATATTTATGTTTATAAATATTTATATATGCACATAGGTCAAAATGGCTATTGAAATGCATTAGTCAAGCAAAGACAAATTGGAATGCTATTATCATGCTAGTATGATAATGACCGAGGTGTACTTTAATGTCTATATGATCTTATTCATAAATGATGAATTACATGATTGAACAATAATATGATTATATGTGAATGATCTTGTAATCAAATTAGGTATGTTTGTCTTTACTAGATATGATATGTAAGTTTGCTCTTATTAATCATTTAAATGCCGCATATGGTTTTTGACTATTAAACTCATGATTTTTATATTTTATAAGGTAATTGGTGTGGCTTTGAGATATGTGCATTGGTTTGTAAATATGATATATTTTCATTGAGGAGTGGACAAACATTAGAGCCCAACATCGTCGAAGTTCAAGAGGAGCCAGCTGAAGCTCAAGACTCAGAGGAAGTTCAACCAAGCGTTGAAATTCCAGTTTTACCGAAACCAGAACCTGTAAAATCCGATAAGGTAACTTCAGAACCAGCAAAGTCTGATCAACTAACAACTTCGTTAGATGCAAAATTGCCATAGAAGACAAATCAACCAGTTCTAGAAAAGAAACCTCCTCCACCTTACCCTTAAACACTTTAGAAGTAGTAGCAGGAAATTCAATTCAAGAAGTTCCTAGACGTACTCAAGCAACTTCATATCAACATCCTGTTGGTTGAAGCACTTGATCAAATGCCGAATTACGTCAAATTCATGAAGGATATCCTCTCAAAAAAACAAAGGCTTGAGAATTTGAGACGGTAACCCTGACAAAGGAATCCAGTGCATATCTTCAAGACAAACTACCCCCAAAATTGAAGGATCCTGGATGTTTCACCATGCCTTGCAACATTGGAGCAACATATTATGGTAAGGCACTATGTGACTTAGGTTCGAGTATCAACTTGATGCCCATGTCAATATTTAGGAAGTTAGGGATAGGTAAAGTTAGACCTACAACAGTTACACTTCAACTAGCAGATCGATCCTTAGCACATCCATAAGGAAAAATCGAGGATGTATTGGTACAGGTAGAAAAATTTATTTTTCCTACTGACTTTGTGGTTCTAGACTTTGAAGCAGAAAAAGAAGAGTCAATCATCTTAGGAAGGCCTTTCCTAGCAACTGGAAGGACCCTTATTGATGTGCAGAAGGGCGAGCTTACTATGCGTGTTCAGGATGATCAGGTAACATTTAATTTTTTTTTAAGTCTATGCGATTTCCTGACACAATTGATGATTGTTCTATAGTTTTCGATTTAGAGGAGTTAATCATAGAAATGGAACTCAACTATGTTGAGGACCCATTGGAAAAAATTTTGACATCAGACCTTCCAAATGATAAAGAGGAGGTTGGATACTTAGCTTTGCTAGAAGCTAATCAAAGGGGATGTAATTCACAATCCCGTTTTGAATCTTTAGAGTTAGAGAATAAGGACTATGCCCAACCAAAAGTGTCAATCGAAGATCCACCTAAATTAGATTTGAAGGTACTTCCCTCACATTTGAAATATGTTTATTTAGGTAACGCTTCTACTCTACCTGTGATTGTTTTAGTAGAATTAACTGGTAAGCATGAAGAGAAACTCATCTTAGTATTGAAACAATTCAAGAAGGCTATCGGATGGACCATAGCCAATATTCGCAGAATTAGTCCATCTGTATGCATGCACAAGATCATCTGGAAGATGGTGAGAAAGGGACTATTGATGGACAACGAAGACTGAATCCCATCATGAAGGATGTAATCAAGAAAGAAATCATCAAGTGGTTAGATGCGGGTATAATTTACCCTATCTCAAACAGTTCGTAGGTAAGTTCGGTCCAGTGCATGCTAAAGAAAGGAGGTATTACGGTAATTGAGAACGAGAATAACGAGTTGATACCGAATAGAACGGTTACAAGATGGAGAATTTGCATCGATTACAGGAAGCTGAACAAGGCGACTAGGAAATATCATTTTTTTTGCCGTTCTTGGACTAAATGTTGGATAGACTCATGGGGTGAGACTATTACTGTTTTCTCGATGGATACTTGGGGTATAATCAGATTACAGTAGCACCAGAAGAACAACACAAGACAACATTCACCTGCCCATATGGTACATTTGCATTTAGACGCATGCCATTTGGTTTATTATTTTGAGATACATATGATGATTGCCTAGCCAATCTAGCCAAGGTTCTAAGGCGATGCGGAGAAACAAACCTCGTACTCAACTGTGAAAAGTGCCATTTCATTGTAAGAGAAGGTATTGTTCTAGGGCATCAGATAACGAGACATGGAATCGAGGTAGATGAAGCAAAGGTAGATGTTATCGAGAAACTCCCACCTTCAACATCTATAAAGGGTGTTAGGTGCTTTTTAGGCCACGCTGGTTTCTATTGAAGATTTACCAGAGACTTCTCCAAGATTGCTAAACCTTTATGCAAATTATTGGAGAAGGAAACGATATTCAAATTTGATGAAGGGTGCTTAAGAGCATTCAACGATTTGAAGAGTCGGTTAGTTTCAACACCCATAACTGTCACACCAAATTGGGATTTTTCATTTGAATTGATATGTAACGCAAGTGACTACGCGATAGGAGCTGTCATGGGCCAGCGAAGGAACAAAGTTTTTCATCCCATCTACTACGCAAGTCAGACTCTGACAGGAGCTCAACTAAATTATACGGTATGCTATTGTGTTTGCTTTTGACAAGTTTCGATCCTATCTTGTAGGTACCAAGGTGACTGTCTATATGGACCATTCGACAATTAAGTATTTACTTGCTAAGAAAGACGATAAGCCGAGACTGATCCAATGGGTACTTCTACTTCAAGAGTTCGATCTAGAAATTCAAGATCGAAAGGGAGTAGAAAATCAAGTAGCAGACCACTTGTCCAGATTGGAGCCGCAAGAAGGGAATTCTCCACTTATACCAATTCAGGAGACATTTCCAGATGAACATATACTAAAGGTAAATCATGTCCATAATACCCATTGGTTTGTTGTTATTGGTAAATATTTAGCTTGTGGTTTGATGCCGATTGATAAGACGTATCATCAAAGGAAAAAGTTTCTTCACGATGCGAAGTACTATTTTTGGGAAGAACCATACTTGTTCAAAAAGTGTGCAGATCAAATGATTAGGAGAAGCGTGGAGAATATTAAGTACATAAGATTCTATATCATTGTCACTCAGCTCCAAGTGGGGGACACTTCGGAGGTACACGTATCGCGACCAAAGTATTGCAAGCCAGATTCTTTTGGCCAACACTATTTAGAGACGCATATGCTTACGTCAAGAGTTGTGATCGATGTCAAAGGGTTGGAAATGTCACCAACAGAAATGAGATGCCTCGAACAAACATCATTGAGATAGAATTATTTGATATTTGGGGTATTGACTTTGCGGTCCTTTCCTTTCGTCTTTTGGTCACAAGTATATATTGGTAGCAATAGATTATGTTCTAAGTGGGTTGAGGCCGAGGCGTATCCAATGAATGACGCTAAAGTTGTGATGAAGTTTTTGCAGAAGCATGTGTTCACAAGGTTTGGAACCCCAAGAGCCATCATTAGTGATGAAGGGTCCCATTTTGTGAACAAGTGGTTGAAATGGTTACTCGACAAACACGGAGTGAAGCACAAGGTTGCCACAGCTTACCATCCGCAAACGAATGGGCAAGCTGAACTAGCAAATAAAGAAATCAAAGGAATACTTGAGAAGGTAGTTTGCCCAAACCGGCGAGATTGGTCCAAAAGAGTGGATGATGCTTTATGGGCTAACAGGACAACATACAAGACACCTTTAGGGATGTCACCCTATAGGTTGGTCTTTGGGAAAGCCTGGCACTTGGAGTTAGAGCATAAAGCTTACTGGGCTTTCCAGTACTCAACTTGGATATTAAGCTTGCTAAAGAGAGACGAATGATCCAGCTCAAAGAGTTAGAAGAATTCTAAATGTTCTCATACGAGAGTGCCAAATTACTTAAAAAGAGACTTAAGAAATGGCATGACAAGCACATTCGAGTAGAATTTGAAGCAGGTCAGCAAGTCTTGTTATTTAATTCCAGATTAAAGTTCTTTCCAGGTAAGTTAAAATCATGTTGGTTCGGTCTATTTACGATTCACCGAGTTTATCCATACAAAGTTGTCAAACTTTAAGGTAAGTGAGGTAATTTCCGAGTAAATGCTCAACGCTTGAAACATTACTGGGTGGATAAAATTGAACGGGATCAAATCTCATTCATTTTATTAGATATTTAAATTTTCTTATTTTCCTTTTTAAATAAATGATTTAGGGTATATTTTTGGGATTAGAATGTTTAAATGAATTCTGTCAAGGAGATTGGAACTTAAGCGGGACCGCTTGTGACCCCTCCAATCTTTCCTGGGAATTGATTTTAACATAATTTTCTGAGAAATTATTCCCTAAATGGAAAAATAAATTTTTATTTTTTCAAATAAAAGGGTCAATTTTGATCCAAGTTTTAAATTTCAACTCAATTTCAAATTTTCTTTAAGTCTAGGTACTGAATTGAATTATTTTCAAAATTCGGTTGCTCTTTTTGTAAATATTAAAAATTAGATGCCTCTTTTTGTGAATATTTTTAAGGCATCTATAATAAATGTTTTTAATTTAATAAAAAAATGATAATCATTATATATAATTATATCCATATAATATATATTAATTATTATCAAATTTACATGGAGTTAGGATTGGTTTAGATTTAATCATGTTTTATTTGATAAGTTTTTATCTTAAATAAATTAATAGCAAATAATAATTTAATATGCATTTTATTAATTATTAATTGTTGTTAACTTTGAGTAGAATTAGAACTTAGAATTTTTAATAATTAAATTTTTCTAAGAGTTCTACTTTAACTCCTATTCCCCTCATTATAAATACCACCAACCTTCTCCATCATTCTTCACTCAAAACTCCATTCCCACCAAATACACATAGTGACATAAGCCTCCAACTCCTCAGCCACAACACCGCCCAACAGCCATTCTGCCAGCAGCTTACCCCGCATACACCTGCTGCCTGCGTGCGCATCCAGCAGCTTCGCACACAGGCGCGCCAGCAGCCATTCCTTGTCGCTGCTCCTTGGTGCCACACCAAGCTCCAGCGCTCGCCAGGCCTGCTCCTTGGCGCCGCACCTGCCCCTCGCTCCAGCTCACGCACGCCCACGTTGCTACCTGCTACCGAGCAGCTGCTCAAGCCAGGTTGCGCCGCTCCTCAATCCTGCTCGACGTGTCCGCTTGCTGCTCAGTATCCGTGCGGGACATTAGCCTTATTATTTAGACCAACACCCCATCCTTAGCCAATAACCCTCCAACCTACCCTAATTCGACCTATTTTGTTTTCTAATTATTTTTTTAGGAGTTCTTAATTTTTATAAAAAGGTGGTAAGATGAATTTTTCTCCTAAATTTTAATTATTTTTCAATATATTGAATTATTTATACTAATTAAATTTTTGAGAAAATAATTGTTTTCCATCTTATGTTCAGGTTAATCATGCATCGCAAGAGAACTCGTACCTCTGCCCAAGTTGACGAATCACAAAACAAAATCCACTGTGAAGAAGCCAAAGTAAGATACGAGAGTATCTTCAAGAATCAACAGATGCATCCACAGAAAAGCTTCATATTGAAAGAAAGAAATTATATTTATTTCATAGCGCGCGTTTGTTAAGTTGCTGAAACTCTCAATTGGGAGTTGTTTTGTGAGAGAAGACCTAGTGCGGATGAGGAGTTAGTTCGTGAATTTTATGCGAATTTAACCTCAAGTGAGTTGACAGAAGTTTCTGTTCGCAAAATTAAGGTACCAATAACCTCAAATGCTATTAATGAAATATTTAAATTACCTTATTTTGAAGACGACGAGTATTCCTCCTTGATGAGCGATATTGAGCCTGAAAATTTACAAGAAATTCTCGAGGAACTTACAGTTCCATATTTCAAGTAGACTGTGTCAAAATAAGGAGTTCACACTTGTTAAAGAGAATATTTGACACCACTAGCGAAGGTATGGTTCTATTTCGTCCGATTCAGCCTTATGCCTAGTTCACATTGGACTACGATTTCATTAGAGCGAATGGTCTTGTTATACTCGATTTTAACTGGAAAGACCATTGATGTGGGAAAAATCATCTTGAGAGAGATGCGGAATTGTGCTACTAGGCGTTCTGTCCCAACTTACTTCCCCTTTACGATAACAATTTTGTGCTTAAAAGCTACAATTCTTGCAAACGTAAAGAAGACAGGCTATAGCCAGGCATAATCACAGATTGGGACCTCTACCGAATAGTTGGAGACTCTGCTCTACAGCAACGAGTTGAAGAAAGTGAGGATCCAGAAGAAGAAGAA
Organism: Gossypium australe; assembly: GCA_005393395.2. Taxonomy (NCBI): domain Eukaryota; kingdom Viridiplantae; phylum Streptophyta; class Magnoliopsida; order Malvales; family Malvaceae; genus Gossypium; species Gossypium australe. The sequence continues at coordinate 59,054,884 of CM016614.1, forward strand.
GAAGAAGAAGAAGAAGATCCCACAGAGATTGAACCAATGCAATCAGCTGAAATCCCTGATAAGGCAGAACTAATGGAACCAGAAGACTAACCTGATGTCGCAACTTCAATGTTAAGAACTCAATCACCTCACCTAGATCTTTAAGATGAGTTATCAAAATTGATAGACTTAATGCAACATATGCAGTGGTAGGAACAAGCTTATTGGAGATATTCAAAAATAAGGGATGACTCCATAAGAAGCCCTTTTACAAAAAAATACAATGACCCGTTTATTTTTGTGCCTGAGTTTCTAGATTTCATATTCGATCCATGGAGTCCACTATCAAAGAAGGAGTGAAGCGATTCATGCAAAAACAAAGATGATGGAGCAAAAGATGAGTCAAATTCAGAGGAATATGCAAATAACTAAAAAAAAAGGGATCTTGACGTTATCTTATTTCCGTTCTTAGGTTATTTTAGGATTAGGTTTAATTAGGGATTTTTATTTTTGAATAATAAAACAAGAGGTGGAAATCATAAATAAAAATGAACAAATTGCAAAATATAAAAGTGTGGCAACAGATATATACATGCCTAGGATTGGATCTAGAGAGAGCTTGGTACTTAAGCAGTCAAATTGACTCACCTCCTCTTTTCTAGAATCCTACTTGGTGTATAGTATCTATTCACTTTTAACAATGAGGACATTGTTCATCTTAAGTGAGGGACCAAAAAATTGAAATTATTTCCACTCAAAATAATTTTTTCTTTTAATTATGGCTAGGATATATTTTGTTGAATAAATTTTAAATTTTATTAAGTATGCTAAACTTCATGATAAACCGTAAAAGTAACATATTTTAGGCCCACATTTAGCATGCTTTTGGATGATTTATCCCTTGATTTATGTAAAAAGGTGCTCTTAATCCTTTCTTTTCATGTTTTATACTCAGGAAAGCACCCGAGGATGAAAAGAATGAGAAACGGGTTTAAAATGGACCATATTGGGCCAAATTAGAAATCGACACGGCCTGGGCCCAAGACCACACGGTCGTGCCTCATTAAAAGTCTGAACACGGCCTGGCCACGACTTACATGGGCGTATGCCATGGCCGTGTCCCTGTCGTGGAGAAGAGCAATTTCACTCGGAAAAGGATACTTAGGGGCAAAGAAACCTATTTAAAAAGCCTATACAAGCACCCTAAGTATAACCTAGAAAGGGGTGGTTAGCGAGGCCAAGGAGCCGAGCCAGAGAGGTCAGATTTGTGGAGAATCACTCAAAGATAGCTAGTTGATCTATCTCAAGAAGCTGGAATTATACTCAAGACGGAGGATCTCTCCTTCAATTCCTTCAGGGGGTTTTAGGGATTTCTTATGTTTTGTTTCATCTTTTCTTTTGAGATATTTTCTTTTATTATTATGAACTAAACCCTCAGATACCTGAGGGGGATGAAACCTAAGATGAATCTTGTTATCGTTTGCTGAACCATATGATAAATATTTGACTTGTTCTTAATTATGTGTTCTTAAATCTTGTGTTGATATTTTCAGGATATTAATTCAAGTATGATGTGCTTAGGTGGAGGAGCAAAAGTCCCTGCCTAAGAGTAGATCTAGCATAATTAAGCGGAGTTGATTGCGGCCTAGAGATAGGGTGACGAGATTTTTTGCCGGATTAGGGTGAAACCATAATATGGTAGTCCATAGATCAAGTTAATGCGATTCTAGGGGTTTTAATTAGAAAGAGATTTCAATTAATCAACCTAGGGTTAGACGTTAGTCGCCTCGAGAGAGGGTTTAATATACATTAGGGAATCTTACGGATCAAGTCAAATTAATAAATCGTCTGGTTCAGAGTTAAATAACAAGTAAAGTCTAGGTTGATTCTTCCTTGGGTGTCGTAATCAATTGGTTTTTCTTCCAAGTTATTTTCCCAAACTCTTTCTCTTTGTCTTTGCATCTTTAGTTTTGTATTTAATTAATTTAGATTAGATAAATAAATCCCTTTATTCTTAGGCTAGATAATAAAAAAAGAGTTAGTATTAGTACTTTTGGTTCCTTTGGGTTCGACATTCTGGTCTTGCCTAAACTATACTACTGTTTGATAGGTGCGCTTGCCTCAAAATCGTTGTCATAGTTGGTTTCTAGGTTCGATCATTCTCATTTATAAATTTTAAGACTTTGACATCGCGAAAATAATGATCAAGTTTTTGGTGTCGTTGTCGAGAACTAAAATATTAAGAACGCTCAATTTTTATTACTTTAGCCATTTTTTATTTTTTTCAATTTACTTTTATTTTTTAATCTATTTTTATTTCTGCTAATTTCTTTCTTTCACTCCTTTCAGGTACCTCTAGTTTATGACTAGAAGGAACCCGACAGGACCCTTACTTTACGGCAATGATATTGAAGGTACCGTTCGCAGAAATCATAGAGAGATAAGGCGAAGCTTAAACTACATAGAAGAAGAGCAAGAAGCCGAAATTAATACTACAAAAGAGATGGCAGATAATAATCTGCCACCTCCAGAGATGGTCGAACATCATGCTCCACACACAATGTATGATTACGCTAAACCTAATTTAACAAGAACTGAGTTTAGTATTGTTAGGCCTACTATTGCTGCAAATAATATTGAAATGAAACCTAACACTATACAGATGATACAACAATTTGTTCAGTTTGATGGTTTTCAAGATGAAGATCCCAACACACACTTAGCGAATTTTCTAGAATTCTACGACACCTTCAAGATAAATGGCGTTTCTGATGATGCCATCCGTCTTCGGTTATTTCTCTTTTTTTGAGGAAGAAAGCCAAACAGTGGTTACATTCTCTTCCACGAGGATCAATCACTACATGGGACCAAATAATTGAAAACTTTAATTGAAATATTTTCCACCGGCCAAAACGACCAAATTAAAGAATGATATCTCTTATTTTGTGCAGATAGATTCGGAGACACTTTACGACGCATGGGAGAGATACAAGGATTTGTTGAGAAGGTGTCCACACCATGGATTACCTTGTGGCTACAGGTCCAAACTTTTTACAATCGTGTGAACCCTTCAACACGACAATTAATCGATTCAGCTACCGGTGGAACCTTGAACAACAAAACTCCTGAAGTAGCCTACGAATTTATAGAGGAGGTGTCACTAAATAACTACTAGTGGCAAGTTACAAGGATAAGGCCAGCCAAAGCTGCCGGAGTTTTCAACATTGATACAATAACCGCGCTATCAAATCAGGTAGAATTACTAAATAAAAATATTGACAGTTTCTATGGTTCTTCGCAGGCACATCCAGCAATGCAGTGCGACGTGATCGCTGAAATCAAAGCTTTAAAAATTTATAAAAGAATGATCGAACCTGGAGACTAACTCTGACAACGATTAAAGGCAAGTGTACCTATCGAATAGTAGTATAGCTTAGGCAAGACCGGATTATCGAACCTAAAGGAACTAAAAGTATTAATACTAACTTTCTTTTTAATATTTAGCCTTTAAAATTAAAGTGAAGATTATTCTAAAATAAATCGACAAGAACTAAACTAAGGACACAAAGACAAAAAGAATGAATTGGAAAATAACTTGAAGAAAACTCAATTGATCACGACGATACCCTCAGAAAGAATCCACCTAGACTTCACTTGTTATTTAACCCTTAATTATATGATCTCTTTAATTAGCTTGATCCGTAAGACTCCCTAACCTATATTAAACCCTCTCTCGAGGCGAATAACGTCTAACCCTAGGTTAATTAGTGGAACTCTCGTTCGCTTATAATAACCCCCTAGGATAGCAGTAAATCGATCGATGGACTCCCATATTAGGTTTCACCCTAATCCGGCAAAATCTCGTAACCCTATCTCTAGGCGTTCGATCAACTCCGCTTAATTATGTTAGATCTTCTCTTAGGCAGGGTCTATTCCTCCTCCACCTAAGCATATTAGATTTGGATTAAGCAACATAATTAAGAACAAACTAAGTAATTCATCATATAACTTAAAAACCAAATAACAAGATTCATCTAGGTTTCATCCCCTTCAGGTATCTGAGGGGTTTAGTTCATAATGAATAAAGAAAACATCGCAAGAGAAAAGATAAAACAAATCATAAGACATTCCTAAAACCCCCTGAAGGAATTGAAGGAGAGTTCCGCCATCTTGAGTATAACTCCGGCTTCTTGGGATGGATCAACTGGCTATCCTCGCGTTATTTCCTAATTCTGACCTTCTCGGCTTGGCTCCTTAGCCTAGCTTTGATGCCCCCTCAAATGTGGCACTTAGGGGATATATATAGGCTCTTGGAATGCGATTCTTTCTCCCTAAGTATCCTTTTTCGACTGAAATTGTTCTTTCCAGCGACAGAGACACTGCCATGTCACACGGCCATGTCACACGCCCGTGTGACTCGGGGTCAGGCCGTGTTAGGACTTCTAATTTGGGGCACGACCGTGTGAGTCGGAGTTGAGGCCGTGCTCTAGGTAATCCTCGAGGCACGGCTGTGTGGACTTTGGGTCAAGCCATGTCACTTTCGCACTAAGGCCCGTTTACTCCTTTTTGGGCCCAATTTGTGTTCTTTTCATCCTCGGGTGCTTTCCTGGGTATAAGACATGAAAAGAAAGGATTACAAGCACCTTTTTATAAAAATCAAGGAATAAATCATCGAAAAGCATATTAAATGTGGGTTAAAATATGTTACAATTACGATTTATCAAATACCCCCACACTTAAGCTTTTGCTTGTCCTCAAGCAAAATTCTCAACTTACAATTAAAACAAACTTTCCATGATCTACAATTCTTATCAACAATGTTTTATCATAATTCATAGGTAATTTATACATGGATAATTCAATTCAAAGAGTCCTAAAGATTTAAACGAGATAAGTCATGAGTTTGTACTTCGAAAACATAGGTGTCTCCCCTTATTTAAATAACTACCTTTTCAATTCAAAGCCGTCAAGGATTGATGTCCTTACTAAGGATTCACTCAAATCACTCTAAAGTGTTTAAGGTTCAGGAAAAAAGCACTCATAAGTCGTACCTGAAAAGTTAATCCCATAGGCTTGCCTGAAAATCAAATCTCCACCACTATAATATGAGATGATAAATAGATCAAAAGGTCATTGTTAGGGTTGTAACGAGGCTATGGTTAAAGGTGTGGTTACAGGCCGAAATTAGAGGGTTAGAATCATGATTGAATTGATGAGTACCTACTTAAACATACTGAAATATCATCAACTGAAAAGTAATAAACCTACTAATACGAGCTTCTCTTTTGAGAATAGGTTTTGACTGTGTAAGCTCACTAAAATTTGAATACTTTGATTTTTTTTAAGAACAACCTAAGTAATACAAGATTGATTTAACTACTATAATCATAAACTTAGGTAACTTGATCAACTCAATCCTCGATTTAGGGGTAGTCAAAAGAAAGGGTGAATACAAAGAGGCTTTGGGTTAATATTAGTAGGTGAGTCAATAAAAAGGGTTTGTTAGGATCAATAGGGTTCACTAGGGGTCAATTGTAAAGGTAGGCTATTTAGTGGAGTTAATTGGTTAAAACCTAGGTGCCTTTATCATCTCTATATATCAAATAAAAAATGTGGTCTCAACATGTATAAGCGAGGCAAGTTCTAGAATAACAGTTCATGGTAGACACACTCATAATCAAGGAAATAAGCACGAAAAAGAATGTATGCTTTATAAGTTAAAAATCTCACAAAAATTATGGGTGTTTTGACATTATCCTTGTAAATTTCAAATTTCAAGGTAGTATTTAAATTTAGGTCAACAACCTAGCACTATTTTAATTAATGAAAAAGGGACTTATCATGCTTAATTCGCTAGTATTCTTTCAAATTCAATTATCAATGCACAATTAACTATGACTTATTCTAAAACATGTCAATAAAAATCACAAATCATCAGAAATTTCATTCTAATTAGTAATATGAAAACTTTGCATAAAAACAAGACTAAATCAAGGATTTGAGAATAATGAAAAAAGTTTGGCACTTTTATTCCACTTTTACCCTCAGGGATTTAAGAATAATGCAAAAAGTTAGGTATATTTACCCCCCACACTTAAGATGTACATTGTCCTCAATGTACAAAGATAGATATTTTTATAGAAATCAAAAGTGAGGGTGAGAGGTACTCCCTGAATTTTTGGGCGGGTTTCGTGGAGGGTGTGGTACCTACGGCAAAGGCGTCGTTATGGTGGTGGTGTTGGTTCCTGAGCTCTGCGCTAGATGAAGAAATTGGGGAACTCGTGAAGGATTAGCCAGGGGTTACTAAGACATAGTTAAAGTAAACTAAATATAAAATTAATAGCAAGAAAGAAAAAGGAAAGGAGACTAAGAAGGAAAACAAAAATAAAAGAAAAGAAGAATGGACCGGAGAGTCCTTATTCGAGGATGGTTCGCAAGGTGGTTGTGACTTCTCAGGTTGTGAAGGTGGTGGCGATGGTGAGAGTGGTGTGGTCATTGTGGTGGTCGGCGTGATTCCCTAGCAGCCTGGCGAACCTGACACTAATAAACTACAAGAAAAGTAAATGAAAAGAGCAGTTGTAACATCCTAAATTTATGGGCCTATGCATTTAGTGTAGGAATATGTTTAATATGTTAACTTAGGTTAAAGGGGTCTAAATTTGGGCTTAGAATTAGGCAAAGGCCCAGATTAAATTATTTTAAGGTGGCATCATTAACAATTAAGAAGGAACAAGTTTTGGGTCGCAAGGAGCCCATGTTTTTAGGCCAATTTCGGCACTTTAAATGAAGATAGGGTGACGCCACTCACAAGGGATTTAGGGGCCCAAAAATGTAAGTTTAATGAAGCCCAAATCTTTTAATTTAAATGAGTTAAATTTCGGCATTTAGAATTAATGAGGTGGACGACTACAAGGCTTAAAAATAGGAAGATATATATGGATTTTTAAGTGATAATATCATAGATAAAAAGGAGAAAAGTTAGGAGCTTATCTTCAAAGGAAGTGTTGGCCGAAAATCCACCACCTAGAGGAGTGTAAAATTCAGCTACTGCATGGCATAGAGGGTGCCGAAATTCTCCTCTCTTCTAGCTTAAATTTTAAGGGCGTTTTCGGTATTTAGCAGTAGGTGTCAAAAATCTATAAATAAGGGGGGCTAGCTCCTTGTTTCTGACATTGAAAAACACTAAAATCCTCTCCCTTGGTGCCGAAATTCCCTAGCCTATCCCTCTCCAAATTTATTTCTTCAATTTCTTCAAAAGCCAAAACTTTTCCCCACTTTCTTTTCCCTTGTGCCGATTTCTCTAAAAAGCCGAAGCATCCATCGCTTTTTCTTTTATTCATCCTATTTGAGAAATTATTCTATACTTCTGGCATTTAAATCTTCCATTGGCATTGCCGAATCCTCTCTCTAGTGCTAGCCAAATCTCCTAATCTAAGGTAAGAGTCGATTTTTGTTTAGTTCTCATAATCTATTCCCAGTTTTTGAAAAGCAAAAGCCGAAAGCTAATAGTTTAATGGTTTTCGGGATTTGAAGGAAGCTTGGTCGACTAGATCAAAAAGCCGAAAATCATTAGTCTTCAATTTTGGGATTTTAAGGTAAGAAGAGTTGTTTATTCAAATACATAAAAATTGGGTAGAACACTAACCATGGCCGAATATATGAGAGGCCGTAGTTTCACATCTTTCTGGCTTTTTGAGCAAAGTTGTAGATCGGTTTAGCAAGGGTATCAACATTAATCAGGTGTGTAGATCTCTAACACGCTACTGATAAACCTGTATGTATATTTATTCTGTATGTTATGGGCTAAAAAGTCGGAATAAGGCTGTATAGACAGTCGAATGGAACCCTAAAAAGGGTTAGGCAAGGATGCCAGGTACGTAAACATAGAACTCCCTATGTGTATCGAAGAATATATATATATATATATCTGCTTGATGTTTCTTTATGCATGTATGCATGGGGTGAGATTGATGATAATTGAAGGGGAAGTGCATGATAGGTCACTTGGTGATCGGGGGTAGAAATCGCACATAATTTTAAATGTAAGGTCACGTAGTGATCGGTGGCTATGCCACGTTTAATGATTCCTACTTAATAGGAATAGACAGTACGGCTGTCGTTTTGGTGTGTAACGGATGGAGGGTTGATTGTAGAAATCCCCACGGTGTGATGGTTGGTACGGGATGGTGTGTAGAGGATGGAAACCTAGGATGGGTTGGGTTATCATTCTATATTGTTATTATGTGATTATGATTGATGCCTTCCTGTATGGGCCAGGGCCCATAATGTGTTTGTGGGCTCAGGTCGATGTGTGTTTTGAGATTTATACACTGAGTCTTTGTGACTCACGCTTTCCTTTTCTCTACTCTTCCAGATGAACAGTAGATCGTGGACATGGGAGCCGAGACAGACTCGAGGGGCCATCAAGTTTCTTTTGACAAGTTAATTTGGAGTTTCTTTAAGTTTATTTTTTTTATTTCATTATGGGAATATTTTTGTAATAAGGCCCCTAGTTTTTATTCAACTTCGGAGTTTACAATGTTAAGCATCTTATGAATTTTATGATGAGGCTTATTTATACTTAATAATAATTAATACAAGGTTATTTTTTTAAAAATGCCGCTTATTTACTTAAATATTGTCTAATTAACTCACAATTTCAAAAACCAACAAAGCTAAAGTTTTCAAAGTACAAGCAGTGACATGCCAGATCCGGTCAAAACGCATGGGCCGGGTTTGGGGTGTTACAGCAGTAGAGAAGCTTAGTTAAGGAAAATAAAGAATAAGAGAAACAAAAAGGAACAATAAATTGGTCTCAACGACCCTTGGCTTGGTGATTAGTCGAAGCTGCCGGCATGAACTCATGGTGACCGTTCTCCATTGGGGAGACTATGCTTAGCTTCTTCCGCTTCTTCAACATGATTTTTTGGATTGCTCCAAGGATCTAGAGGTTTAGTCTGGGGATAGAAAGGTGTTTGAGAAGGAGAGAAAGGAGAGGAAGAAAGGGGGGAGAGGGGTGGGGAGAGGGGGGTGGTGTATAAATAGGGGTTCAAGTCTGCCATGTCCCCACGGTCGTGGTCCTAGGGTGTGTCAATTTACACGGCCGCCTCGCACGGCCGTGTGTTGGAGTGTGGTTTTACTCCATGTCCGTGTTTCATCAACCCACGCCCGTGTTTGCAAAGTTGTATGTTGGCACGATTGGGTTGCACAGGCGTGTCTTGCCTGTGCTCGATAGGTCAGTAGCTTCGCACGATTTTTTGGCACGGGCGTGTTCTGCCCGTGGTATGGAAGTCAGTAGCTTCACACAGTTGAGGGGCACGGCTGTGCCATTCTGTCGGTGCCCGTGGGGAGGGTGGTTGGATCTGTGACGTGGGAGGGTGGTTGAACTGAATTGCACGGCCTCTGTCTTGTCAGTGTGGCGGTTCCGGTGGTCCACACGGCCACGGACACGGCCGTGTGTAAGGTTGTGTGGCCTGGAAATCTGCACTTTTTGGTTAGTGTAAAAGGAAAGGAAAGGAAAAATAAAAATAAAATAAAATTCAAACAAATGTAAAAAGAAATAAGGTTAGTGCTCGGGTTGCCTCCCGAGAAGCACTCGTTTATAGTATTAAGCTAGACTTTCCTTATATTTGAAAATTTAGGGAGGTTTAAAGGTTTGAATATCTTCCCTCATGCTTACGGTTCTATTTCCTTGACAAAGTTGAAGTCGAGAAGCGTTTACCTTGAAATTGTCGAATATTGGATTGCTTACCTCGACTATTCCGTGTGGGAAGATATCGTGTACCTTAAGAAGAATTTCTCCCTTTGCCCTCAGGTCTGTTGTAGTGATGTGAGAATCGGCTTTATCTAACAATACCCGGTCTCCTATTTTGAAGTGGTTGGATGTCCTTATGAGCTCTTCTGGTGGTTCCTCTGGTTTTACTTCGTCTGGATCTGGTTCTTCTTTGACGTGTGTTTGCTGCTCTTCTAATTTGTCGACCCTAAGGCTTTATTCCTTGTGTGACTCTACTTTGTTGACTTGGGGTCTATGAGTTGGCTCAGGTTTGTGAACAACTTGATTATCTATTGAAGTAACTTTCTTACCTTCATTGACTGTTGTCCTAGCCGAGTCAAGAGCTTGAAGATTGATTGATTCATCACCTACACGAAGTATGAGTTCACTTGTGGCAACATCAATTTTAGTCTTAGCAGTTGCTAGAAAAGGTCTTTCTAAAATTAAGGGGATTGAATTATCCTCATCCATGTCTAAGACAAGAAAGTCTACTCGGAAAACAAATTTATCGATTTTTACGAGAACATCTTCGATAATGCCTCTAGGGATTCTAACAGTTTTATCAGCTAGTTGAATACTCATCATAGTTTGTTTGGGCTTCCCTAGACCTAGTCGTTTAAACAGTGAGTAAGGCATAACATTTATGCTTGCCCCTAAATCAGCTAACGCATTATCAATATGTAAACTACCAATTAAACATGGAATTGTAAAACTCCCTGGATCTTTTAGTTTCTGTGGTAGTCTATTTTGTTTCATTGCCGAGCATGTTGCGTTTAGTTCCACGTGGTGCTCTTCATATATTTTGCCGTTTGTTGGTCAAGAGCCGTCTTAAAAATTTCCTCGAGTCTAGCATCTGGAAAAGAGCTTCAAGAAGAGGTAAGTTAATATGTAATTTCTTTAAAAGTTTAAGAAACTTACCAAACTGTTCTTGTGAATCGTCTCTTTTTATAGCTTCGGGGTAAGGTATGCGAGGTTGGTACTCTTTAATTGCTGGTTCTGGCTTTCCTTGTGTTACCTCTGTTTTACCTTCTTCTACCTTATTTTCTGGCCTTGTATCAGGTTTATCTAACCCCTTATTATTCTGAGCTGTGATGACTTGAATTTGCTCCTTAGGGTTAATCTCAGTGTTACTTGGTAAACGTCCTTGCGGTCGTTCTGACATCATTTTTGCGAGTTGTTCAACTGCATTAGTGACTTCCTTGACTGACTTAGTAATTTCCCCTATTCGACTCTCATTGCTTTTGATTGTTCTCTCAGTTTCTTGGATACGTTTCTCTATGTCTACCGAGAATTTTGCCATCATCTCCTCGAGGGTCGGTTTCTTTTCTTGTGGATAGGGCTGATTTTGGAAAGCTTTTGGAAAGATTTTGGAAAGCTTACTCTCTGTATGTGTTTTCTTTGTTCTGTAGGTCTTTAAAGCTACTGAAGGCTCGGGACCGTCACAGATCGTCATCACACTACTAAAACTTATTTTGGTACACTTTGCAAATGTATATGGCTCAATATGGCATGCATAGGCTACTTTTGGTATGAGTTGATAATGAACTTAGCCATGTGATTTGGCTAATTATGTTTTGATAATATGCCTTAATGAATGTGAGATGTGAAGTTGTTTTGGCATGATTAGTTGATATATGAAATGGTTATGAGATGGTAAGTATATATTGATGAAAGAAGCTTGGTATAATTTAGATTTAGTCATGCAAATTGGTATGGTTGAAATTGGTTTGATTGTATAGATTGAACGAGTATTGAAGGCATGTTTGATTGACCATTTTGGTATGATTTGATGGTTATATGTGCATGAGATATCTTGTTAAATATAGCTTGTAGATTTGATCCTTATGGGTGGCATTTTGGCCTTGTAAATAGCCTATAATGTCACACGGTTGTGGCACACGGGCGTGCCTAACGACCGTGGGTAAATTGTAGGATGTAGTTTAGTATCACACAGCCTCGACACGGGCGTGTCATCTGGTCGTGGTGTGCAAGTCAGTAGCTAGCTAAAAAGTACACGGCCAAATACACGGGCGTGCTTGCTAGCCGTGATGGGGAAGTTAGTATATGATCTAAAAGTACACGGTCATGGCACACGGGCGTGCTTAATGACTGTGTTGGTATAGTCAGTATATAGACACAGATGGATACACGGGGGTGTCTAAAAGCCGTGGAGGGCACACGGTCTCCTCCCACGGGCGTGTCTCCCCTGTAGTTTAGTAAAGTTTTAAATTTTCATGAAATCCCATATGTGTTTCAGTTTAGTCCCTACTCGACTTCTAAGTATGATTAAGGCCTCGAGGACTCGTTTAAGGGACATTATGTCTGAGAATGATGTTTGAATGTATGATTTTGCTTGTGAATGTTTCTGATCTGTCTGGTAACACTCCTAACCTTAATCTGGCGACGGACACGGGATAGGGGTGTTACATTTGATTGGTATCAGAGCTACAGTTTAGCCGATTCTCAGACTAACGTAGCGTGTCAGAGTCTAGCTATACATGCCATATATCTGAATTGTGATAGTGTGATGGATCCTGACGTATAAATGTGATTTTTGTATAGTAATGGATCCCGAAAGAGCCATAGCTGACGACGTAGAAAGTAATGCGCCTGCTCCAGCGCAAGGGACAACGCCCTCTGATTCGAGAAGCTAAACAAGCTTTCTTCCAGATGATGAGTGAGTGGTTCACTCAGTTCATAAGAAATAACCCGACTGTTTCACAACCCCCGCCCCCGATTAATTCCCCTCAAACATCTGATATACCTTCGGCTGTAAATTGGAATCTCTTGAATAAGCCTCCTATTGACAAGATCCGTAAGTATGGGGCCGAGGAATTTCGAGCTACTAAAGATGATGATGCTGAAAAGGCAGAGTTCTGGACTGAAAACACGATCCGGGTATTTGACGAAATGTCTCTGACTCCGGAAGAATGCATAAAGTGTGTGGTATCTTTGCTCCGAGATGCAGCTTATCAATGGTGGAAAACTCTGATTTCTGTCGTTCCGAGAGAACAAGGTACATGGGATTTCTTTCAGATCGAATTCCGAAAGAAATATATTAGTGAGAGATTCGTTGATCAGAAACGAAAGGAATTTCTAGAACTTAAACAGGGCCAAATGACTGTTTCCGAGTATGAATGAGAATTCGTGAAATTGAGTCAGTATGCCCGGGAGTGCGTATCTTCTGAAGCTATAATGTGCAAAAGGTTCGAAGATGGCCTGAATGAAGACATTCATTTTGTAATATCCGAGATTAGGGCTTGTGCATTTTTGCTTAATTGCATGTGCTAGTATGCCTGTGTGTATTTTGAATGTGTTTTATGAATTTTGAGAACTCTAGAGTATAGGTGAATGCCTTAGAAATTATTAGATTTTAAGTTTCAAAGAGGGAGCTCAGCCTGATAGGCCTTAAGGAAAATTGTAGGGGAAATTAGACACACAAATGGGCTTGTTAAAGTGGCAAGGAGGCGCCACTTAAAGCCTCAATAAGGGACGCCACAAGCATGGGTGCAAGCCTAGGCTCGAGCAGCAAGAGGAGCACTTTTGGAAGTGTTTTTGCGTCAAGCAAGGAGGGGAGTTGGATGGCAGTTAGGCTATAATTGAGGAGCTTAAATCTTTTATTTTTAAGTGATAAATAAGGATAATTAGGGAAGAAGGATAAGGGATATGAAAAAATGATATAAAGTTATCAGAATAGGGAGAGTTGGCCGAATATCCAACACTGACTGTGAGGTGGTGTATAGCCAAAATTTTGAAGCTTAGTGTTCATCTTCTTCAGTTGAATTCTTTTCACTTCTTTTCTCAAATTTTCTCTCCTAGTTGAAAATTTTCTTCTCCAATTCTCTCAATTCTTTCCCTTGTCGCAACTTCCCAACACATTCATTCCTTCATTCTTTTTCTTCAAAACCGAATATCGCTCTCTCAAAACTCATCATTGCCGAATTCTCCCTAAGTCCCATACTTTTCTTTTCATTCTTGTGGAAGCCGAATACTCAAGTAACCCCTAACCAATTGTTCACCTACTGCCTAAGTCGAATCTCCTATTTTAGTGGCCATACCAGATTAAAAGCCGAAACTTGAGTGATCCGCATCAAGCAAGGGGGCAGCCGATTTTTGTAGTAAGGGTAAGGATCTATTATCATCATTTTATTTCTTTTCTTTAAGCCAAAGTTAAGACTCTAATGCCATTTATGTTCCTTGGCTGAAACTATAAAGGAGGTTTCAGGATTTGTCTATAGTCGACTATAAGGAGGAGGTCTTTGGGATTTCAAGATCTAAAGGTAAGTGTGTGTAGCCATAGGCCGAAGGCCATTTATCTTGTTCATTAAATGTTAGAAAGGAATCTAACATATACCTATAGGGATTTCGACATCACTAGGATCAAGGACGATTTCGGGATTTGGATTCACAAGGTAAGTGCATATGATATTCGGCCAAGGCCATAGTTAGTGATTTGGATCTATTTCTTATTTGTTAGAAAAGCCGAAAACTAACAAGTTAAGTGATCTAGTGTTGACCGATTACAAGGGAGAAACAGCACGAAAGGCTTTGCCACGAATTTATAAGGGCGATGTGCCAGTCGACTGCAGCGACTGCCTTCGATGGTGTGTAGCGGATGGAGGGTCGATTTAGTAATCCCCAAGGTGTGATTGGTTGGTACGGGTGATGTGTAGCGGATGGCTATCTAGGTTTGGGTTCGGGAATGCATCATTGATTATATTTGTTTATATATGTTTGTATGCCTGAATTGTTTGGGACTTAGTGTTGGCTGTTACACATTGAGTCTATTTGACTCACCCCGTTGTGAGATATCTTTTCAGGTGACACTCAGTAGATGGACCGGGTCGGCAGGAGCTTAGTGGTGGCCATGCTCAACTCAGACTTATTTTATTTTGAATTTATTTTATTTAAGTTTGGATTTATTTCGGGTTTTCTTTGATGTAATAAGGCCATTAGTGTTGAACTGTTTTATGCATGCGTTTTAATTATTTTAGTATGATACGATTTTTATCAAATTAAAGTTAAGTAATCTTTTCTTAAAAATAAACTTTTAAATGTTTTGACACCTAAACACAAACGATTTCCAATTTAATGTTAAACTATAAAAACTCGGAATTTATTTCAACTTATAACTTTGGAACATTTAATAAAGTTTTATTAAAATCCAGACATTTTCAATTCAAACTCAACACAAATCAAATTTTCTTCAAATACAGCCAAAATTTCCAAAATTATAAATAAGTTTTGAACCAGTTTTCTTAAGGAACATACCGGATTCGGTCGAGGCTTGTGGGCTGGGTTTGGGGTGTTTCAGTTTGGTATCAGAGCCTAGTTTTAAACTCTCGGCCTTGGGTTTAAAGCCCACAACATTTTCAAAATAAAGCCCAATTAAGATTTTATGAAAATTTTTGGAATTAAGCAGGTTTTTCTGGCATGGCACCTAAGTTTTCGACCCGAAGTCCACCAGGTAAGTACCCCTAACTGTTGTGTGATTTACTATATGATTTGTATGTAGGAATAAAGGGAACATAGATTAGTATACTAAGTTGTTGAACCCTAGGATTAGCTTACTCCAATACAGAATAACATAAAACTCTAAAGCCTAATTAAACAAACCTGTGTTTAAGTCGCCGAGCTAGGGTGTGGCAACCATTGTACGCATCTCTAGGATTGGTTTCCGTGGGAGCTTGGTATTTAAGCAGTCCTAGTGACTCACCTCCTCTCCACTCGAATCCTACCTGGTGCGTAGTGACGGTTCACCCTAACCAAGAGGACTTATTCACGGGCTAAACTCAATAATTAAAACCCGAAAGGGACTAGCCATACTGTTTTATAAAAACCCTTAGTTTTAAATTCACCAAATTACCCCTTTGATTTGTAGAAAAATTATTTTTTGAAATTTTTGCAAAATATTCCCGATTTACAAAATTACCCAAACACCCCTGGTTTGTACAAAATTACTCAAATTGTAACACCCCCAAACCCGGTCCATACACCACGACCGAATCTGGTTATGCCACTACGGAAAGACGGTTAAAAAAAAATCTTTTTGTATGTTTTATTCTTGTAGAAATCTTGGGCATGATTGTTTGAAACCTCCTACTTCATTTTGAAACCCAGTAATTCTGAAAACCCAATCAGACATGCAAGTAAAACAAGTTCATCTTATTTAGTAAAACAAGTTCATCTTATTTAGAAACTCAAGTAATTCCTTTTTGTTGCGTAAAAACAATTTTGACTTAATAAGAATCTAAATTAAACAAACCATAGCTAAAGTAATACTAAATAATAAAATGGCCTTTATTACAACCCAATACTTAAAATAAAATAAGTGCATCAAAATCAAGCATAACATAATAAATCATCATCTTCGGCATGGGCCACCTTGTCCTCTCCAAACCCGGCCCAGCTTTATGCTACACCTGAAAAAGTTAAAGGAAAAAGGTGAGTCACCAAGACTCAGTGTGCAACCCTTTTTCCCGGATTAGCAAAATATCATATACAAACATAAACATGATCATCATGCATCTAATTAAAATACACCCAATCCTAACCATCCATACACCTTTTATACCCCGTGTGGTACCAAACCACTGGTGGTGCCAAACCACTGGTGTCCCAAAGACACAATAATCATCATTGTGGTGCCAAACCACTGGTGTCCCAAAGACACAAAATCCGTCAATGTGGTGCCAAACCACTGGTGTCCCAAAGACACGATTGTGATACCAAATCACTGGTGACCGAAGTCACAAATCAATTGATGGGGCCAACCCATCGTGTGATACCAAATCACTGGCGACGATCCCGTATCTCAACTGTGGGGCCAACCCACGGTGGTGTCAAACCACAGGGACGAGTCGCTATGAGGTGCCAAACCTCTGGTGTCCCAAAGACACAATTGTGGTACCAAACCACTGGTGACCGTAGTCACGATAATCAAGTGATGGGGCCAACCCATCGTGTGATACCAAATCACTGGCGTCAATCCCTCAATACCGCCTTGTGGGGCCAACCCACTGTGGTGCGAAACCACGGGGACGAGACGCTGAGGTGCCAAACCTTTGGAGGTGCCAAACCTCTGGTGACCCAAAGTCACAAAGTTGTGTTACCAAAACACTGGTGCCCGTCGGCATAAAATATCACTGCCCCCTCCACTCGTACAACCCACATAGATAATGATATGCATTTTAACAGACGTATACCCACATGCTTGTTTAATAATATACATATTATTCATCCACCCTCATGTATGATAGCACACATACCAGATATACTATGCTTACCAAAAGCATCATAACAGGGACTTACCTGACCCCGTGCCTTATACCATAATGATATTCAATCCACCTTCCATGGATCCAAACACACACATCATATATATAGATACAATAACAGATAAGTGTGTAAATGTGCACACAATATAATAAGCACATAAATTACTAGAAGAGTGTGTGTGTGTACACACCTGCAAGCCTTAACCAAAGAATCGATCTAAGACCCTCGATAACCTCAATAACCTCGCTCCTTGCTATAGGTTTGGTTTCCTACCAAATCCGGAACCAACAATGGTTCTTCTGACAAACGGCCTCCCCCCAAAGATTAACAGAGTAGGAAGACTCCTCTTGCTTGCTTCCCGAAATCCAAAGGCCCTATAACGAAATGGTTAACTCCTTTCAACCAAAACCAACATAGACTTTAATCAAATCGAAACCACAAGCACTAGAGAGAAAAGAGAAATGGCCATTCGACCAAGAACTTACCCCAACACTAACCACTAATCGGCCCACCAAACCACTAGAAGAGGGGAGAGATACGGCTACACCCTTAACAAAGAGGGGAAAGAAGTTTCGGCTTCACCCCAAGGAAGAGAACTCAAGAGAAAAGTGGAGGAACAAGGGGTTGATATTCGGCTAATTAACAAACAGGGACAAAGAAAAAGAAAAGTGCTTTCAGTTTGAAAGAAGAAGCAATGGAGAAAGGTATTTTGGAGAATGGGGTTTCGGCTATCAAGGTTTAACAAGGAAAGAAAATATGGGAAGGAGAGGGTTCTATTTTCGGCCTAATCAAATGAAAAAGAAAGAAGAAGAAGTGGAAGGGAGCATTCGGCCACAAGTACCAGATCAAGAAAAACAAAGCAAAAATTCGGCAAAACAAAGTGGTTGGACTTCGGTTTCAGGAAGTAATGAAATGAGAGAAAAACTCTTTGAATTTTCGGTCTTGTTTTGATAAAAAGAAGAACTTTGGCTACCAATAGCTTTTGGCCGAAACATGCACAAAAATGCCTATTAAATTTCGGCATCTCCCACTTAATCCCACACCCAAAACCGGCCACCACCTAGAAGCTCTCCAAGCCACCAGTTCAAACACATTTGAACTAGTCAAATCCCACAAATCACTCCTTGCCATCCATCCCACCTATTGACTTGGTCCAAGGCAGAGTTTGAACTGCCTACAACTCCTCCTCTCTTTGGCGTCAAAATGGAGCAAAATAGGAGCACACTGCAGCTTGAACTCAAGACCTCTCCCTCCTGCAAATGACGCCACCTTCCAAGCTCTAGAGTGGCGTCTCCTTGCCACTCCACCAGCTCCTCTCTTGTGACTAAATTCACCAAATAAAACTCTTAAGACCCCCAGAAGCCAAGCTCCCTTTTAACCCCTGAAAATCAAAAATTTCCTAAAGCCTTCCCTACCTTCCAGGGTTCTCCAAACCCCCCTAAAAACTTGCCCAAGCACACAAGAAGCCTATCAACACCTGGAATATGCACTAGATGCATAACCCCTAAAACCAGGGTGTTACAATGCTACCCTCCTTAAAATAATTTCGTCCTCGAAATTACTAGGCTAGACTAACGGTCCACAACCTAACTCCCCACGCTACGCTATCGCTGCGCACTCTGATCTCCAAGAGCTAACACACTTCCTAGGCTTACTTCCTAAGTCTCTACCACAAGTTCCTAGGTATTCTATCAACAACAAACAAGCAGCCACCAAAACGAACAAAACAACA
The DNA here is from genome assembly GCA_005393395.2 of Gossypium australe. NCBI lineage: Eukaryota > Viridiplantae > Streptophyta > Magnoliopsida > Malvales > Malvaceae > Gossypium > Gossypium australe. Next base: position 59,073,645 of record CM016614.1, read on the forward strand.
AGGAAAATTCCAATCAAGAGAAGCTTACCTGCTGACACATCCGGCACATCACTATCCTCCTTCCGACGGGCCAAAGCTTCACGTCCTCGACCGAAACCATTTCCTCCATGGTTCGGACCACGACCTCTCGTCGCTTGCTGACCACCTCTGCCAGGCTGCACAAAACCTTGACCCACTGTTCGAGTTCTTCTTGGATCCAGGGGACAATGCTTAACCAGATGCGACTTGGACTGGCATCTGAAACATTCTCGAACACGATGCACTCGCCAACGTGATACCTCCCGCACTGAGCACACGGACGATCTGGATTCCCAGCAGCTGGCTTAGAAACACGAGCAGCTGTCTCCACCCTCGGTCTTTTCTGAGACCTCTCAAACAATTCCGACGATCCCGAGCTCCTCTCACTGCGATTGCTTCCTCTAGCTCCATTCTGCCTCTCAACCCTTTTGACTTCCTCAGCCATCGGAGCTTCTTCCACGAAGATAGCGATACCACTGACCACATTGGCTCCTGCCACTTGCTCAAGCACCCGCAGCATAGCCTGCGATACTACGTTATCTCCTCCGGTTTGATCCTGCTGCTCAACCACAACAGCTGGTGACGGCGGCACATTGCTCTCTGACCCAACCGGTTCCAATACTGCCATCCTGCCTCTACCATGTCCTCGAGAAATGCGACCACGCCCCCTAGAACTCATATCTAGCGCCTTGATTTAATCTGATTAAAAATTTTATGCATTAGAGATTTGGTTCCACTGTTTACCCACGAGCAATTTTATGAAAAAGAAGTTTCCGAGAGTAGTTCTTTCGAGCAATCAAAGTTCCATTCCCTACCCAGGGGTTTTTTCGTCATTTTCCTATAGGGATATTTCGGTAATAACTCAGGGTCAATTTTGAAAATAGTTTTCCAAACTGGAGATATTTCAAAATTCACAAAATCTTGGGGTCATCTTGAAAATTTTATTTTTCAAACCAGAGGTATCGCAAAAATTTCAGAAATCAGGGTTATTTCAGTAATTTTGGAAATCACGGGCATTTTCGTAAATTCTTCAAATCGGAATACCTCAATATTTCACAAAATAGGGTTTTTCTGACATTTGGTAAAATAGGAATATTTCGGTAAAAGTCGAGAGAAATCTGAAAATTTAGAAACCCAAGGGCATTTCGGTAATTTTATCAACCAGGGGTATTTTCGTAAATTTCCACAAACCAGGGCATCTTAATATTTCAAAATTCTGAGATTTTGGTATTTTACAAAGTAAAGAGCATTTTATCAAAAGTTAAGGGTAATACGATAATTTTGCAACACAGGGGCATTTTTGTAATTTTGCCACTAGGGGCATTTTAGAAATTTTGTAAATCGAAAAAACGTCCTTCAAAATCAGATTTAGAGTTTTACAAACCAAAGGGGTAAAGTTGAAAATTTTTAAACAGGAGGTTTTTTTAAAAAAAAACAGCAAGGCTAATTCCCTTTCGGGTTTTAATAACTGGTTTAGCCTATGAACAAGTCCTCTTGGTTAAGGTGAACCGAAGCTACGCACCAGGTAGGATTCCTGCGAAGAGGAGGTGAGTCACGTGGACTGCTTAAGTACCAAGCTCTTCCGGATCCAATCCTAGACATGCGTACCAAAGTTACCACACCTTAACTCGGCGACTTACTTCACAGGTTTGTTTACGAGCTTTAAGTTTTATGCAAATGTTTGAGTAGTCTAATCCTAGGGTCCAACAGATCCTAGTATTCTAATCTACGAGCCCAAACTAAGCCCATAACAATTCATATAAACAGATCACCTCAAGAAAGTCCGAAGTACTTACCTGGTGGACTTCGGGTCCGAGATACAGGTGCCATGCCAGAATAACCTGAAAAACTTTTTATAAAAGCCCACATTTCAAAAAAACCCATTTTTGAAAATTGTTCCGGGCCCAAAACCCTCAAAGCTGAGTTTTGAACCTGGCTCTGATACCAAACTGTAACACCCCCAAACTCGGTCCATACACCACGACCGAATCTGGTTATGCCACTGCGGAAAGGCGGTTAAAAAAATCTTTTTGTATGTTTTATTCTTGTAGAAATCTTGGGCATGATTGTTTGAAACCTCCTACTTCATTTTGAATTCCAGTAATTTTGAAAACCCAATCAGACATGCGAGTAAAACAAGTTCATCTTATTTAGAAACTCAAGTAATTCCTTTTTGTTGCGTAAAAACAATTTTGACTTAATAAGAATCTAAATTAAACAAACCACAGCTAAAGTAATACTAAATAATAAAATGGCCTTTATTACAACCCAATAATTAAAATAAAATGAGTGCATCAAAATCAAGCATAACATAATAAATCATCATCTTCGGCATGGGCCACCTTGTCCTCTCCAAACCCGGTCCAGCTTTATGCTACACCTGAAAAAGTTAAAGGAAAAAGGTGAGTCACCAAGACTCAGTGTGCAACCCTTTTTCCCGGATTAGCAAAATATCATATACAAACATAAACATGATCATCATGTATCCAATTAAAATGCACCCAATCCTAACCATCCATACACCTTTTCTACCCCGTGTGGTACCAAACCACTGGTGGTACCAAACCACTGGTGCCCCAAAGACACAATAATCATCATTGTGGTGCCAAACCACTAGTGTCCCAAAGACACAAAATCCGTCAATGTGGTGCCAAACCACTGGTGTCCCAAAGACACGATTGTGATACCAAATCACTGGTGACCGAAGTCACAAATCAATTGATGGGGCCAACCCATCATGTGATACCAAATCACTGGCGACGATACCGTATCTCAACTGTGGGGCCAACCCACGGTGGTGTCAAACCACAGGGACGAGTCGCTATGAGGTGCCAAACCTCTGGTGTCCCAAAGACACAAATGTGGTACCAAACCACTGGTGATCGTAGTCACGATAATCGAGTGATGGGGCCAACCCATCGTGTGATACCAAATCACTGGCGTCAATCCCTCAATACCGCCTTGTGGGGCCAACCCACTGTGGTGCGAAACCACGGGGACGAGACGCTGAGGTGCCAAACCTCTGGAGGTGCCAAACCTCTGGTGACCCAAAGTCACAAAGTTGTGTTACCAAAACACTGGTGCCCGTCGGCACAAAATATTACTGCCCCCTCCACTCGTACAACCCACATAGATAATGATATGCATTTTAACAGATGTATACCCACATGCTTGTTTAATAATATACATATTATTCATCCACCCTCATGTATGATAGCACACATACCAGATATACTATGCTTACCAAAAGCATCATAACAGGGACTTACCTGACCCCGTGCCTTATACCATAATGATATTCAATCCACCTTCCATGGATCCAAACTCACACATCATATATATAGATACAATAACAGATAAGTGTGTAAATGTGTACACAATATAATAAGCACATAAATTACTAGAAGAGTGTGTGTGTGTACACACCTGCAAGCCTTAACCAAAGAATCGATCTAAGACCCTCGATAACCTCAATAACCTCGCTCATTGCTATAGGTTTGGTTTCCTACCAAATCCGGAACCAACAATGGTTCTTTTGACAAACGGCCTCCCCCCCAAAGATTAACAGAGTAGGAAGACTCCTCTTGCTTGCTTCCCGAAATCCAAAGGCCCTATAACGAAATGGTTAACTCCTTTCAACCAAAACCAACATAGACTTTAATCAAATCGAAACCACAAGCACTAGAGAGAAAAGAGAAATGGCCATTCAGCCAAGAACTTACCCCAACACTAACCACTAATTGGCCCACCAAACCACTAGAAGAGGGGAGAGATACGGCTAACACCCTTAACAAAGAGGGGAAAGAAGTTTTGGCTTCACCCCAAGGAAGAGAACTCAAGAGAAAAGTGGAGGAACAAGGGATTGATATTCAGCTAATTAACAAAAAGGGACAAAGAAAAAGAAAAGTGCTTTCGGTTTGAAAGAAGAAGCAATACAGAAAGGTATTTTGGAGAATGGGGTTTCGGCTATCAAGGTTTAACAAGGAAAGAAAATATGGGAAGGAGAGGGTTCTATTTTTGGCCTAATCAAATGAAAAAGAAAGAAGAAGAAGTGGAAGGGAGCATTCGGCCACAAGTACCAGATCAAGAAAAACAAAGCAAAAATTCGGCAAAACAAAGTGGTTGGACTTCGGTTTCAGGAAGTAAAGAAATGAGAGAAAAACTCTTTGAATTTTCGGTCTTGTTTTGATAAAAAGAAGAACTTTGGCTACCAATAGCTTTTGGCCGAAACATGCACAAAAATGCCTATTAAATTTTGGCATCTCCCACTTAATCCCACATCCAAAACCAGCCATCACGTAGAAGCTCTCCAAGCCACCAGTTCAAACACATTTGAACTAGTCAAATCCCACATATCACTCCTTGCCATCCATCCCACCTATTGACTTGGTCCAAGGCAGAGTTTGAACTGCCTACAACTCCTCCTCTCTTTGGCGTCAAAATGGAGCAAAATAGGAGCACATTGCAGCTTGAACTCAAGACCTCTCCCTCCTGCAAATGACGCCACCTTCCAAGCTCTAGAGTGGCGTCTCCTTGCCACTCCACCAGCTCCTCTCTTGTGACTAAATTCACCAAATAAAACTCTTAAGACCCCCAGAAGCCAAGCTCCCTTTTAACCCCTGAAAATCAAAAATTTCCTAAAGCCTTCCCTACCTTCCAGGGTTCTCCAAACCCCCCTAAAAACTTGCCCAAGCACACAAGAAGCCTATCAACACCTGGAATATGCACTAGATGCATAACCCCTAAAACCAGGGTGTTACACAAATACCCTTGGATTATAAAATTACCATATTACCCTCGACTTTTATTAAAATATTCTTACTTTACAAAATACCAAAAACCCCATTTTACAAAAATACCAAGATACCCTAATTTGGAAATTTACCAAAATACCCCTGTAGGACAAGTTACGAAAATACCCCTGGGATAGGAACAGACAAAAATGTTCGAATGGTGAATGTGTGTGGTAGGTACTACTGAATGAATGTGTTTTCTCTGAATTAGGATAGAGGACTTGGAACTAAAACTTTGATTGATCGAAAGAACTACTACTAAAACTTCTTTACATAAAACTTGTTCGTGGGTAATCAGTGGAACAAAGACTAATGCATAAAACTTTTTAACTAGATCGCGATCGTAGACATGAGTTCTAGGGGACGTGGTCGTAATGTGCGAGGACGTGGTAGAGGCAGAATGGCCGTATCGGAACCCGTTAGGTCTGGTCAAGGGTCTGAGAATGAGGTACCACCACCCCCACCACCAACTGCTGGAGTTGAGCATCAGGATCAGACGGGGGATGACGCAGTATCGCAGGCGGTGCTGCGGGTTCTTGAGATGGTGGCTGGAGTAGGTGGAGGTATGGGATCTCAGAAATCTGTACCCGAGCGACTCCGAGCCAATGGAGCTGAGGTGTTCCGTGGTGTATCTGGTGTGGCACCCAGTACGACTGAGTATTGGTTGGAGGCGACAGAACGAATCATGGATGAGCTGGATCTGACTGCTGAGGAGAAATTGAAAGGAATGGTGTCGCTACTTCGCGATGAGTCATATCAATGGTGGCTCACAGTTCAGGATGGTGCTACAGCTGAGGAACTCACCTGGGAGTATGTTAAGGTGGCGTATCAGAAGAAGTATGTTGGAACTAGTTACATTGATGCGCAGAGGAAGGCATTTCTGGGGCTGGTTCAAGGGAATAAGTCTGTAACGGAGTACGAGGCTGAATTCTTAAATTTGAGCAGGTATGCTCGAGAAATTGTGGCTACGGAGCATGAACGATGTGTCCGATTTGAGGATGGACTGAGGGATGACCTGAGGTTGTTGATAGCTCCACAGTAGTAGCGAGAGTTTGCCGTGTTGGTAGAAAAGGCTAAGTGGCCGAAGGGATTAAAGACTCTGTAAGGTAGAATTCAGATCGAAAGAGGCAAAAGAGAGGTTTTGGATTGTCAGGGTCATCGGGGAATGTGCAAAAGAGGCCTAAAGTTGATGGGCCGCGAGGGCAGCAGGCTGCTACGGGAGGACAGTACCGTACTTGTGCTCAGTGTGGGAAGATGCATTTAGGAGAGTGTTGGAAGAAGACAGGGGACTGTTTTAAGTGTGGATCTAAGGAGCACATGATTAAGGACTGTCCTATGAAACCAGATGGGAATCGACCAGCAGCTCAGGGTTTTAATCAGGCTGAAAGAGGTAGACAGCAGCCTCAGCGGGGTCGTGGTCAGAATGGTAGGGGTAATGGTGCTGGAAGAGGACGAGGAACACCGGGCAGAGGTGTTGGTAATACAGAAGCAAGGCAGCCGGGCCTGGTGTATGCTGTTCGCCGAAGGGAAGATGGAGACGCACCGGACGTCATAACCGGTACGTTCCTGATAGCTGGCAGGCCTTACTTTACTTTAATTGATGTTGGCTCTACCCATTATTATGTTGCGTGTAGAGTAGTTGAAACACTAGGTATAGCCTCTGAACTGTCTGATAAGGAGATGACTGTAGTGAGCCCGTTAGGTCAAACTGTAGTGGTGAATAAGATATTTCAGAAAGTACCTCTAGAGATTCAAGGAGTAGTATTCCCTGCTGACTTAATGGAACTACCTTTCGGAGAATTCGATCTCATACTTGGCATGGACTGGCTGGTGGAACATCGAGCTATATTGGATTGTGCCGCTAAGTGAATGGAGTTAAGGACCCCGGAGGATGAGGAAATTATTATGATAGGAGAAAGAAGAAACTACCTGTCTAACGTAGTTTCAGCACTAAAGGCTGATAAGATGGTTTGGAAAGGATGCAAGGCATTCTTGGCCTTCGTTAGTGCGCTGGATGCGAAGGAAGAGGGAATTAGTGGAGTTAGAACAGTAAGGGACTTTGTGGATGTCTTTCCGGAGGAATTACCTGGAATACCCCCGGATAGGGAGGTGGAGTTCGGAATCGATTTGCTGCCGGGAACAGCTCCTGTGTCAATTGCTCCATACAGAATGGCACCAAAGGAGTTGGTTGAGCTCAAGGCTCAGATTCAGGAGTTGTTTGATCGTGGGTTTATCCGACCCCGTGTGTCTCCATGGGGAGCACCGGTCTTGTTTGTGAAGAAGAAGGATGGAACTATGCGTATGTGCATAGATTATCGTCAGTTGAATAAGCTGACCATCAAGAACAAGTATCCTTTGCCGAGGATAGACGACTTGTCCGATCAGCTAAAGGGGGCTGCGGTTTTCTCAAAGATAGATTTGCGTTCTGGATATCATCAGCTTAGGGTGAAGGAAGTGGATATCCATAAGACAGCTTTCCGGACAAGGTACGGCATTATGAGTTCTTAGTAATGCCATTCAGATTGACGAACGCCCTAGCCGCGTTCATGGATATGATGAACCGGTTTTTTCAACCTTACTTGGATCGGTTCGTCGTTATGTTCATTGACGACATCCTAGTGTATTCCAAGTCTGAGGAGGAACATGACGAGCATCTTCGGATAGTGTTGCAAGTATTAAGGGAGAAGAAGCTCTATGCCAAATTCAGCAAGTGTGAATTTTGGCTGAAGGAGGTGACGTTTTTAGGGCATGTGGTGTCTGCAGAAGGAATAAGGGTGGATCCTAGGAAGATTGAAGCAGTGTTAGATTGGAAACCACCTAAGTCTGTGGCTGAGGTTCGTAGTTTCTTGGGGTTAGCAGGCTATTATAGAAGGTTCGTAGAAGGGTTTTCGTTGTTAGCCGCACCTTTGACTAAGTTACTGAGGAAGGAAGTACCTTTTGTATGGACAGATAAGCAACAAGAGAGTTTTGAGAAGCTTAAGACGGTTTTGACTGAAGCTCCGGTTTTGATTCAACCTGGGGTAGGAAAGGATTTTGTGGTGTACTGTGATGCTTCTCACACAGGGTTAGGATGTGTTCTGATGCAAGACGGGAAGGTAGTCGCTTATGCGTCTCGACAATTAAGGCCACATGAGGTTAATTATCTGACGCATGACTTGGAGTTGGCGGCAGTGGTTTTTACTCTTAAAGTATGGAGGCATTACCTATATGGAGAAAAGTCAGTGATCTACACAGACCACAAGAGCCTTAAATATCTATTGACTCAGAAGGAGTTGAACCTGAGACAGCGTAAGTGGGTGGAGTTACTGAAGGATTATGATTGTTCGATAGAGTATCACCCGGGCAAGGCAAATGTAGTGGCAGATGCCTTAAGACGAAAGGTTGTGTTGGATCTGAGGGCGATGTTTGCACATCTTAGCTTGTATGACGATGGAAGTTTGTTGGCGGAGTTGCAAGTCAAGCCGACATGGTTGAATGAGGTAAAAGAGAGTCAGTTGGCGGACGATGATTTAAGTGCTAAGCTACGGCAAGTACAGAATGAGGAGTTAGAGGATTATGGTGTTGGCAGCGATGGAGTATTGTGTTACAAGGGTAAAGTCTGTATGTCTAAGGATAAGGAGTTAAGGCAGAGAATTCTTCAGGAATCGCATAGTAGCCCTTATGCTATGCATCCTGGAGGTAGTAAGTTATACAGAGATCTTAGGGAACAGTTTTGGTGGCTTGGTCTTAAGCGGGAAGTTACAGAGTTCGTAGGGAAATGCTTAACCTGTCAGCAAGTCAAGGCTGAACACCAAGTTCCGTCAGGATTGCTTCAGCCGATAAAGATTCCACAGTGGAAGTGGGAGAGAATCACCATGGACTTCGTTAGTGGGCTTCCCCTTACGCCTACTAAGAAGGACTCGGTATGTGTGATAGTAGATCGATTGACAAAGTCCGCGCATTTCATACCAGTGCGGGTCGACTATTCTTTGCAGAGGTTAGCAAAGTTGTATGTGGCAGAAATTGTGAGGTTGCATGGAGTGCCGGTGTCGATTATCTCGGATAGGGATCCGAGGTTTACGTCTCGGTTTTGGAGAGCGCTACATCAGGCTTTAGGCACCAGATTAGACTTTAGTACGGCATTTCATCCACAGTCGGACGGTCAGTCTGAACGAGTAATCCAACTGTTAGAGGATATGCTGAGGGGTTGTGTGATAGACTTCAGAGGAAGTTGGGAAGAATATTTGCCTTTAGTGGAATTTGCTTATAATAACAGCTATCAAGCCAGTATTCAGATGGCACCATATGAGGTGCTGTATGGACCGAAGTGTCGCACTCCTACGTGTTGGACCGAATTGGGGGAACGTCGAGTTTTGGGCCCAGAGATTGTGGCGAAATCCGAGGAGAAGGTGGAGGTAATTCAAGCATGATTAAAGGAGGCATCTGATAGGCAAAAGTCGTAAACAGATCTTAAGTGGAAGGAAATAGAATTTGCTGTGGGAGATTAGGTGTTTCTAAAAGTCTCGCCTTGGAAGAAGGTGATGAGATTTGGTCGAAAAGGGAAGTTAAGTCCAAGGTTTATAGGACCTTATCGGATATTGAAGCGAGTTGGACCAGTGGCATACCAGTTAGAGTTGCCTTCGGAATTGCAGCAGATGCATGATGTATTCCATGTTTCTATGCTACGTCGTTATCGATCGGATCCATCTCATGTAGTACCAGTTGAGGAGGTGGAACTAAGGCCAGATTTGTCTTACGAGGAAGAGCCGATTCAGATTTTGGAACGGGATGTGAAAGTGCTGCGGAGGAAATTAGTTCCTCTAGTCAAAGTGTTATGGCGTAATCATGGATCGGAAGAAGCTTCGTGGGAGCCAGAGGAAGCAATGCGACAGCAATACCCTCACTTATTTCAGCCAGGTAATTTTGAGGTCAAAATTATTTTAAGGGGGGTAGAACTGTAATATCCGGGATTAGGGCTTGTGCATTTTTGCTTAATTGCATGTGCTAGTATGCCTGTGTGTATTTTGAATGTGTTTTATGAATTTTGAGAACTCTAGAGTATAGGTGAATGCCTTAGAAATTATCAGATTTTAAGTTTCAAAGACGGAGCTCAGCCTGATAGGCCTTAAAGAGAATTGTAGGGGAAATTAGACACACAAATGGGCTTGTTAAAGTGGCAAGGAGGCGCCACTTAAAGCCTCAGTAAGGGACGCCACAAGCATGGGTGCAGGCCTAGGTTCGAGCAGCAAGGGGAGCACTTTTGGAAGTGTTTTTGCGTCAAGCAAGGAGGGGAGTTGGACGGCACTTAGGCTATAATTTAGGAGCTTAAATCTTTTATTTTTAAGTGATAAATAAGGATAATTAGGGAAGAAGGATAAGGGATATGAAAAAATAAGATAAAGTTATCAGAATAGGGAGAGTTGGTCGAATATCCAACATTGAGTGTGAGGTGGTGTATAGCCAAAATTCTGAAGCTTAGTGTTCATCTTCTTCAGTTGAATTCTTTTCTCTTCTTTTCTCAAAGTTTCTCTCCTAGCTGAAAATTTTCTTCTCCAATTCTCTCAATTCTTTCCCTTGTCTCAACTTCCCAACACATTCATTCCTTCATTCTTTTTCTTCAAAACCGAATATCCCTCTCTCAAAACTCATCATTGCCGAATTCTCCCTAAGTCCCATACTTTTTTTTTCATTCTTGTGGAAGCCGAATACTCAAGTAACCCCTAACCGATTGTTCACCTATTGCCTAAGTCGAATCTCTTATTTTAGTGGCCATACCCGATTGTGTCTCTTGAGAAGGGAGCCAATTCCTTCACTAGATCAAAAGCCAAAACTTGAGTGATCCACATCAAGTAAGAGGGCAGTCGATTTCTGTAGTAAGGGTAAGGATCTATTATCGTCGTTTTATTTCTTCTCTTTAAGCCAAAGTTAAGACTCTAATGCCATTTATGTTCCTTGGCTGAAACTATAAAAGAGGTTTCGGGATTTGTCTATAGTCGACTATAAGGAGGAGGTCTTCGGGATTTCAAGATCTAAAGGTAAGTGTGTGTAGCCATAGGCCGAAGGCCATTTATCTTGTTCATTAAATGTTAGAATGGAATCTAACATATACCTATAGGGATTTCGACATCACTAGGATCAAGGACGATTTCGGGATTTGGATTCACAAGGTAAGTGCATATGATATTCGGCCAAGGCCATAGTTAGTGATTTGGATCTGTTTCTTATTTGTTACAAAAGCCGAAAACTAACCAGTTAAGTGATCTAGTGTTGACCGATTACAAGGGAGAAACAGCAGGAAATTTTGGGATTTGATTAGTAGCTAAATCGGCAGCAAGGTAAGGATTTTATAATCCTTCGGGATTTGATTAAGTAGCCGAATGGCTTTTTGTTAAATTGCTTAGTGTTGGCCGAATGTAGGAACTAAGGATCTAAAGCATTAGATCGGGATTTTCGGGATTTCAGTGAAACCAGGTGTGTAACCCCACACTAACTCTTAAATGATTTATGGTATAATTTTAATGCATGTGTTAATAAGAATGTGAACAATATGGCCAAAGGTACCATGTAATGGTACAAAGTACTGACGTACGTAACCTTAACGTTATGTTAATAAATGTTATGAATATGTGAAAATGGCACATATGTGAATATTGATAAGAATGTGAAATAAGGCATAAGGCATGATTTATGCATGTTTTGTATGACATGAGGCATATGGGTGATATGGAAAGGGGAAGTGATCTGGTGGTTTTTACCACAATATCTGGTGACACATGTCACATAATCTGAATGTGGTGACTTATGTCACAAAATGTTATCTGGTGACCAAGGTCACATATAATTATCTGGTGGCTTTGCCACGAATTTATAAGGGTGATGTGCCAGTCGACTGCAGCGACTGCCTTTGATGGTGTGTAGCGGATGGAGGGTCGATTTAGTAATCCCCACGGTGTGATTGGTTGGTACGGGTGATGTGTAGCGGATAGGTTTGGGTTTGGGAATGCATCATTGATTATATTTGTTTAATGTTTGTATGCCTGAATCGTTTGGGACTTCGTGTTGGCTATTACACATTGAGTCTGTTTGACTCACCCCGTTGTGGGATATCTTTTCAGGTGACACTCAGTAGATGGACCGGGTCGGCAAGAGCTTAGTGGTGGCCATGCTCAACTCAGACTTATTTTATTTTGAATTTATTTTATTTAAGTTTGGATTTATTTCGGGTTTTCTTTGATGTAATAAGGCCATTAGTGTTGAACTGTTTTATGCATGCGTTTTAATTATTTTAGTATGATACGATTTTTATCAAATTAAAGTTAAGTAATCTTATCTTAAAAATAAACTTTTAAATGTTTTGACACCTAAACACAAACGATTTCCAATTTAATGATAAACTATAAAAACTCGGAATTTATTTCAACTTATAACTTTGGAACATTTAATAAAGTTTTATTAAAATCCAGACATTTTCAATTCGAACTCAACACAAATCAAATTTTCTTCAAATACACCCAAATTTTCCAAAATTATAAATAAGTTTTGAACCGGTTTTCTTAAGGAACATACCAAATTCAGTCGAGGCTTGTGGGTCGGGTTTGTGGTGTTTCACATTTGCTTGTCGGGATTTTAGAAATAAAAGAGTTTGTTGTACTTGTTGACCGAGCTTGCAAAGCTGAGACACTTGGAAAAGATAAGAGAAAAGCTGAGTCCGAAGTTCGTGATGTGAGAAAGAGATTTCCAAGCAAATCATTCCAGTCATCTTCAAAGGGATTCAAAGAAAATCAGTGTCGTTCTAGAGATAATATGGGACATTTGAATAGAAATCAATTTAGACCGCAAATGAGTTCTAAAACCCCAGCAACTTCAGTGGCTAGCGTTGGAAATGTTCGATCCGAGAGACCTGAATGTAAGCATTGTGGAAAAAGACATCCAGGAAGTTGTAGATTAAATGACAGAGCTTGCTTCAGATGTGGATCATTTGATCATTTTATCTGTGATTGCCTTGAGTCTGTCGAGCCAGAAACTGTGCAGAATTTGAGGTCTGATAATGCATCTACAAGAGGTAGATCGACGAAGAATGTAAGAAACATCAGTGGTAGTCAGAGAACTATGAGAGACAATGTTGTCCGATCTGAAGCTAGAGAGCCTGCCAGAGCGTATGCTATCTGAGCTCGTGAGGAAGCTTCGTCACCTGATATTATAACTGGTACTTTTACTCTTTATTATTCTTCTGTGATTGCTTTGATAGACCCTGGTTCTACACTTTCCTATATATGCATGAATTTGGTATTCAGTAAGACTTTGCCTGTAGAGTCTACTGAGTTTGCTATAAAAGTATCGAACCCCTTAGGTAAAAGCGTCCCGGTTGACAAAGTATGCAAGAACTGTCCGTTAATGTTTCGAGATATATGTTTCCCTGCTGATCTAATGCTTTTGCCATTTGATGAATTTGATATTATTTTGGGTATGGATTGGCTGTTTATGCATGATGCTATTGTGAACTGTAAAAGAAAGACTATAGATTTGAGATGTCCAAATGATGAGATTGTATGAATTGAGTCTGATGATTTGAATGGGTTGCCTGCGGTGATATCTGTTTTGAAAGCTCATAATTATGTGAAAAAAGGGTTACGAGGCATATTTTGCTTATGTGATTGATTCAAGAGTATCTGAGAAGAAAGTTGTATCAGTGCCTATTGTTTGTGAGTTTTCTGACGTGTTTCCTGAAGAATTACTGGGTTTGCCTCTGATTCGTGAAGTTGAGTTTGGTATTGAGTTGCTACCTGGGTACTACACCTATTTCGATAGCTCCGTATAGGATGGCACCAACAGAGTTGAAAGAGTTAAAGTCACAGTTGCAAGAATTGACCGATAGAGGGTTTGCTAGACCGAGTTTCTCACCTTGGGGTGCTCCTGTTCTGTTTGTGAAAAAGAAAGATGGTACGATGAGGATGTGTATCGATTATCGTCAGTTGAATAAGGTAACAATAAAGAATAAATATCCGTTGCCCAGGATTGATGATTTATTTGATTAGTTAAAAAGAGCTACTGTGTTTTCCAAGATTGATCTGAGATCGGGATTCTATCAGTTGAAAGTTAAGGATTCAAACATTCCAAAGACTACTTTCAGAACAAGGTAGAGCATTATGAGTTTTTAGTTATGCCATTTGGACTAACCAATGCTCCTGCTATTTTTATGGATCTGATGAATAGAATTTTCAGACCATACCTAGATTGATTTGTTGTGGTGTTTATAGATGACATCCTGATTTATTCACGTGATGAAAATGAGCATGTTGAACATCTGAGAATTGTGTTGCAAACTTTGAGAGAAAAGCAATTATACGCAAAATTCAGCAAATGTGAATTCCGGTTGCATGAGGTTAGTTTTCTAGGACATATTGTGTCAGCTTCTGGAATTCGAGTGGATCCGAATAAGATATCTGCTATTTTGAATTGGAATCCTCCGAAGAACGTATCTGAAGTCCGTAGTTTTCTGGGCTGAGCTGGTTATTACTGCAAATTTGTAAAAGTATTTTCAGCAATAGCTACTCTGTTGACTAGATTACTTCAGAAAGATGTCAGATTTGAATGGTCGGATGAATGTCAGAAAAATTTTGATCAGTTGAAAACTCTGTTAACAGAAGCTCCATTGTTAGTACAGTCGGAATCGGGTAAAGAATTTGTTGTGTACAGTGATGCTTAGTTAAATGGTCTGGGATGTGTTTTGATGCAAGAAGGTAAAGTGGTAGCTTATGCCTCGAGACAGTTGAAGCCTCATGAAAAGAATTATCCGACGCACGACCTTGAGTTAGCTGCGATTGTGTTTGCACTTAAGATTTGGCGTCATTATCTATATGGTGAGAAATGTCACATATTTTCAGATCACGAAAGTTTGAAATATTTTATGACTCAAAAAGATTTGAACCTACATAAGAGAAGATAGCTTGAGTTGTTGAAAGATTATGAGTTTGTGATAGATTATCATCCGGGTAAAGCGAACGTTGTTGCTGATGCATTGAGTAGAAAATCGTTGTATGCACTACGAGCTTTGAATAGTCAACTAGATTTGTCTGATGATTGTTCTATGACAGCTGAATTAAAAGCGAAACCTATTTTTACAACAGATATGTGATGCTCAGAAGTCTGATAATGAATTGCTAGCAAAACGAGCTCATCGTGAAGTGAATTCTGAATCTGAATTTCAAATTGTTGATAATTGTTTGAGAATCCGAGATCGTATCTGTGTTCTGAGAAATCCAGAGTTGATTCAGTTGATTTTGAATGAAGCACATACTAGTCGTCTATCCGCTCATCCGGGGAGTACTAAGATGTATCATGATTTGAAACGACACTACTGGTGGTCTGGTATGAAAAGGGACATTTCTGACTTTGTATTGAAATGTTTAATTTGTCAGCAAGTGAAAGTTGAACATCAAGTTCCGTCTAGATTGTTACAACCGATTTTGATTCCTTAGTGGAAATGGGATAGAGTGACGATGGACTTTGTTTCTGGTTTGCCTCTGACTCCGAGAAAGAAAGACGCGATATGGGTTGTAGTTGACCAATTAACGAAATCTGCCCATTTTATTCCGGTAAGATCTGATTTCTCACTTGAGAGATTATCTGAGCTTTATATTTCTAAGATTGTGAGATTGCACGGGGTACCACTATCTATTGTGTAAGATAGAGATCCGAGATTCACATCGCGATTCTGGAAGAAATTGCAAGAAGCTTTGGGCACGAAGCTGCACTTTAGTACAGCTTTCCATCTGGAAACAGATGGTCAGTCTGAGCAGATCATTCAGATTCATGAAGACATGTTGAGATGCTGTGTACTTGAGTTTAATGGTTCATGGAAACAGTATCTGCCGTTGATCGAATTTGCATACAACAATAGTTTTCAGGCGAGTATCAAAATAGCACCATATGAAGCTTTGTACAGACGAAAATGCTGTACACCTCCGTATTGGACTGAACTCAGTGAGAATAAGTTTCACGGGGTTTATTTGATAAAATATTCAAAACAGAAAGTGAAGTTGATTCAAGATTGCCGAAAGCAGCATCTGATCGTCAAAAGTCTTATGCAGATTTGAAACGAAAAGAAATAGAATTTGAGATCGGCGACAAAGTATTTCTGAAAGTGTCTCCGTGGAAGAAAGTGTTTCGATTCGGACAAAAAGGCAAACTAAGTCCGAGGTTCATCGGACCATATGAGTTCATTGAACGTGTCAGAAGTATTGCTTATAGATTAAAGTTGCCATCTGAGTTAGAAAGGATTCACAATGTATTCCATGTTTCGATGCTCCATAAGTATAGATCCGATCTGTCACATGTGATTGCCCCACCTGAAATTGAAATCCGATCTGATATGACATATGAAGATGATCTGATCTGTATCTTAGCTTGTGAAGTGAAAGAGTTGAGAAATAAGAAAATTCCTTTAGTGAAAGTATTATGGAATCGACATGGGATTGAAGAGGCTACCTGGGAGCCTGAAGACTCAATGAAACAACAATATCTGAATATGTTTAAAGGTAAGATTTTCGGGGACTAAAATCCCTAAGGGGGGAGAACTGTAACAGTCCTTTTTATACCCTATCGGAATAGTGGTTTCGGGACCACAAATCCGAGTCCGAATAATATTTTAATATTATTTTCTGTGTCGTTAATATGTGAATTAGCATGTGCTAAATTTTCGTGAGTTAAATTGACTGTCTGTGTGTTTAATTTGACAAAAGGATTGAATTGCATAATTGATAAAAGTGGCCTCTTATTTGATTATTGGCTAAATTGAGATGGCTTTATTAAAGTAAAGTCCTAAAAGGGAAAATAGCCCATTTTCATTTATAGTGGACAGTAACATGGCTTATTAACATGTTTTTATATGTTATTTTTATATGTTAAAAGTTATATTATGTTTATTTAATAAGTTATATTAGTATAATAAGAGAAGCATGAGTTAGTGGCTTCATTATTTAGTCATCTTCTTGCCGAAATTCCAAAGAAAAAAAGAAAGAGTTTAAGCTTGCTAAGGTTTTGCCATTTGAGGGTTTAAAATTCAAGGTAAGTTTTTGATCTGTTTTCGACAATTTCTACGTTTTTATAATCGTTGCTTTGAGAGCTATCAAACCCATGTCTCAATTTTGTGAATTGATGATGATGTGAGTTATGCCATTGTTGATATGTTGAGTTTTGTGATGTTTTATGGTGTTAAATGAAATATCTAAGCTTGATGAACATGTTTTGTCCTTGAAGTTTTATTGAATTTAGCTAAATAGGGCTAAATTGAGAAAATAGAAAGTTGAGGGACTAAATTGCAAATTTGATGAAATATTTGGACTTATATAGTCCCTAGAGAGGTTCGGCCAAGCATGTGTATGTGTGGATTTTGTGAATTTGGTGTTTTGTGAAAAATGGACTAGATTGATAAAATGTGCAAATGTGAGGGCTAAATTGTAAATAGCCCAAAATATGTATGTATGGATTGAATTGAATGAAATAGTGAATCAAAGGGTTAATTCTGAATATGTTTAGATCAAGAACCGAGGAAAATGGATTTAGATCGCAGGAAAGCGAAAGTAAACGAGTAGTCGTTTCTATTCCGGTAAATCGAATCCGAGGTAAGTCACTATGCAAATAAACGTACTTGTTTGATATTGTATGTGTTCATATGGTTAATGTTGACTATGAAGGTTTATGAGAAGTTATGAAAATGAATTCCGAGAAAAGTTCGATATAGTGATTAAGTCCGATAAGTCCCGTACGAACTTAGGAATAAATAGGATTAGCTATGTCATGACATAGGTAATTGTTCTGTTTTATCATGTAAGACCACGTCTGGGACGTTGGCGTTGATTTGAGATTCGTGTAACACCCTGTCTGAGACAGTGGCATCGTTATCTGATTATGTGTAAGACCACGTCTGGGACGTTGGCATCAATATAAGCTTTAAGTATAAGACCACGTCTGGGACGTTGGCATCATTATGATCTTTACGTGTAAGACCACGTCTGGGACGTTGGCATCATTATGATCTTTACGTGTAAGACCATGTCTGGGACATTGGCATCGTTTTGATTTGTGTAAGACCTTGTCCGGGACAGTGGCATCGATATTTGAGTGCACGTAAGACCTCGTCTGCGATGATGGCATTGTACTACAATGCTGAGCTTTTAAAGTATCCAATTGGACTCCTTATGGTTCAACGGGCAAGTATGTAATACAAATGACAAATCCGAGCTTTGATAGATTAAGTAAATGAATGTTCGACTCAGGAACGTTGATTATACACCAATGTGTATATAAGGTAAGTGACTAAGTGTTTTACTATGATGGATTGGAAATATGTTACATGAAAGCATATATGAAAAACTATGTGTTTGTGATTCTTGAATTGATAAATGTGGCAATTTGGCCAACAATATGAATCAAAGTATAAATGTGAGAAATTTACCTTGTAGAAAAAATATGCCAATGTGGTTATATGCTTACATGCTTTACATATCAAGTTTGTTTGTGTATTGACTTACTAAGCTTTTGGAAAGCTTACTCTCTGTATGTGTTTTCTTTGTTCTGTAGGTCGTTAAAGCTACTGTAGGCTCGGGACTGTCACGGATCGTCATCACACTACTAAAACTTATTTTGATACACTTTGAAAATGTACATAGCTCAATATGGCATGCATAGGCTAGTTTTGGTATGAGTTGATAATGAACTTAGCCATGTGATTTGGCTAATTATGTTTTGATAATATGCCTTAATGAATGTGAGATGTGAAGTTGTTTTGGCATGATTAGTTGATATATGAAATGGTTATGAGATGGTAAGTATATATTGATGAAAGGAGCTTGGTATAATTTAGATTTAGTCATGCAAATTGGTATGGTTGAAATTGGTTTGATTGTATAGATTGAACGAGTATTGAAGGCATGTTTGATTGACCATTTTGGTATGTTTTGATGGTTATATGTGCATGACATATCTTGTTAAATATAGCTTGTAGATTTGACCCTTATGGGTGGCATTTTGGCCTTGTAAATGGCCTATAATGTCACACGGTTGTGGCACACGGGCGTGCATAACGACCGTGGGTAAATTTAGGATGTAGTTTAGTATCACACGGCCTCGACACGGGCGTGTCATCTGGCCGTGGTGTGCAAGTCAGTAGCTAGCTAAAAAGTACACGGCCAAATACACGGGCGTGCTTGCTGGCCGTGGTGGGGAAGTTAGTTTATGATCTAAAAGTACACGGCCATGGCACACGGGCGTGCCTAATGACCGTGTTGGTATAGTCAGTATATAGACACGGATGGATACACGGGGGTGTCTAGAAGCCGTGGAGGGCACACGGTCTCCTCCCACAGGTGTGTCTCCCCTGTAGTTTAGTAAAGATTTAAATTTTCATGAAATCCCATATGTGTTTCAGTTTAGTCCCTACTCGACTTCTAAGTATGATTAAGGTCTCGAGGACTCGTTTAAAGATCATTATGTCTCAGAATGATGTTTGAATGTATGATTTTGCCTGTGAATGTTTCTGATCTGTCTGGTAACACTACTTACCTTAATCCGGCGACGGACACGGGATAGGGGTGTTACATTTATTTTCCCTTTTTAGCACTTAAATCAAATTAACAGAGTCAGTTAAGTGCAGGTTCCCCACCACACGGCCTTACACACGGGCGTTGTAACACCCCTAACCCGTATCTGTCGCCGAATTAGGGTTACGAGGCATTACTCGACCATACCCAAATCAATGCACTTTTAAAAGAATCAAGCAAAACACTATTCATTTGGTAATTCAAAAACAAAGACCGAATAGGCATATGGTAATTAATCATTTATTTCATTTCTATAATCGACATTACAATCAATCATATGACATTTCTGAACATAGGCATCTTTTTCGCTTATATACATTTCTCATTTCATTACCACATACGATTATACCATAAATATAAATATCAAACCAACTCATTTATCTCATAGTTGCATATCACATTCGGCAATGATCACCACACATATGTATATCATTATAATTACACCTTAGCACTCATTTCCTATGACCGAATATGCCATAGTACTCAATAGAAAATTTAGACTCCAAACTAGATCAAATCGTGGCCAAATATTTCATTTCAATAACTTGATATACAGTACATATGTTCATCCAAATACCATATTATACTATATGCATTACTCGAAATCATAAACATGCATTTGAACATGCCACATATATTTGTTATCAAGATATAAAATTTCCAAAAAATACTTACCACAAAACCGTACACACCTAAGCATTTCAATCAAACTTGGTGATTTTAACCAACACATCACATAGTAATAAGGCAGTCAAAATCTCATGAAACATACCTATCCAAATCAAGCTATATTCAACACTTAAATTGTAACATATCTAGACACATACTTCACAAGCATATAACTCAAATTCATATTTATATCCATTTCATGAAATTCAAATGCCTAACATCTCTCTCTATTAACCTATCACATGTACACATGATTGAAATTCTACCTTAATCTATCAAAGTGACCATCAAAGATCAAAATGCATATACATGTCATGACACATATCTATTAAACCACTTCATATAATGCCTAAACCACATCCAAACATAAATGATAATTCATGGCATGAGCAACCTATATAAACAAAACACGAAACAAGTTATCCAAAATAGATAGCCATTTTCGCATGGCTAGCATATTTACACGATTACAAAACATTAGTTATACTGTTTAGTCTAACCTATACATGCCCTTTTTAGTTTAAAACTAAGTCATTCAATACCAAAAGAAAGTCGATAGTGCGATTGACTTCTTCCCAGATCCTTTGAGTCCGTAGCTGGAACCCGGAAATCTATAAAATAAACGTAGACAAAAACACACAGTAAGCTGGCTAGCTTAGCAAGTCCAAAGCTATACAAATATCAATATGATAGTAAAACACTTAAACATCCAACTCATGACTTTAAATAAAAGTAACTTATTCTATACATATATATATACATTATAGCCGAATATGTATATATATATGAAACACCAATTTGTACACTATACCTTTCATTTAATCAATCCTTCTTAACATTTGACATTTCTTTCTCTCAATAGCATCACTTGTATACATTTATAAATACATATATGCACATTCATAGTTCACTTAAATATGAATAACACATTCCTTACAATCGAATTATAATTTCACTACTAAATGCTTATGCAAACCTGATTCATTAGCTAGAGCTTCTTAAATATTACCTGAATCTCACACCCCAGCACGAAGCCTGCTGAACTCGAGGTCCGAAATCATAACACCGGCACAAGGCCTGCTAGGCAATAAGCCCGAAACATATCACCGGCACGAAGCCTGCTAGGCATAAAGCCTGAAACATATCACCGGCACGAAGCCTGCTAGGCATAAAGCCCGAAACATATCACCGGCACGAAGCCTGCTAGGCAATAAAGCCCGAAACATATCAATGTAGTCAATCATTCCACACACATTTCATAACTATATGGCACATCCAATCCAACTAAGCTTATTCACATTAAACAACTAAAAACATTACGTTATTGTACAATCCCACAACTCATATCGAGACGCTTATTCATATCACATAATCAAATTAAGCAATCAATCTAATATACTTATATACATTCGGCTATGACATGAATATGTACTAAAATTTATCAAACATTAACATTTAATATGTTCGTAACTAATTCTTGGATATATTTCAGCTTAAGGACTTACCTCGGCTGTCGATAGACCGTGTAAATCGGCTATTCGAGAACCTTTGTCTTTCCCCGATCCAATTCCATTTTTCTTTGTTCTTGATCTAAACATATCAAAAGTAATCTCATTCAAGCACATTTGATTTCAATTTAGTCCCAAAATACATAATTGGGCAAATTACTATTTTACCCCTAATATTTCACAACTTTGCAATTTAGTCCTATTTGCACAAAACACAAAATACACATAATTTGCACATAATTCTTTAGGGCCGAATACTCCTAGGGACTATGCAAGCCCTCAAATTTCACTTATTTTGCAATTAGGCCCCTCTAAGAATTTATTTTTACAATTTAATCCTATTTACTCAATTTTAACTAAAACTTCAATACAAAACTTATCAATCTTAATCTATCCTAAGATTAAAATTCATCAAACATCAATTATCATAAAACAATGTTAATGGCCGAACCTTAGACATGCTTAGATTTAAAAATTACAACATGGGTCGGTTATGGTTTGAAGCAACGATCTCAAAAACGTAAAAATTAACAAAAACCGAAATCAAACTAACCTTGATTTTGTACTTCTAATTGCCGAAAATCAAAGGAACAAAAACCCCTTTTTCTTTCTCCCACTTTCAGCCAAAGAATAAAATGAGATGATAATGGCTTTCTTTTTACATAATTATGAATATAATAGGTTATTTAATTAATTTACTAATATAACCTTTAAAATAAAATAAACTATTACATATATTAATGGCATATTAGTCAAAAGCCATCCACTAACTTATAAAATGGGATATTTACCCATTTAATACCTCAAAATAAGAAGCCATCATCATTCTAGCACTTTACACTAAAGAATACAACTTTTACGCTTTACGCGATTTAGTCCTTTTTCTAAATTAAACACACAAACGATAAAATTTTTATACGAGACTTTCACACACATCAATTCACATATTATAGACTCAAATTATAATAATAAAATATTTCTCAGACTCGGACTCGTGGTCCCGAAACCACCGTTCCGATTAGGGTCAAATTCGGTCTGTTACAACTCTCCCCCCTTTAGGATTTTCGTCCCCGAAAATCTTACCGTTAAACAAAGTCGGATATTGTTGCCTCAATGAATCCTCAGGCTCCCACGTAGCCTCTTCAACTCCGTGACGATTCCATAGAACCTTCACTAACGGATTTCTTTTATTTCTCAACTCTTTTATTTCCCGAGCTAAGATACGGATCGGTTCTTCCTCATACGTCATATCGGGTCGGATTTCAATCTCAGACGGTGTGATCACATGAGACGGATCCGATCTGTACTTACGAAGCATCGAAATGTGAAATATGTCATGCATCTTTTCTAACTCAAAGGGCAACTTCAATCTATAAGCAACAGGTCCAATACGTTCGATGATTTCATACGGTCCGATAAATCTAAGACTCAATTTGCCTTTCCGACCAAAACGGAGTACTTTCTTCCGCGGAGATACTTTCAAGAATACTCGATCTCTGACCTGAAATTCAATAACTTTACGTTTCAAATCAGCGTAAGATTTTTGACGATCCGACATAGCTTTCAAGTTGCCTCTAATAATAGCTACCTTCTGCTCTGTTTCTTTAATCAAATCAACCCCGTGTATCTTATTCTCGCTGAGCTCAGTCCAGTATAAAGGTGTTCGACACTTACGACCGTATAAAGCTTCATAGGGTGCCATTTTGATACTGGATTGAAAGCTATTATTGTAAGCAAATTCAATCAAAGGTAGGTATCATTCCCACGTACCTTCAAATTCAAGAACGCAACATCTCAACATGTCCTCAAGTATCTGAATAGTTCGCTCAGACTGACCGTCTGTCTGCGGATGAAAGGCTGTACTAAAATGAAGTTTAGTACCTAAATCATCTTGCAACTTCTTCCAAAACCGCGATGTGAATCTCGGGTCTCTATCTGAAACAATGGAACTCGGTACACCATGCAACCTTACAATCTGTGATACATACAATTCAGCAAGTTTATCAAGTGAATAGTCTGTATGTACTGGCACAAAATGAGCTGATTTAGTCAGTCTATCAACTATAACCCAGACGACATCTTTCTTACTAGGTGTCATAGGAAGACCGGATACAAAATCCATTGTAATTCTATCCCATTTCCATTCAGGAATCATGATTGGTTGAAGTAGTCCGGATGGCATTTGATGCTCAGCTTTTACTTGCTGACAAACTAAGCATTTAGAAACAAATTCAGATATATCCCGTTTCATGCCAGGCCACCAATAGAACTATCTCAAATCGTTATACATTTTCGTGCTACCCGGATGTATCGATAGTCGACTACTATGAGCCTCACTCAGAATCATCTGAATCAAATCTGAGTTCTTCGAAACACACATTCGGCTTTTAAAATTCAAACAGTCATTTGTATCAATTTGAAAATCTGACTCTGCATCTTTTTCACACTGAATTCGCCTAGCAATCAAATCTTTGTCAACTTTCTGTGCATCACAAATTTGCTGGATAAACATCGGTCTTGCATGTAACTCGGCTATGATCGAACCATCACTAGACATAGCCATCTGTGCGTTCATTGCACGAAGAGCAAACAATGATTTCCAACTTAACGCATCTGCAACAACGTTAGCTTTTCCCGGATGATAGTCAATTACTAACTCGTAATCTTTTAACAATTCCAACCACCTGCGTTGTCTTAAATTCAAGTCTCTTTGAGTCATTAAATACTTCAGACTTTTGTGATCCGAGTAAACATGACATTTCTCGCCTAATAAATAATGACGCCAAATCTTCAGTGCGAACACAATGGCTGCAAGCTCCAAATCATGCGTCGGGTAATTTCTTTCATGCGGCTTCAATTGCCTCGATGCGTAGGCTACTACTCTGCCTTCCTGCATCAATACACAGCCCAAACCACTTAAGGAAGCATCAGAATACACAACAAATTCTTTACCCGATTCAGGCTGAGCTAACACTGGAGCTTCAGTCAAAAGGGCTTTCAACTGCTCGAAACTTTTCTGACACTTCTCTGACCACTCAAACTTGACGTCTTTCTGTAGTAGCTTTGTCAAAGGTGTAGCTATCACAGAAAAACCTTTCACAAACCGTCTGTAATAGCCCGCAAGTCCCAGAAAACTTCGAATCTCGAAAACATTCTTCGGTGGCTTCCAATCAAGTATAGTCGATATTTTGCTCGGATCGACTCGAATACCTGATGCTGAAACAACATGTCCCAAAAAGCTGACTTCTTTCATCCAGAACTCACACTTACTAAACTTCGCATACAACTGTTGATCTCTCAAAGTTTGTAGCACTAATCTCAAATGCTCGGCATGCTCTGTTTCATTTTTGGAGTAGATCAGTATATCATCAATAAACACTACTACAAACCATCCAAAAACTGTCTGAAGACTCGATTCATTAGATCCATAAAAACAGCTGGTGCATTAGTGAGTCCAAAAGGCATAACCGGAAACTCAAAATGTCCGTACCTCGTCCGGAATGCAGTCTTTGGCACATCTGTATCTCTGACTCGCAACTGATAATAACCTGATCTCAAATCTATCTTCGAAAATACTGAAGCCCCTTTCAACTGATCAAACAAATCATCAATTCGAGGTAACGGGTACTTATTCAGTTGCCGATAATCAATACACATTCGCATCGTTCCATCTTTCTTCTTCACAAAAAGAACTGGTGCACCCCAAGGGGAAAAGCTCGGTCGTGCAAAACCCCTATCTGTCAACTCTTGCAACTGTGCTTTCAACTCTTTTAACTCTGTAGGTGCCATCCGATATGGAGATATCGAAATCGGAGTCGTTCCCGGTACTAATTCAATGCCGAACTCAATCTCTCGTACTGGTGGTAAACCCGGTAGTTCTTCAGGAAACACGTCTGGGTATTCACACACAACCGGTACAGATTCAATATGCTATTCACACACTTCATTCTCGGATCCTTGACCAGACCTCACTGGCTCAGACACAACCATCCTACCTCGACCACGTCCACGCATAACACGACCTCAACCTCGAGTACTCATGTCTAAAGTCTCGACTTATCTGATTTAAAAGTTTTATGAATTAGTCATTATTCCACTTTCTTTAAAAAACAGTTTTATGAAAAGTTTTAATAAGAGATTTCGCGAGTACACCAAACCTATAGTTTTGGGTCTCTAAAGTAGTTCCTACTACTATATAGTCATATCAATATCACTATAATCATATCATCAAAATCAACAGTTTTGATGTACTTACCAGGGCAGATTGATGCTGGAGACTCGGGGCCATGCCTTTCCAACCATATAATTTTAAACAAAAACATTTTAAAACCATACTTTAAATCATTTTGGGCCTCGGGCCGACAGCCGAGCTTTTAAACTTAGCTCTGATACCAATTTGTAACACCCCAAACACGGTCAATACGCCATGACCGAATTTGGCATGCCACGAAGGAAAACGTTTTGAAGAAAAACGAGTTAACGATTAAATTTTTGTGAAAAACTCTTTGTTGAACTTTGTTTGTAGAAAACAAGTGTATAATAAATTGAAAGCTGATAATTTACTTTTGAAAACCTCAAAATAAGTCTTAAAAACTTAGTTGCAGATCCATAGATTAGAAAACTTTTTTTAATATTTTAAAGAAACCAAAGTGATTAGGTTGAAATCTGTATCTAAAAGAAATTTGGAAAAGTCGAGTTTTGGAAAATCGTATGAGTTCTCGAAAATACTTAAGATGTTAAAATTATCAAATGATTTATGTTACTCGGTGGTAACGTTTTAAAAACCATCACATTTTGTAATTTAGAAAACTTTATGCTCAAATTATTATATCAAACATGTAATTTGTAAGCCAAATTTAAAACAAATCCAAAACATATAAATAATCCAAAACATAATTAAACAGGCCTTATTACAAATCCATAAAAATATGAAAACCAAATTAAAATAAAGTACCCAAATGGTAGTTCATGTAAAACCAAATTTTATAGCATGGCCTCCTCGAGTTCTTCCTGCTCCTCATCCGCGATCTCACGTATCACCTGAAAAGATAAGGGAGAAGGTGAGTTACCAAGACTCAGTGCATATTCCCTCTCCCGGGTAAATGCCACATACTTACACAAATTATAACAAAGCAACATATATGTATAATGCACCCAACCTAGCCATCCATAACTCCTTTTCTACCCCGTGTGGTACCAAACCACTGGTGGTGCCAAACCACTGGTGACCAAAGTCACGATAATCAATATTGTGATACCAAATCACTGGTGACTCAAAGTCACTAATAATCAAGTTGTGGGACCAACCCACTTGTGAAACTAAATCACTGGCGACAATCCCATATCTCAAAAGTCGGGCCAACCCACGGTGGAATTAAACCACAGGGACGAGTCGCTATGAGGTGCCAAACCTCTGGTGTCCCGAAGACACAAATGTGATACCAAATCACTGGTGACCAAAGTCACGAATAATCCATCTGTGGGGCCAACCCACGTGTGATACCAAATCACTGGCGACGATCCCATATCACAAAAGTGGGGCCAACCCACGGTGGTGTTAACCACAGGGACGAGTCGCTATGAGGTGCCAAACCTCTGGTATCCCAAAGACACAAATGTGATACCAAATCACTGGAGGTACCAAACCTCTGGTGTCCGAAGACACAAATGTGATACCAAATCACTGGTGACCGAAGTCACAATATCAATCTTCCCCCTCCTCTCATGTTGCCCATACCAATGCAATAGATAAACAAATCATGTCAATATACTTTGATATGAATCACATAATAAAACATCACAAATCGTAGATCATGATTTCAATCCTCATGTATTAACAACATATCGAAACGGACTTACCCGAATCCTCATTCATACCATCATGGTATTATATCAAGATCTCATCATTTCGGCTTTAACAACATGAATAGTTATTTAACACACATATATACAAATATGAACCAAGTTATAAAGTGTGTAAGATACACACCTTTCACCAACGCAAGAACTATCTTCCAAAGATCCGATCTACCGCACTAGATCACTTTGTCCTACAATCGACCAATACTAAAATTATAAACAAAGGCCATTCGGCCAAACCACGAAATCCCAAAGATTTATCCTTTAAAAATACCAAGTCTTACCTAAACTTACCCAAAACGATTGACAAAGAAACGAGGCTTAGATTGATTGCTTCCAACGTCCCGGGAGACTAAAAGAATGATAGATTCCTAAAATGGTTAGAACCTTGCAACAAATGCCCATAGGTTCGGCCTTTGTCCACAAGAAAATGACATAGAATCGAGAAAGAAATGAAGGAGAAACGGCCATGAACACTTACCTATTATCCAAAATCGATTGAAGAAAACCAAAGAGAATCTACCCTTAAATATTCGGCCAAAGCAAACCAAAAGGATATGAGAAGTTTCGGCTATGGTTTTTGAATGAAGAAAATAATTGATATACGGCTCGAAAGAAATGAAGAATTAGTATGGCAAAGAAAAGAAAATGAAAAGGGAAGAAGGATGATTCGGCTAAAAAGAAAGTAAAAGAAATGTGGTGATATTGAACAATATCAAAGGAAGAAAAAAAAAGAAGATGGAAGTAAGAGATTCGGCCAACACCTAATTACCAAAGAAGAAAAGTGCACAAAAGTTCCAATGTTCTTCCGGTTTCAAAAGGATAAATGAAAGAAAGAAAAAGTAGAGTTTGGTTCCAACAAAATGAGACTAAAAACCAAAAGCAAAATTTGCACCAAAATGCACAAGACACATTCGGCCAAAGAAGGAGTTTTTGGAGAGGAAAATCAAATGCAAAAAGATGCTCAAAAACAAAAATTGGCCAACTATTCCCCCCCAAGCTACCTATCACATTCGGCCACCCCCCTAGCCACACATGCCGTCCACATACATGCACTAAAGCCTTGGAATACTTTCCAAAACATCATCCTAAAGCCTAGCCTTATGTCTCCCCAACCTTCCATAACCTTAAGATTCTTATCCCCAATTTCATGCTTTCCTTAAACCAATATTCAACTTACCAAAATTAATAGTCCAACCTATCATAAAGTTTGACCGTCCATCAATACTAGAATGAACAAAAAATAAAATCCTCAATATGCTTTCCATGCTGCTCAAACCACTTCCCTCAAGCAACCTTTCAAGCTCCTTATCCACTATGCCACTAACTCCTCATGTGTTACAATTTAACACTTAAATTAACTTAAGTGTCAAGCTCACTTACTCCACTTCATTAAATAAACCATACTAAAAATTATTCTAACTTCCTAAATAAAATCAAGCCTTCACAAGATCATGCTAACACACAAAATTCATACTCGAGCCAACACAAATAATACTCAAATTTTAGGATGTTACACCTATGATTTGATATACTGAGATGATAAAGGCACCTAGGTTCTAACCCACTTACTCCATTAAAAAGCCTACCTTCATAATTAACCCTTAGTGAACCCCGTTTAATCCTAACAACCTTTTTTATTGACTCACCTATTAACATTAACCCAAAAAAAACCATTTGTATTTGTTATCACCATTCCTTTTTGACTACCCTAATATCGAGATTTGATTTGATCAGTTGCCTAACTATCTTATTTCAGCAGTAAATTCATCCTTTGAAAAAAAATCGAATTATATTCATTTTTAGTTGTGTGATTGAATGAGCTTATATGTTTGAATGCCAATTATTGAAGAAGAAAACTCGTATTAGGGTATTATTATTAGCATGACAAGTTTTCAATTGATGTAATTATTTAGGATTAGTTCATTTTTCTAGTTAGGTAATTTGGCAGGCCAATCTCGATTCTAACCTTCTAATTCAGCCTTTATCCACATTTAACCCAAGCCCCATTACAACCCTGTTAAAGACCTTTTGATTTGTGTCATGGAAGCATATGGGATTAACTCTTCATGTTTGACTTTTGAGTGCTTAATTTTGAACCTTAAACACTTTGAGTGGTTTGAGTGAATATTTAGTGAGGATGTCAATTCTTGTCGATTTTGAATTAGAGGAAATTATTCAGGTAAAGGGAAACGCCTATGTTTTCATACTATAAAAATGTATGACTTTGAGTGTTTGAATCTTTAAGACTCTCTGAGTTGAATTATCCATGAATGAATCATCTTTGAATTATGATGAAACATTATTGATGAATATTATGAATCAGGGAAGTTTGTTTTAATTGTGATTTGAGAATTTTGCTTGAGGACAAGCAAAAGCTTAAGTGTGGGGGTATTTGATAAACCGTAAAAGTAACATATTTTAGGCCCACATTTAGCATGCTTTTGGATGATTTATCCCTTGATTTATGTAAAAAGGTGCTTTTATCCTTTCTTTTCATGTTTTATACTCAGGAAGGCACCCGAAGATGAAAAGAACGAGAAACGGGCTTAAAATGGACCAAATTGGGCCAAATTAGAAATCGACACAGCCTGGGCCCAAGACCACACGGCCGTGCCTCATTAAAAGTCCGAACACGGTCTAGCCACGACTCACACGAGTGTGTGCCATGGCCGTGTCCCTGTCGTGGAGAAGAGCAATTTCACTCGGAAAA
This sequence comes from Gossypium australe, assembly GCA_005393395.2. Lineage (NCBI taxonomy): Eukaryota > Viridiplantae > Streptophyta > Magnoliopsida > Malvales > Malvaceae > Gossypium > Gossypium australe. The sequence continues at coordinate 59,103,784 of CM016614.1, forward strand.
GGATACTTAGGGCAAAGAAACCTATTTCAAAAGCCTATATAAGCACCCTAAGTATAACCTAGAAAGGGGCGGTTAGCGAGGCCAAGGAGCTGAGCCAGAGAGGTCAGATTTGTGGAGAAACACTCGAAGATAGCCAGTTGACCCCTCTCAAGAAGTCGAAATTATACTCAAGACGGAGGATCTCTCCTTCAATTCCTTCAGGGGTTTTAGGGATTTCTTATGTTTTGTTTTATCTTTTCTTTTGAGATGTTTTCTTTTATTATTATGAACTAAACCCTCAGATACCTGAGGGGGATGAAACCTAAGATGAATCTTGTTATCGTTTGCTGAACTATATGATAAATATTTGACTTGTTCTTAATTATGCGTTCTTAATTCTTGTGTTGATATTTCCTGGACATTAATTCAAGTATGATGTGCTTAGGTGGAGGAGTAAAAGTCCCTGCCTAAGAGTAGATCTAGCATAATTAAGCAGAGTTGATCGCGCGCCTAGAGATAGGGTGACGAGACTTTGCCGGATTAGGGTGAAACCTAATATGGGAGTCCATAGATCGAGTTAATGCAATTCTAGGGGTTTTAATTAGAAAGAGATTTCAATTAATCAACCTAGGGTTAGATGTTAGTCGCCTCGAGAGAGGGTTTAATATACATTAGGGAATCTTACGGATCAAGTCAAATGAATAAATCGTCTGGTTCAGAGTTAGATAACAAGTGAAGTCTAGGTGGATTCTTCCTTGGGTGTCGTCTTAATCAATTGGTTTTTCTTCCAAGTTATTTTCCCAAACTCTTTCTCCTTGTCTTTGCATCTTTAGTTTAGTATTTAATTAATTTAGATTAGATAAATAAATCCTTTTATTCTTAGGCTAGATAATAAAAAGAGATTTAGTATTAGTACTTTTGGTTCCTTTGGGTTCGACATTCCGGTCTTGCCTAAACTATACTACTGTTCGATAGGTGCGCTTGCCTCAAAATCGTTGTCATAGTTGGTTTCTAGGTTCGATCATTCTCATTTATAAATTTTAAGACTTTGACATCACGAAAACAACGATCACTTCAGTATGAATAAAGTCTGATTATTTCAATAATTGTTATGTTAAATGAAATATGACATAAGTGTATTTTTAATAAAGCATGCAAGTCATACCATAACATTTTTAGTTCCTTGAGAAAGTTAGGCATGCATGAAAGTTTAAGTCTCTAGAATTGACTTAGTAGTTTCTTGAGGCGAAATCCTAGGAAGCATGGAATGTTGAAAATGATTTAGACAACTTTTATTTGGACCATTTGAGCCTTTCAAGCCAACCTTGATGAAATTTTATCCTTTGAAATCCAACTTTGAGACTATATGGCCTAATTTTATTTGAACCCTTGTAATATTTACCCATCATTTCTCTCTTAATTATCTTTAAATTTTCCCAAACACTAGACTCAGTACTATTCAGAATATTCTTTGAAAATAAGTTTGGGGGAGTTGAAAAGAAGTATCAAATGCTCAAAAATTTTGTAGTACATAGCAAAATGCTCGTTGAGTCTAGGGTTTTTAGCCTAAATTTATCTATCTTTTACATACCCCTTGCCTAGCCACGTTACAACCTATTTAAAGACCTATTGATTCAAGTTTCTATGCTACCTACATTAGTGGAGAGAAATTGCTATGTTCAACATATAAAGGCACAAGTTAAACTTAATCATTGCAGCTTAATCTCGAATAAGGGAATAAAATCAAATTGCTAGGTATTTAACATGTCTTTATTAGGAAGCATTTAGTCTATTTTTGCTATCATAAGAATGATTGAGATTAAATTGAATGATATGTATACATAAGCAGCATAAATATCAAATTTCTTGTTTTTGAGCATAAGTATACCAAGTTCATAATTTTGGGAAGAATGTTGTTTTGAAGGAATTTTTCAAAGGTATTTCTGAGAAATTCTTTTCAATTTGTGCATTACTCAGGACTAGAAATGAATTAAGTTTAAGGGTGTGGAAACATGAAAATATACATACCTTTTCATGCCCTTTTTAACTCAAATTCATGCAGTTTTGGTAAAATTATGGTCGAAAAATATATAATTGCTATAAAATAATTATTTTGTACTTAAATTATTAACATAATGAATTTTAATTAATTTATAATAAATTTTTATTAATTTTGATCATTTTTTGACGGATTCACATAAAGGGAAAAAATTGGCTCGGCAGACACTGCTAGAAGCGCAAAACTGAGAAGCGATTTTTGAAGCATCAAGACAAATGAATTTTTCAGCTAATGACGGTCCAAATTATGTGTATTAATTCATAATAAAATTAATTTTAATTTTAATCCAATTTAATTTGGGTTAAATAAATTATTATTAATTAATTATGAAAAGTGACCCAGTTGAGCTAAACCGAGAAAACCGAACCAACCAAGCTATGGGCAGCCCAAAACCGTCCAACATGCTGACCTAATCAGCTTACTTGGCTGATTAATTGGCTTGCAAAAAGGCCCTTGAAGACTTCGTCAAACTGCAAACAAACCCCTTCCCTTTTAGTGCCTTTCCAAATTTGCCCCAGCTTTAATATAGCAAGTTTGAAAGCTTCAAACTTGCCACATGTGTGGCCGGCCAAGGGAGGGCTCTTTGTCTACTGATTTTGGATATTTTTAGCAGCCCTCTCACCCTATAAACCCCCCTTGGCTGCTCATTTCAACACACCACAACATTCTCATCTCTTCTCTTCTCTCTCAACTTTCTCTCTTATTTTCCGTCCGTTTTCCCTTGTCCTCTTGGCGATTTCACCTCTTGAAAAAGAGTCATTCATCCATCATTTGGAGCAGCATTCAAGTGTTAATATAAGCCTTGGTTCGACAAGAGAAAGTGAAGAAGGAAGAGTGGAGCAACTCAGCCAAACCACGGAGAAACACCGGATTTGCTTCTTGTTCCCTATCTTTTTAAATTCTGTTGTTGTTATGATAAACATGTATATGAATATTTATGTTGATATGATTCATTTAATTGATATGGCTTAAATTTAATTCATGTTTTGTTGATTGCATTTCATCTTCTTAATTTATTAAATTGTGTTTGTGTTGTTATAGGCCTCGGTAAGATGTTTGATTAAGTAAAACCATGACTAAGTTATTCTTGCATTACAATTGTAAGGTAACTAATGAATTGATTATTTAAACGGATTGAAATTGTAATTAATTGACACAATACTTAACCTGTGCATGTTTAATCATCTAAGGTAGCTAATTTAGCAACGGTATTGAGAGATACAATTGCCTTGCATAACTTGCAAGATTATTGTGATTAAATTGTTTCAATGTAGGAATACATTGTTACCTCACTTAATCTTTTCTATGCTTATGAGATTGAATTAATTGTTTGAATTGACATAGGGATATGTACAAGAGATAGTTTTGATTTCATAAGTATGTATGTGCATTAATATATTTGTCTACTAAAATTTGTTTAATCGGTTTAATTGACATAGAGATATAGTCAAGAGATAAATGGATTTTGGTAGGTAAGTATGTTCATAAGTTAGCAAATTATCAAGTTGCCATGAATTTATTTGTAACAATATAAACATGAGTTTAATAATTCTAAGTTAAGAAATGTAATTAATCTAACACAATTATGTCATCTTGATTAAAATCAGCTTTTGAAATTGTACATTAGAACTTTATTTTATTTTTTTTATTTTACTTTGTTTTCTTGTTTTTAATCATTTCTCAAATCAAAATATTTTTCTTCACCAAAGTGTTTTAAATTGCATTTATAAATAATTCTTTTCGCAGTCCCTGTGGGTATGATAACTCGACATTTACTTGGCACTTTATTTCTTGCTGCGATTGTGTACACTTGCACATTTTTGTCGTTCCAGACATACTCAAATGTTATTGATTTTTGCTACGTATTGTATTGTGTTGTATTGAATGGTATTGAAATTAATGATTGTTACTCGAATGAATGATGTCCCATCCTCATATACTGTGTGACATTGATTTGGTAATGGCTAAATAATGATATGAAATTCCAATGGTGGTTATGTGTTCTTCTCTTAATGCTAATATGTTTCACTGTATTTTATATTTATGATTGTGTAAATAACTATTTGACTCACACTGAGCTTTCATAAGCTCACCCCTATAGTGTTTAACTTTTCATGTAAACTTCAAAACTAGGACCAAACCCAACATACGGAGAATCACCTTGGACCTCGGACCTTTCTTAATAAGTATTAATCAGTCTGTATTGGTTTTGATTTGTAATGTTTTAATTATTTCCGATATGTGGCATTATAACTTTTCATTTGGGGATTTTTGCATGTATGAATTACTCAAGCATAATACCCGGGAAATGCAAAGGAACTGTTTTTTTTAAAAAATTGATAAGGCAAATAGGTTTCCAAAATTACTTGAAAAATGATTTCTTTTTCCCGCTGCATTAGTTTAACATCAACTTCTTACAAAGATGAGTGATAAGCAAATGGTTTTTTTCTAAAACAACACTAAAACACCCCAAAACCGTATCCATCAATGGAACAGGATTATGAAGCATTACCGTGAAAATATAACTTTAATCATTCATTTCCAAACATTTCATTAACCATAGTATATTTCATTCATACACATGCATATCGTCCCTTTCGAGCCCTCGAGGCCTTAGAAACACTTTAGAAATCATTCGAGACTAAATCAGAAACATTTGAAACATTGAGGAAAAAGTTAGAAAAACTCACACTATAAGGGTCACACGACCCTGTGGCCAGGCCGTGTGATTCACACGGCTGAGACACACACCCGTGTCTCAGGCCATGTAACATTCAAAATAGGGACACAAGGCCATGTCCCAGCCCGTGTCCATGCTTGTGTAACACTCTAACTTGGATCACACGGCCAACCCACATGTGTGCCAGGTCATGTAACCTTCGAAATGGCTTCACATGCCCGTGTGCCAGGTCGTATGCTAAGATATGTAACTTTCAAAAATCAACATTTAAAACTTACAAGGAACACATGGCCGTGTCACATAGCCATGTCTGACACATGGTTGAGACACACACCCATGTCTTAGACCGTGTGGACATGAAATTGGCCAAAATCGAGCCATTTATTTCACCCATATCCAAAAAGTACCTACAAGCCATATCCACCTATGATTAAGGCACCAAAACATGCCAAAACATACACAATATGACCAATTCAAATGACCAAATTTCATTCAACCAATATGTCATATAAGGCACCTCAAAAGCAAGCATGAAACCTAACTACACATTTGCATATTTGGTCACGTTGCTACCATTTCAAAACATACCATACTTGATTTATACCATGTCAATGTAACTTACCATTTGAACCATTGCTCTTATGCATCTCAAACACATATACCTAAACTTGTACATATTTGACCATAACTCATCCATACATATCTAGCTTAATTCCATACCAAATTATTCTATAATTGACCACATTGAAACTACACCATCATGTACCCAATTGGTCATTCAAAACATGTAACACCCCAAACCCGGCCCATTCGCTATGACCGAATTTGAAATGCCACTACGGAAAACGTTTGAAAAACTTTTGACTTAGAGTTAAAAACATAAAATTTTGTTGTCTTTACTAAAACATTGTGTAATTAAAATTTCAAGTAAAATTAAGTTGTTTAAAATAAAACATTTTCAAATAATAATATAATCGACAATCCAACTTAAAACATAATTAAAGTCCTTAAATACTTTAAATGGACCTTATTACAATAAATAACCTTTCATAAGAAAAATGTGTAAAACAAATAAATTTATCTTCTGCATGGGCCACCTCGTATCCACTCCCAACCCGGTCCAAGCTTTATGCATCACCTGAAAGGTTTGACAAAAATAGGGTGAGTCAAACAGACTCAGTGCATAGTTATTTCACATGCCTCCACACATGTGCTTGGCCCACATCCACACATCAATCACATATCAGATGATAAGGCAATATATACACATAATTTCACATGTTGGGCTTGGCCCATATCCACATTGATCCACATAATTAGTCATGCAAAATGCATAAATATGCAACATGAAGCCCAACCCAACCTAGAGTCCATCCGTTACTCCTACCTTAGCAGACTCCCTGCCCAAGGCCGTGGCTAATCCACCGATCACATAGTGATCCACATATCTTACCTTGGCAGACTTGCTGCCCAAGGCCGTGGCTAAGCCACCGATCACATAGTGATCCAGATATCTGTATCAACGAGGTGACTCGAGGTCATCCTCAATCTACGGTGATGCACACAGCTATCATCCGTCGAGATGGGCACCTAGCCAACACCTCCCTTGATGGAGCACATAGCCACCATCAAGCGCCAATGTAGCACAAGGCTAACATCAGACCACGTACATAATGTACACCCTTTCCTTCAATAGTCACATCCCAAGTCCCATGCAAATATGTGTATCATGACAACATATCACTTGAACAATAATGCATCACATGTCATCACATTTCATATATTCATCAATGATCATTTAATATCGTAAATCACTGACCTGAGTATTCGATCACCCACCACGGGTATTCACAATCTTAGCCCTTAATTCGGCTACCATTAACATCATATCACATATACATAAATATAACACATACACACAATCAAGAGACAGTGCGATAACTACGCACCTTTTTGGCACAGTCGGCTAAATCCCGAAGACCCGATCTACCACACTAAATTTCCTTACCCTACATTCGGCCAATACTTAGATCAATACCATAGACCATTCGGCCAAACCATAATCCTTATTCACCATATCCTTCGGCTTAACATCCATTTAAAGAATAAAGAACCAACACAGACCTTACCACTTGACTTACCGAAATTTGATTGCTTCCAAAATCCGAAGAGCCTAAAAGAAATAAGTCCCTATGGTTAGAACCAAAATTTGGCTTTTGCCCTCATGAGAATCAATAGAGAAAATATAAAAGAATTCCGGCCAAGACACTTACCTAACTTCCAAAATCAATTGAAGAAAACCAAATGAAGACCTACCCCTATTGATATTCGGCCAAGACAAAACAAAAAGAGTATGGGAAGTTTCGGCAATATGGTTGATTTGTAACAACAAAAAGGATTCGGCTAGAGTGGAGAAAGAGAAAAGAAAAAGGAAGAGAAAGAAAGAAATTGCAATGGGAGAGGGATGTTTTTCGGTTTTGAGCAAAAGTGGAAGAAAGGAAAAGAGAAATGTGGAGAAGGAAGTTTCGGCCAAGAGAAAGTAAAAGAAATGTGGGTTTTGAACAAATATGAAAAGAATGGAAAAGAAGTTGTGAATAAAAGAGATTCGGCCAAGCACTATGATGATTTCGGTTTTTGTTTCACTTTGATGCACTAGGGAGAAATTTGCAAAAACTAAAAAGGATTTTCGGCTATGACACCAAAACAAATATTGAAGGCCAAAACTAACACCAAAAACTCACCTTATGTCCAAGACACATTCGGCTATAGGGAGTGTTTGTGGAGAGAAAAGAAAATGCTTAGGAAAAATGGCCAACTAGCTACTGACCTACCAAAGCTTCCATCAAAAATCGGTCAAGCCCTCCCCTAGACCAAAATGCCGTCCACATACATGAACTAAAGACCATAAAAGAGTTTCCAAAACACTCTCCAACATTCAAACCTTTTGTCCCCCCATCCTTCCTTAATTCTTAAGATTCTTATCCCAAAATACAAGCTTTCCTAAACTATTATTCAACTTACCATAAAACTTAAAGTCCAACCTATCATAATTAGAGTTTGACCGACACTTAATGTAAGGTGCATAAAAATAAAGTCTTCAAAATGCTCATCATGCTACTCGAACCACTTCCCTCAAGCAACTCTTCAAACACCATAACCATCTTGCCACTAACTCCACATGTGCTAAATTTAACACTTAAATTAACTTAAGTGTCAAGTTCACCTAATCCACTTCACTAATTTTTTTAATACTAAAAATTATTCAAGCCTCGCTAATAAAATCAAGCATTCACAAGACTAAGCTAAACACACAAAATTCATACCCGAGCTAACACAAATAATAAAATAATACTCAAAATTTTTTTTCCTAAAGCCCAAGGCCCAATCCTACTAGGCCCAATTTCGGGATATTACAATTCTACCCTGCTTAAAAAAATTTCGTCCTCGAAATTTCCAACTAACTAATAGTCATGCATCCTCACTCACCACATTACGCTCTTGCTGCGCACTCTGATCTGAAAGAACTATCATACTTACCAGCCACATTCTCTAATTTCACAATCAGGGTTTCATACACTTCACTAGCAACATAAGAACAAGCTGATTCTACAACGAACATGCAATAAAAGATATTCCAGAAACAAGAAACTTACCCGTTGTCACATCTGGCACATCACTATCCTCGCGACGGTCGACTGCATAAACCAACCTTGGCTGCCTTGCATCTGAACCTTCAGCACCTCCGCTCGGTGCTCGGCCAGAACCATTTCCTCCATGGTTCGGACCATGACCCCTCGTTGCTTGTTGACCACCTCTGCCCGGCTGCTCAAAACCCTGGCCTACTGTCCAAGCCTTACTCGAATCCTGGGGACAGTCTTTAATCAAATGAGACTTGGATTTACACCTAAAACACTCCCGGTCCCGATTCCAGCACTCGCCAACATGATACCTTCCACACCGAGCACACGAACGGTCCTGATTTCCCGCAGCTGGAATAGAAACACGAGCAGAATTCTCGATCCTTGGTCTTTTCTGAAGACTCCCAGACGATTCTGACGGTCCAAAACTCCTCTTATCCCGGTTCCTATCCTTTTCTCTATTCTGCCTCACAGAATTCTTAATTCCTTCGGCCACCTTAGCCTTCTCCACCAATACGGCAAACTCTCGTTCCTGCTGTGGAGCTATCAATAACCTCAGATCATCCCTTAGTCCGTCCTCAAATCGGACACATCGCTCATGCTCCGTAGCCACTACTCCTCGAGCATATCGGCTTAACCGCAAAAATTCCGCTTCGTACTCTGCCACGGACTTGTTCCCTTGAACCAGCCCCAGAAACGGCTTCCTCTGCGCGTCAATATAATGAGTACCCACATACTTCTTCTGGTATGCCGTCTTAACGTACTCCCAAGTGAGATCCTCAACTATGGCCCCATCCCGAACTGTGAGCTACCATTGATACGCTTCATCGCGTAGCAGCGCCACCATTCCTTTCACTTTCTCCTCAGGGGTCAGATCCAACTCATCCATAATTCGCTCGGTCGCCTCCAACCAATACTCAGCTGTACTGGGTGCCACCCCAGATACTCCACGAAACACCTCAGCCCCATTGGCTCGGAGTCGCTCGGGTACGGACTTCCTAGCTCTCATATTTCCACTGGCTCCAGCCACCATCTCAAGAACTCGCAGCACAGCCTGCGATACAGCATCATCCCCAGCCTGAGCTTGCTGCTCAACACCAACAACTGGTGGGGGTACCTCATTGTCAGACCCTTGACCCGATCTAACGGGTTCCGACACGGCCATTCTACCTCTACCGCGTCCTCGCACATTACGACCACGTCCCCTAGAGCTCATGTCTAACGTCGCGATTTAATCTATTGAAAGAGTTTTATGCATTAGTACTTTTGTTCCACTTGTTTATGCGCGAACAATTTTATGAAAAGAAATTTTCGGAAGTAGTTCTTTCGATCCACTAAAGTTTCAGCTCAAGATCACTATTCTAATTCAGATAATCATACATTCATATTCATTCACATCAATAGAAACACATTCACTCATCCACAACATTTACCATGCTACTATGGGCATCCTTGTCCATTCCCAACCTAGGGGTATTTACGTCATTTTTCCCTACAGGGGTATTTTAGTAATAAATCAGGGTCAATTTGAAAATCCTTACAAATCAAAGGCATTCCAAAATATACAAATCTCCAGGTTATTTTGAAAATTCTACCAAATCAATGGTATTGCGGAAATTTCAAAAATCGGGGTTATTTTGGTAATTTTAGAAGTCAGGGGCATTTTAGTAAATTTTCCCAAATCAGGGTATCTTGAGTTTTCACAAAATAGGGTTTTTGGATACTTTTGCAAAGTAAGAAAATCTTATTAAAATTGAGGATAGTATGGAAATTTTAGAAACCAAGGGCATTTTAGTAATTTTACCTCTAGGGGTATTTAGGTAATTTTGTAAATCGGAATCATTTTTGAAAAAATTTTCAAAATAAATTTTGCTACAAATCAAAAGGGGTAATGTAGTGATTTTAAAAACTAAGTTTTTATAAAACAGTATGGCTAGCCCCTTTCGGGTTTTAATTATCGAGTTTAGCCCGTGAATAAGTCCTCTCGGTTAGGGTGAACCGTAGCTACGCACCAGGTAGGATTCGAGTAAAGAGGAGGTGAGTCGCTAGGACTGCTTAAATACCAAGCTCTTACCGAATCCACTCCTAGACATGCGCACAATGGTTGCCACACCGTAACTCGGCGACTTACTTCACAGGTTTGTTCGGTTGTTTTTAAGTCTTATGCATGTGTTTGAGTGTACTAGCCCTAGGGTTCAATAGATCCTAGTTCACTAATCTACGAGCCCAAGTATGCCCATAAATCAATCATATAATAATTCACTCAACATTTAGAGGTACTTACCTGGTGGACTTCGGGTCGGAGATACAGGTGCCATGCCAGAATAAACCTGAAAAATTTGTGAAAGCCTATATTTTTGAAAAGCCCATCTTAAGAAAATGTTTTTGGGCCAAAAACCCTCAAAGCCGAGTTTTGAACCAGGCTCTGATACCAAATTGTAACACCCCAAACCCGGCCCATTTGCTATGACCGAATTTGAAATGCCACTACGGAAAACGTTTGAAAAACTTTTGACTTAGAGTTAAAAACATAAAATTTTGTTATCTTTACTAAAAAATTGTGTAATTAAAATTTCAAGTAAAATTAAGTTGGTTAAAATAAAACATTTTCAAATAATAATATAATCGACAATCCAACTTAAAACATAATAAAAGTCCTTGAATACTTTAAATGGCCCTTATTACAATAAATAACCTTTCATAAGAAAAATGTGTAAAACAAATAAATTTATCTTCTGCATGGGCCACCTCGTATCCACTCCCAACCCGGTCCAAGCTTTATGCATCACCTGAAAGGTTTGACAAAAATAGGGTGAGTCAAACAGACTCAGTGCATAGTTATTTCACATGCCTCCACACATGGGCTTGGCCCACATCCACACATCAATCACATATCAGATGATAAGGCAATATATACACATAATTTCACATGTTGGGCTTGGCCCATATCCACATTGATCCACATAATTAGACATGCAAAATGCATAAATATGCAACATGAAGCCCAACCCAACCTAGAGTCCATCCGTTACTCCTACCTTAGCAGACTCCCTGCCCAAGGCCGTGGCTAATCCACCGATCACATAGTGATCCACATATCTTACCTTGGCAGACTTGCTGCCCAAGGCCGTGGCTAAGCCACCGATCACATAGTGATCCACATATCTGTATCCACGAGGTGACTCGAGGTCATCTTCAATCTACGGTGATGCACACAGCTATCATCCGCCGAGATGGGCACCTAGCCAACACCTCCCTTGATGGAGCACATAGCCACCATCAAGCGCCAATGTAGCACAAGGCTAATATCAGACCACGAACATAATGTACACCCTTTCCTTCGATAGTTACATCCCAAGTCCCATGCAAATATGTGTATCATGACTACATATCACTTGAACAATAATGCATCACATGTCATCACATTTCATATATTCATCAATGATCATTTAATATCGTAAATCACTGACCTGAGTATTCGATCACCCACCACGGGTATTCACAATCTTAGCCCTTAATTCGGCTACCATTAACATCATATCACATATACATAAATATAACACATACACACAATCAAGAGACAGTGCAATAACTACGCACCTTTTTGGCAAAGTAGGCTAAATCCCGAAGACCCAATCTACCACACTAGATTTCCTTGCCCTACATTCGGCCAATACTTAGATCAATACCATAGACCATTCGGCCAAACCACAATCCTTATTCACCATAGCCTTCGGCTTAACATCTATTTAAAGAATAAAGAACCAACACAAACCTTACCACTTGACTTACCGAAATTTGATTGCTTCCAAAATCTGAAGAGCCTAAAAGAAATAAGTCCCTATGGTTAGAATCTTACTATCACATACCCAAAATTTGGCTTTTGCCCTCATGAGAATCAATAGAGAAAGTAAAAAAGAATTTCGGCCAAGACACTTACCTATCTTCCAAAATCGATTGAAGAAAACCAAATGAAGACCTACCCTTATTGATATTCGGCCAAGACAAAACAAAAAGAGTATGTGAAGTTTCGGTAATATGGTTGATTTGTAACAACAAAAAGGATTCGGCTAGAGTGGAGAAAGAGAAAAGAAAAAGGAAGAGAAAGAAAGAAATTGCAATGGGAGAGGGATGTTTTTCGGTTTTGAGAAAAAGTGGAAGAAAGAAAAAGAGAAATGTGGAGAAGGAAGTTTCGGCCAAGAGAAAGTAAAAGAAATGTGGGTTTTGAACAAATATGAAAAGAATGGAAAAGAAGTTGTGAATAAAAGAGATTCGGCCAAGCACTATGATGATTTCGGTTTTTGTTTCACTTTGATGCACTAGGGAGAAATTTGCAAAAACTAAAAAGGATTTTTGGCTATGACACCAAAACAAATATTGAAGGCCAAAACTAACACCAAAAACTCACCTTATGTCCAAGACACATTCGGCTATAGGGAGTGTTTGTGGAGAGAAAAGAAAATGCTTAGGAAAAATGGCCAACTAGCTACTAACCTACCAAAGCTTCCATCAAAAATGGGTCAAGCCCTCCCCTAGACCAAAATGCCGTCCACATACATGAACTAAAGACCATAAAAGAGTTTCCAAAACACTCTCCAACATTCAAGCCTTTTGTCCCCCCATCCTTCCTTAATTCTTAAGATTCTTATCCCAAAATACAAGCTTTCCTAAAGTATTATTCAACTTACCATAAAACTTAAAGTCCAACCTATCATAATTAGATTTTGACCGACACTTAATGTAAGGTGCATAAAAATAAAGTCTTCAAAATGCTCATCATGCTACTCGAACCACTTCCCTCAAGCAACTCTTCAAACACCATAACCATCTTGCCACTAACTCCACATGTGCTAAATTTAACACTTAAATTAACTTAAGTGTCAAGTTCACCTAATCCACTTCACTAATTTTTTTAATACTAAAAATTATTCTAGCCTCACTAATAAAATCAAGCATTCACAAGACTAAGCTAAACACACAAAATTCATACCCGAGCTAACATAAATAATAAAATAATACTCAAAAATTTTTTCCTAAAGCCCAAGACCCAATCCTACTAGGCCCAATTTCGGGATATTACAAAACATACATCAACTTTTCCATAATAACACTAATCATCAAGCCATCCAAGTACCATAAGTACATCAACTGTAATAACATATACATGCCAAACATAATAACTAGATCATTAAACACAAGTCCACCTATACATGCCATTTTAACCTTGACTAAAACATCAAAATCTAACGATATATTCTCTGGATAGTGCGATAGATCTTCAAGTAGCTTCCAAATCGACTGAGCTTCCGATAATCTATAAAGGAAAGGAAAAATAACTACGTAAGCAATGAATGCTTAGTAAGCTCGTATAAACTTTAAACATAACAATCCATTTCAACAATGAACTTTATAGGTTAAAAATAAACCTATACCAATGCCTCAAGATTTACCAACTACATAACCATGAACTCACAAATGAATAAGTCTATCAACATCATATATATTTTCATTCCTATTGTAATAGGATTTTATAAGACATTTTACACCATCATAAACCTTTTCATAAAACTATGAACTACTTCTTTTACTTACTTTCCATTCCATTTACTTAGCATAAACTTAAATAACAATATCAATACACTAATTAGTATATTTGTTCATGAACTATTAAATTCATCCATAGCGTACGTAAACTTCTCACATATAAGTACATCATACAACTCATAAATCCCTTTTTTATCATATTACATCTCAATTTTGAACTTACCATTTCATTTGCATAATACAAAACATAAGCATAAACATTAACCACATGATAAACCATTTCATTAGAAAATAAATACTATATAAACCGTTTCATTAGAAAATGCATACTATGATTCTTACCACCCTTTCATGAACATAAGCATATTTCCATTTGGATACTTACCATTTCAATGCATAACTTTAAAAATCATGATACAATCCAATCGATAGCTTGGCACAAGCCTAAACATCATCAACAACACATATTAGTACATTAATTCATAAATTCACTTGAAATCATTAATTTCATGAACATAGACATACTTTCATTTAACAATTCATTTTCATAGATTTCATGACATAAGTCATTTGTATACTTACCGTTCCTTCCCTTTTCATGCCCGTTGAACCACTTAGAATAATATCAGATACGTAGGAAGCTCACACAAAGTGTGCGAAATATGTGGTCGAAACCAGTTCCTTTCCTTTTTCCTTTACATCAATGCTCATTCGAGCCATAAATAGGTTTGCTCACACAAGCTGACAAGTATTAGCAAAAAATGTCAGAACTCAACCATCAGTAGGAAATTTAGGACCAGCACCCGAAACATGATAACCCTAATGACATATCATTTGTATCCTATATATTCCTAAGGTTCAAATGGGGCTCGATAATCGTTGAAATGTCATTGGATTTCCATCGTTTCTTTACATAATAAATGGCATAATAACACATATATATTGATTCATTTACATTAGAACAACACATTAAACAATCAATTTAATCAACATTTAAGTGATTACAGTTCATACGAACTTACGTGGCTAAATTGTAGAAATGTCAAAGTATATGGGCTATTTGGTAATTTTCTCTTCTCCTCGATTTTCCACTCGTTCTTAATCTAATTAATAATTTCATTAAATTCATTTTATGCAATTTAGTCCTTTTTGACATTTTACAAAATTGCCCCCAACATTTTACTTTTATTCAATTTAGTCCCTAAGCCTAAAACATGCAAATTAACCATTTTTATTGAAACCCAATCCAACCGAATATTCATAGTTTCCAATACAACCCATATTTGTAAAAATTTTACATCAAGTCCTTTTATTTTTCCTATTTCAACAATTTAATCCCTATTCGTTAAATTCATCAAAAATCACTTAACAAAATACTTATTGTAACAGCCCGATTTTGGGGCTAGTCAGAATAATGGTTATAGAACCACTAATTCGATGTTATATAAATTAGTTTTGATATTATTTTATGTGTTATGGCATGATTATATGGGTGCATGAAAATTTTGGCGCATTAATTTTGGTGATTTCATGCATTGTGCAAAAGGACTAAACCGCATAAAGTGCAAAAGTTTTATTTTACAAGCTAGAGGTGTCAAATAGCTATAGAATTTTAATTGGAGGTTTTAAATGTGCAAATAGGCCTTTTTAAAGGTAATAGCCGGCCATAAGGGGACAAGAAGCTTAATTTGGTCAATGTTTGGTAGTGTTAGGTGATTAATGAATAAAATAAGAGAAAATAAGAAAGCTATCATCTTTTTCCTATTCCCATTTCTTCTTCCATCGAAAATTAAAGCAAGAAATAAGAGTTTTGAAGCTCAAACTTTCAGCCAAGCTATCCTCTTACAAGTAAGTGAATTTAGTGGTCTTTATTGATAATTATTGTACTTTTGAAACCCCTAAAGCTTAAGCTAGCTAAAGAGAGGACTATTTTGCAAAATGGTTAAAAGTTTAGGGTGTTGCCATGAGAGTGTTTATGTTGTTTGCTGAGGTTTTATGGAAGATAATGAACCTTAGTGGGTCAAAGAAGAACTTTTGTGAAAGGACTTTGCATGAAAACTCCTAACATGCCTAGTTTGTAAATGTTATAAAATAAATGATAAATGTGTGAAATAATTAGAATTGTGAGTTTCTATACGAGAGAAAATGAATCACCTAGGCTTGGATATGTGAAAAATGAACATATTTCATTTTACAAGCCTAGAGGTAAAATCGTAATTTTGCCAAAGTATAAGGGCAAAACTGTCATTTTTGCCAAAGTAGAAATTTTGAAGTTTCTTGGTTTATAGTGATTAAATGAGTAAATTTTATTATTATAGATCAAGAAGAACGTAGAATCAACCTTGGCCGAGGAAAAGGCAAGGTTATGGACTAAATTATAAACTGACATATTTTGTATCGAGGTAAGTTTATGTGTAAACGATACATCCTTATTACATATGCTTTATCTATTAATGCATTGTGTGGATGTAAATGCTTATTGATGAGACTTATTGAAAATGATAGAAAATGAGAAATTCTCGAATAAACCTTTAGAATAGAAATATGGGTGCGGATAAATATTCGTAAATATGTATTTATTGGTGGGTTGTGTGCGATACCACCTTGTTATTTATTAACGATGGGCTATGTACAATTCCATCATATTTTTTATCATTTTTGGTGGACTATGTTCTATACCACCGTATTTATCATTGTTGGTGGGCTATGTGCGATACCACCCTAATATTGATTAATGGTGGGATGTGTGCGAAACCACCGGGTATCTTGTACCATTCCGAAGGGTTCATCGAGAAACTTGTCTAAGTGAAATCACATGTGGCTTGGTGGTGATAAGTTCAGTATATATGTGCAAGTAAAATTGAGCAATGTGTATGATATGTGGTTGGGATGTGGTGAGGCTTGAAATGAGTAAGCATGATTATGAGGATATGGTTTGTTTTTACAAAGCATGTAATGTTTGACTGATGATTATGTGGTATGATGTTTATTGTTTGCATATAGACTTACTAAGCTTAAAGCTTACTTCTTTCTTTTTTCCCTTATTTTATAGTGTCAAAGAGCCAGCTCGGGATACAGAGATAAGTAAAGGATCACCCATACTATCAGCACATCTTGGTATAGTTAGACTTAGCATTTTGAGTATGGTATGTATAGGGACTAGACTTAGTTGAATGTCATATTGTTTTGGCCAAATGTGTTGGCTCAATCAAAGATGAACTCTTTTGTATAAGGCCATAGTTGATGGCTCTTTCTTATTAATCTATGAAAAGATGAAGTTATTCATGATTCTGCAAGATGCATGATGGGTTTACTTAGTTTAATTATGCATGGATGGGTTGAAGGTTTAGTGTGATGTATGTTTGTATGAGTTGGGGTGATAGAAAGAGCTTGGCAAATAGCCTTGTTCTTGTCTACACGGGTAGACACACAGGCGTGTGTCTAGGCCGTGTGTGACACATGGTCATCCTCATGGGCATGTGGTTAGACCGTGTGTCCCCATGCATGCTAGGTTTGCAAGTCAGTATGCTCAGTAGTAACTATATAGGCAGAGACACGACCGTGTATCTCAACCCTGTGGGAGGCACGGCCATGGACATGGGCGTGTGCCCAGGTCGTGTGAAGTCTACACCTAAAATTTAGGAATTTAATTCGCCACACGGCCGAAGGACACGGGCGTGTGCCTTGGCTGTGTGAAATTTATAGGGTGATGATGTTAGAAACAGAATGTCCAGGTTTTTACACACGGGCTAAGACATGGACGTGCCGTGGCCATGTGAGATCACGGCTGTGTGAAAACCCCTGTAGGTTCAAATTGAAAAATAAATCCACATGGGTGTGGAACACGGGCATGTGATATGCCACACGGGCGTGTGGACCATTTAGTGAAAATTTTCTAAGATTTTCTAGAGAGCTTCAAAGTCGATTGATTTGATCCCGAACCATTCCTAAAGTGTGATGTAGGCCTCGTAGGATTGTTTAAGAGGTGTTACAAAAAGTTTTAATTTAGAGCTGAAAGTAAAGTCTCTGCATAATATAATTGTTGTATATAAGTCTAGTAATGCCTCGTACCCTGTTTCGGTGTCGAATATAGTGTCGAAGAGGCTACGTGGGAGCCCGAGTAAGCCATGAGAATATAGCACCTTAACCGATTCACTGGTAAGATTTTTGGGGACAAAAATTCTTAATGGGGGAGAGTTGTAATAGCCCGTTTTTAGTCAAATCGGAACAGTAGTTTTGGGACCAAAAATCTAAAGTCGAAATATTTATTTTATTATTATTTCAATGTTTACCGCAAGATTGAATGGTAGTGTGAAAATTTCGTTAAGAAATTTTATCGTTTAAATGGTCAATTTGGTAAAAAAAGACTGAATCGCACAAAGCGTAAAACTTGAGTTCTAATAGCTAAGGGTGTCTAATAGCTATAGAACCTTAAAGTTAAGGTCCTTATATTGTAATTACACCATTATTAGTTTGAGTAGAAAAATATGGACAAGTATTAAATGATTTTTATGTTATATAACAAAGGTTAAACTAGTAATTAATAAATAATGGTTAAGAAAATAAAACAAAGCCAAAATTTGCTTCATCTTTTTGCCATTGCCGAAAATACATGAAAAAAAAAAGAAAACTTTAAGGGTTTGAAGCATTCAGTCACTTTGGAGCTTAATCGTAAGTCCATTTTTGCTCGAATTTTAATGATTTCTATGTTTTTATGAATGTTGCATCTAGTACTATCTAGCCCAAGGACTAATTTGCAAAACTGTTAAAGATTTTGAATGTTTCCATTGATGAATAAGCACGTGTAACATCCGAGATTTAGGGGCTCTGCATTTATCTTGATTCTGTGTGTTTGGTATACTTAGTGTGTTGTTTGAGTGTGGTTGGGGTCACTGGGAAGGCCCGGGGTTAAGTAGGAACCTTGGCCAAAATTCTAATTTTGGGCACTTTAAGGGGGGAAGCTGGTTGGAGGCAGGGCTTAAGGTTTATTGTTTATGCTTGTTGACACAAGAATCCAAGTGGTAGAGTGGCAAGGAGGCGCCACTTAGGGTGCAAGTAGGTGACGCCTCAAGGGGGAGCAGGTACGATTCACAGTGCCAGCATTGTGGCTTTTATTTTTGTTCATGCGTCAAAGGGGTGGAGGTGACTTGGTCAAACTTTTGAATGGTTGGCCAAGAGTAAAAAGGAGGATTTGAAACATTCAATTTATTTTTAATGATTCAAACCTTTTCAAATGAGTGTTCAGGAGTGAAGTTAGGAGGAAAACAAGGGATGTTGGAGAGGGGTAAGGTGGTTGACCGATTGTGGGTTTGTGGGAAGGAGGAATTCGGCTAGAGGGGTTAGGGGCCATTTTGTTTCGATTTTGTGCTTAGTTGTGGGGTGTACCGAAAATTTTTGGAGGGTTTAAGCTTTTCTTTTGTTCTCTTTAGACGGTTTCGGTCACTAAGGAGTGTGGAGTGCCGATTGTGCAAAAAACCTTTTGGAGCTCTTTTGTTTTCCTTCCTTTGTGAGTCCCTATTCTTGGTGTGCCGAAAGTGCTAGCAACTTCTCTTCTTATCTTCTCTGAATCTTTGGCCGAATCTGAGAAGACCATTCATACATTTCTTTGCTTCAATTTCTCTTTCGCCGAACCTCAGTGCATTCTTTCCATTCCCTTTCTTTTTCCTCTAAGCTGAAACTATCTAAGCCTTGCCGAAACTCTTCTTTCTCTTCACCATTTCTATTACCTTCTTTATTTCATCTGTTCTCTCATCTGTTTCTTTGTAGTCGAATCACCAACTTGCACTTTGTGTGATCCACCTTTCGCGTTCTTGCTCATCTATTCAAGCTGAAACTTATTTTTCTTTTTTCCATTGAGTTTGTTCTTATTGTTCCTATTAGCCGAACCTTTGACTGTTCTTTTTCCCTTCTTTCATTCTTGTCTCAGAAGATTTCGGGTATTCGTTCTTCTAAATCATTGCAATCGAGATCTTCTTAATTTGTGGTAAGTGTTCTCTTTTCTCTTTCGTTGTGTTTCTTCTCCCTTGATGGATGATAACCGGGGGTATTAATCCTGTACTTTGGTGCTTTGGCCGAATGTAGGGGAGGCCTCGCTTTCGTTATTCCTATAGCAAACCAACATTTGGAAAGTCTTTGGGAGGAGATTCAGTTTCGGTCAATCTAGGTAAGGGGACTCATACCATTCGTTTGGCCGGAAGGCCACTCTTTCTAATGGATATATTGGAGAACCGAATCTAATTTGGTTCATGTGTAGGGACTTCTGCGTTCTCTTAATCCTAGCCTTAAGCTTCCAGGTTCTATCGACCTAGGTAAGAAATCTCTCCTGCTGGGGGTGTATTCCTACTTCTGTTTCATTCAGTGCCTTAACCTGGTCTTCTGACCAAGATTGTTTCATGGAATCAAATGCCAGCCAAACGAAGGAAGGGGTTGGACCCGTAAACTCAGCCCCTAAGTTTAAGAAGAGCGCGGTATCTGCTGTTCGAGATTGGCTACCGGGTTGTGGACAGGCTTTAGAACAGAGTAGTAGGCAGATAGCAGTCGTTTCTGCTATCGATAGTGTCGACGTAGAGAGTATTATTTTGCGTGTTATCAGGTGTGTAAAACCCCGTGCACTTTATTTTAACTGTAATATTAATTGTATGGGCTGAAAAGCCAGAAAAGGATGTGTAGACAGTCGTAATACCCTTGTGGGTAAGGCTAGGACTGCCAGATACGTGACTGTAGCATTTTTCTTGCGTATATGGATGTATGTGGTAATCTATTACCTTGATGATAGCATGTTGCATTCATTATGACATGTATGTTATGCATGGGATATGGATATGATATTTAAGGGGAAGCGCTTTATTATTTTGGTCACATAGTGATTGGTGGCTAAGCAAGTGTTATATTATTTGGTCACATAGTGATCAGTGGTTAAGCCAAGTTGTATTATTTTGGTCACCTAGTGATCGATAGTATGACTAATAGCATGACTGTCAAAGTTACGTGTAGCGGATGGAGGGTTGATTGTAGAAATCCCCACGGGGCGATTGGCTGTTACGGGTGGCGTGTAGAGGATGGAAAAAAATCTAGGTTGGGCTGTGACATACTGCATTCATATTTATTATATGCCATCTTGAGTGGGCTAAGGCCCAATATGCGATTGTAGGCCTCGAGCCGTTTATATGATATGGGGGATTTACATACTGAGTCTTAGTAACTCACCCCTTGCTTAACCTTGCAGGTAATCAGTAGATCGTGGATATGGGAGCCGAGGTAGACTCGTGGAGGCCATAAAATCTTTTCTTTTCGTAAACTCGTTTCCTGTTTATAGCTTATTTTAAATGGGGATTTGGTTTTTTTTATGATATGATGTTATTAATTATTTTTGACATAAAGATTAATATGGAGTTTTGAAAACATAAATATCATAAACAAGGGCTTTTCTTGCAAGTACCAACAAATTTAACGAACAATCGATTAACCCAAATCGAAAAATTTTCCCTTAAACTTCAAACCACAGTTTTATTTATACACATACAACAACTATAATAAATAGTTTTTAACTTACGGTATTTTCTTAAGATTTAAAAGCCGTTTTCTACAATTTCACCCTATGACATATTAGATACGGTTGTAACGTTTTGACCGGGTTTGGGGTGTTACAATTTTGGTATCAGAGCCTAGGTTGCAAAACTCGGGCTGTGAAATGGGTTCAACAGTGTTTTGTAAATTTGATTTAAATGTTGTTTGGAGAAAATGTTTTGAAAGGAATATGGCATCCGAGTCTACTGACACCCGTTCCATGCAGGTAAGTATTCTAATTATTTGGTGATATATGCATGAAGTGATTGTTAACATGAATGAATATGTTTGTTAGCTCTATGAGATCTAAACTCTAGGGACTTAAACCTCTAGCTTGTGATGTGTTTAGCGAAAACTACTCTCTAAAGCTATTTCTCATAAAATTGCTCGGTATTAAACAGTGGAAGTAATATTAACTCATAAAACTCTTAATCAGATTAAGTCGCAACAATAGTCATGAGTGGTAGATGATGCAGACGTTTTACACGCGGCCGTGGGAGAGGCCAGGGTACTAAGGTTGAACTCTCGGAAGCAAGAAATGAGCCTGAAGGCGAAGCGCCAGCATCACTTGTGGCGGAAGCAGGATCGCAGGGTAGAACTGGCAGAGATGATGCCCTGTCTCAGGCGATGTTACGTGTATTGGAGAGAGTTGCTGAAGCAAGCATGGGTACGGGGGCTCAAAAATCTGTGTTGGAACAACTTCGGGCCAATGGAGCAGAAATGTTTAGATGTATATCTGGCGTAGCTCCTAATGCAGCTGAGTATTGGTTAGAGGCAGTGGAGTGTATAATGGATGATTTGGACTTCACAGAAGAGGAAAAGTTGAAAGGAGTGGTGTCTCTTCTTCAGGACGAAGTGTATCAATGGTGGCTGACAGTCAGGGATGGTTCAGTGGCTGACCGCATTACCTGGGATTTCTTCAAGTCAGCATTCCAGAGTAAGTACATCGGATCGAGTTATGTGGATGCACAGCGTAGGGCATTTCTGAATTTGGTTCAGGGAAATAAATCGGTGGCTGAGTATGAGGCAGAATTCTTATGTCTGAGTCGTTATGCTCGGGGGATAGTGGCCACAGACCATGAGCGTTGTGTTCGGTTTGAAGATGGTCTGAGGAATATTTTTCGACTGTTGATAGCTCCGCGCGAGAAAGGGAATTTGTTGTCTTAGTGGAAAAGTCTAAGATAGATGAGGAAGTGAAGCGGTCTGAAAAGCAGAATCAAGATGGAGATAGAGGTAGAAATAAAAGGAATTTTGGATCGTCGGGGTCAACTGGACGTTTTCAGAAAGGACCTAGGTTGGATGGGCCGAGTCAGGTTGTGAGACCTGTTGTTGATAGTCAGCCTCAGAGGTGTGCTCAATGTGGTAAATTTCATTTGGACGAGTGTTGGACGAGTAACAGAAGATGCTTCAGGTGTGGGTCTACTGATCATCAGGTTAGAGACTGTCCACAGGAACGGGGTGGTGCAGGGCCAGTAGGTCAGGGTTATGCTCAGCCGGGTAGAGGTGGTCAGCAACCACAGAGAGGTCGTGGTCCAGCCAGGGGAGGTAATGGTTTTGGTCGGGGCCGTGGAACACCAGGCAGAGGTGTAGGGAGCACTGATGCGAGACAGCCGGGGTTAGTCTATGCAGCTAGACACCGAGAGGAGGGTGATGCACCGGATGTCATAACCGGTACGTTCTTAATTTTTGGTTTGCCTTTTTCTGCATTGATTGACATTGGGTCGACACATTCTTATGTTGCTAGTGTGGTATCTGGAACTTTAAGCATATACTCTGAGATTGCTCCTAGGGAGATGGCTGTAATTAGCCCGTTAGGACAATCTGTAGTGGTGAACAAACTTTACAGGGATGTACCTCTACAAGTACAAGGGGTAGTTTTTTCGGCTGATCTGATGGAACTGCCATTCGGGGAGTTCGATTTGATCTTAGGCATGGATTGGTTAGTAAGATATCGTGTGAACTTAGATTGTCCTGCTAAGTGCATGTTGTTAAGGACTCTTGAGGATGATGAAGTTTTGGTGATAGGCGAGAGGAGAGACTATTTGTCCAATGTAGTGTCTGCTCTTAAGGCGGAGAGAATGGTGAGAAAAGGATGTATGGCTTTCTTAACTTATGTCAGTGCCTTGGATGCAAAGGAAGTGACCGTGGATGAGGTTAGAATGGTAAAGGAATTTGTGGATGTATTTTCGGAAGAGCTTCCAGGGTTGCCTCCGGATCGGGAGGTGGAATTCGGAATTGAGCTATTTCCAGGTACAGCTCCGGTGTCCATCGCCCCTTACAGGATGGCGCCGAAGGAGCTGGTCGAACTCAAAGCTCAGATCCAAGAGCTTTTGGACCGTGGTTTCATCCGTCCCAATGTATCTCCGTGGGGAGCACTGGTGTTGTTTATAAAGAAGAAAGACGGGTCCATGCGAATGTGCATTGACTATCGCCAGCTAAACAAGTTGACTATCAAGAACAAGTACCCGCTGCCGAGGATAGATGACCTATTTGATCAGCTCAAAGGGGCCTCGGTCTTTTCAAAGATAGATTTGATCAGGATATCATCAGTTTAAGGTCAAGGAAGCGGATATTCATAAGACGGCTTTCAGGACTCGCTATGGTCATTACGAATTCTTGGTGATGCCGTTTGGGTTGACCAATGCACCAGCAGCATTCATGGACATGATGAACCGAGTATTCCAACCCTACCTAGATCAGTTTGTTGTGGTATTTATAAATGGTATCTTCGTCTATTCAAGATCAGAGGAGGAGCATGGCTCGCATCTTCAAGTGGTTTTACAAATCCTGAGGGAGAAGCAGTTGTACACCAAATTCATTAAGTGCGAATTTTGGCTAAGTGAAGTTACTTTTCTGGGCCATGTTGTGTCGGCAGAGGGGATTAGAGTTGACCCCCAAAAAATTGAAGCTGTGTTAGATTGGAAACCGCCTAAGTCTATGGCAGAGATTCGGAGTTTCCTTGGTCTTGCTGGGTATTACCGAAGGTTCATAGAAGGGTTCTCATTAATTGCGGCACCTTTAACCAAGCTGTTGAGGAAAGGGGTACCTTTTGTTTGGGCTGACAAGCAACAAGAAAGTTTTGAGAAGCTTAAGAGGATTCTGACGGAGGCTCCGGTGTTGATTCAGCCAGAGGCTGGAAAAGAGTTCGTGGTTTATTGTGATGCTTCACACATGGGATTAGGATGTGTGCTAATGCAAGACGGAAAGGTTGTTGCGTATGCATCTCGGCAGCTAAGACCGCACAAGTTAAATTATCCCACACATGATTTGGAATTGGCAGCAGTGGTATTTGCCTTGAAGATTTGGAGACATTATCTGTATGGGGAGAAGTCCATCATTTATACAGATCACAAGAGCCTAAAATATCTTCTTACCCAGAAGGAGTTGAATTTAAGGTAGCGGAGGTGGATTGAATTGTTAAAGGATTATGATTCTCGATCGAATATCATCTAGGTAAAGCTAACGTGGTGGCGGATGCATTAAGTAGTAGGGTAATCTCTGACTTGAGAGCAATGTTTACTCACCTCAGTTTATACGATGATGGGAGTCTATTAGCTGAACTTCAAGTGAAGCCTTCTTGGGTCAGTCAGATTAAAGAGAAGCTGTGGGCTGATGAGTTGGGATCAGGTGATGGGACAACGGAATTCAGTGTGAATAGTGATGGGGTATTATGTTTTTGAGGAAGGACTTGCATGCCAAAGGATCCTGAGTTGAAGCGTAAGATTTTACAAGAAGCGCATAGCAGCCCATACGCTATGCACCATGGAGGAAGTAAGATGTATCGGGATTTGCGAGAACAATTTTGGTGGCCAGGTCTGAAGCGAGAGGTAACTGGATTCGTGAGTAAATGTTTGACTTGTCAGCAGGTTAAAGCCGACCATCAGTTGCCTTCGGGGTTGTTGCAGCCGGTAAAGATTCCACAGTGGAAATGAGAGAGGATCACTATGGACTTTGTTAGTGGGCTACCTCTTACGCCTACTAAGAAAGACTCGGTATGGGTGATTGTGGATCGGTTGACGAAGTCCGCTCATTTCATTCCAGTTCGCGTCGACTACTCTTTTCAGAGGTTGGCTAAGTTGTATGTGGCAGAACGCGATTTTGGAGGGCATTGCATCAGGCATTGGGCACAAGACTGGACTTCAGCACAGCTTTTCATACACAGACTGATGGTCAGTCTGAGAGAGTGATTCAGATCTTGGAGGATATGTTGAGGGGCTGTGTCATCAAATTTAGAGTTAGCTGGGAGGAGTTTCTATCGTTAGCGGAATTTGCATACAACAACAGTTACCAAGCTAGTATTCAAATGGCACCGTATGAAGTGTTGTATGGGTGGAGGTGTCGTACTCCTACCTGTTGGACAGAGTTAGGTGAACGCCAGATTTTGGGTCCAGAATTGGTTGCTGAAACGGAGGAAAAGGTTAAGCTAGTTAGAACTCGGTTGAAAGAAGCATCCGATAGGCAGAAATCTTATGCAGACCTAAAGTGAAAGGAGATAAAGTTTGCGGTGGGTGACCAAGTCTTCTTGAAAGTTTCACCTTAGAAGAAGGTGATGAGATTTGGACGAAAGGGCAAGCTAAGTCCTAGGTTCATCGGGCCTTATCAGGTTTTGAAATGAGTGGGACCACTGACGTATCAACTAGAGTTACCTTCAGAATTGAAACAGATGCATGATGTATTCCATGTTACAATTTTAAGATGCTACCGATCGGATTTGTCTCACGTCGTGCCTGTGGAGGAAATCGAGGTAAGGCCAGAGTTGTCCTATGAGGAGGAGCCAATCCAAATTTTGGATCGAGACATCAAGGTGTTAAGGAGGAAATTGGTTCTATTGGTTAAAGTCCTATGGCAGAATCATAGAATGGAAGAGGCGACATGGGAGCCAGAGGATGTGATGCGTCAGCAATACCGGCATCTCTTTTGACTAGGTAATTTCGAGGCCGAAATTTCTTTAAGGTGGGCAGAACTGTAACATCCGGGATTTAGGGGCTCTGCATTTATCTTGATTCTACGTGTTTGGTATACTTAGTGTGTTGTTTGAGTGTGGTTGGGGTCTCTGGGAAGGCCCGGGGTTAAGTAGGAACCTTGGCCAAAATTCTAATTTTGCGCACTTTAGGGGGGAAGCTGGTTGGAGGCAGGGCTTAAGGTTTATTGTTTATGCTTGTTGACACAAGAATCCAAGTGGTAGAGTGGCAAGGAGGCGCCACTTAGGGTGCAAGTAGGTGACACCTCAGAGGGGAGCAGGTACGATTCACGGCACCAGCATTGTGGCTTTTATTTTTGTTCATGTGTCAAAGGGGTGGAGGTGACTTGGTCAAACTTTTGAATGGTTGGCCAAGAGTAAAAAGGGGGATTTGAAACATTCAAATTATTTTGAATGATTCAAATCTTTTCGAATGAGCGTTCAGGAGTGAAGTTAGGAGGAAAACAAGGGATGTTGGAGAGGGGTAAGGTGGTTGACCGATTGTGGGTTTGTGGGAAGGAGGAATTCGGCTAGAGGGGTTGGGGGCCATTTTGTTTCGATTTTGTGCTTAGTTTTGGGGTGTACCGAAAATTTTTGGAGGGTTTAAGCTTTTCTTTTGTTCTCTTTAGAGGGTTTTGGTCACTAAGGAGTGTGGAGTGCCGATTATGCAAAAAACCTTTTAGAGCTCTTTTGTTTTCCTTCCTTTGTGAGTCCCTATTCTTAGTATGCCGAAATTGCTAGCAACTTCTCTTCTTTTCTTCTCTGAATCTTTGGCCGAATCTGAGAAGACAATTCATACATTTCTTTGCTTCAATTTCTCTTTAACCGAACCTTAGTGCATTCTTTCCATTCCCTTTCTTTTTCCTCTAAGCCGAAACTATTTAAGCCTTGCCGAAACTCTTCTTTCTCTTCACCATTTCTATTACCTTCTTTATTGTATCTGTTCTCTCATCTGTTTCTTTGTAGCCGAATCCCCAACTTGCACTTTGTGTGATCCACCTTTCGCGTTCTTGCTCATCTATTCAAGCTGAAACTTATTCTTCTTTTTCCCTTTGAATTTGTTCTTATTGTTCCTATTAGCCGAACCTCTGACTATTCTTTTTCCCTTCTTTCATTCTTGTCTCAGAAGATTTCGGGTATTCGCTCTTCTAAATCATTGCAATCGGGATCTTCTCAATTTGTGGTAAGTGTTCTCTTTTCTCTTTCGTTGTGTTTCTTCTCCCTTGATGGATGATAACTGGGGGTATTAATCCTGTACTTTGGTGCTTTGGTCGAATGTAGGGGAGGCCTCGCTTTCATTTTTCCCTACAGCAAACCAATGTTTGGAAAGTTTTTGGGAGGATATTCGGTTTCGGTCAATCTAGGTTAGGGGACTCATACCATTCGTTTGGCCGGAAGGCCACTCTTTCTAATGGATATCTTGGAGAACCGAATCTAATTTGGTTCATGTGTAGGGACTTCTGCGTTCTCTTAATCCTAGCCTTAAGCTTTCGGGTTCTGTCGACCTAAGTAAGAAATCTCTCCTACTGGGGGTGTATTCCTACTTTTGTTTCATTCAGTGCCTTAACCCAGTCTTTTGACCAAGAATGGTTCGTGGAATCAAATGCCAGCCAAACGAAGGAAGGGGTTGGACCCGTAAACTCAGCCCCTGAGTTTAAGAAGCGCGCGGTATCTACTGTTTGAGATTGGCCACCGGGTTGTGGACCGGCTTCAGAACAGAGTAGTAGGCAGATAGCAGTCGTTTCTGCTATTGATAGTGTCGACGTAGAGAGTATTATTTTGCGTGTTATCAGGTGTGTAAAACCCCGTGCACTTTATTTTAACTGTAATATTAAATGTATGGGCAGAAAAGCCGGAAAAGGCTATGTAGACAGTCGTAATACCTTTGTGGGTAAGGCTAGGACTGTCAGGTACGTGACTGTAGCATTTTTCTTGCATATATGGATGTATGTGGTAATCTGTTACCTTGATGATAGCATGTTGCATTCATTATGACATGTATGTTATGCATGGGATATGGATATGATATTTAAGGGGAAGTGCTTTATTATTTTGGTCACATAGTGATCGGTGGCTAAGCAAGTGTTATATTATTTGGTCACATAGTGATCAGTGGTTAAGCCAAGTTGTATTATTTTGGTCACCTAGTGATCGGTAGTATGACTGATAGCATGACTATCAAAGTGACGTGTAGCGGATGGAGGTTTGATTGTAGAAATCCCCACGGTGTGATTGGCTGGTACGGGTGGCGTGTAGAGGCTGGGAAAAAAACTAGGTTGGGCTGGGACATATTGCATTCATATCTGTTATATGCCATCTTGATTGGGCTAAGGCCCAAGACGCGATTGTAGGCCTCGAGTCGATTATGTGATATGGAGGATTTACACACTGAGTCTTAGTGACTCACCCCTTGCTTAACCTTGCAGGTAATCAGTAGATCATGGATCTGGGAGCCGAGGTAGACTCGTGGAGGCCATAAAATCTTTTCTTTTCGTAAACTCGTTTCCTTTTTATAGCTTATTTTAAATGGGGATTTTGCTATGTAATAAGGCCTTCTTAACTTAAGATTTGGTTTTATTTTATGATATGATGTTATTAATTATTTTTGACATAAAGATTAATATGGAGTTTTCAAAACATAAATATCATAAACAAGGGCTTTTCTTGCGAGTGCCAACAAATTTAATGAGCAATCGATTAACCCAAATCGGAAAATTTTCCCTTAAACTTCAAACCACAGTTTTATATATACACATACAGCAACTATAATAAATAGTTTTTAACTTACGGTATTTTCTTAAGATTTAAAAGGCATTTTCTACAATTTCACCCTATGACATACCAGATCTGGTCGTAACGTTTTGACCGGGTTTGGGGTGTTTATCTGAAAGGCATAACAAGAAATTCATAATGCCCATACCTTGCTCTGAAAACAGTTTTCGGCATATCTGAATCTTTTACTCTCAACTAATAATAACCAGACCGCAAATCAATCTTCGAAAATAATGTTGCTCCTTTCAACTGATCAAACAAATCATCAATTCTTGGCAAAGGATACTTATTCTTTATTGTAACTTTGTTGAGCTGATAATAGTCAATATACATTCTCATCGATCTATCTTTCTTCTTTACGAATAGAACTAGTGCACCACAGGGTGAAAAACTATGTCGTGTAAAACCTCTATCTGTTAACTCTTGCAACTGAGCTTTCAACTCTTTCAATTCTATTGGAGCCATCTTGTACGGAGCTATCGATATCAGTGATGTTCCCGGTACTAATTTAATAGCAAACTTGACTACTCTAATCGGTGGCAATCCCGACAACTCTTCTGGAAACACATCCGGATACTCACAAGCCACTGACACTGATTCAATCTTTAATTCAGACACTTTTGTATCAAGTACATAAGCAAGATAAGCTTCACAACTCTTCCTAACATATCTCTGAGCTAACATCGACGATATCAAAACATGTAATCTATTCGACTCATCAGATTCAATTCAAAGAATTTCACTATTTTGACATTTCAATTCAATAGCTTTCGTCTACAATTCACAACAGCATCATGTAGAAATAACCAATCCATACCAAGTATCACATCGAATTCATCAAATGGTAAAAGCATCAAATTAGCCGGAAAATAGTAACCCCGAGTCATTAAAGGAAAGTTCTGGCAAACTTTATCAACTAGAACATATTTGCCTAAGGGGTTCGATACTTGAATCACAAACCCAGTAGACTCAAAAGGCAAACTCTTACTAGACACCAAATTCATACAAATATATGAATGAGTCGATCCAGGATCAATCAATGCAATTACATTAGTGTCGTAGAGAGAAAATATACCAGTAATAACATCAACGCATCTTCGCAAGCGCGAATAGCGTAAGCTCTAGCAGGTGCTCTGGCCTCAAATCTCACAACGGAGTCCTTTGTCGTTCCTCTACTACTAGTCACATTCTCCGCATTTCTAGGTGGCCTCCTTCTAGTAGCTGGGATGCTCGATCTTGCATTCTAGAACTTATCTTTCTCGGATAACTTAGGGCAATCTCTAATGAAATGATCTTGCAAACCACATTTAAAACAACATCTATTATTCATCCAGCACTCACTAAGATGTCGTCGACCACACAGTTGACACTCGGGCTTATTGTTTCTCACGCTGCCAACACTCGATACTGATGTAGCCTGAGCTTTAGGACTTGCGTATTGCTTTCCACAATGTCTGTTTGGATACCTAATAGAAGCATTTGAACGAGTATACAAATCTCTTGATTTCTTTGACGAAGATTGATATGGCTTATTCATCGATCTTTTTCTCGAATCTCTAGCCTCGAAATCTGCCTTTCTCTTTTCTTTGCCAAGTTCTTCAGCTTTACAGGCTCTGTCAACTAGCACCACAAATTCTTTCAACTCCAGAATCCCAACAAGCAATCTAATATCCTTATTCAACCCATCTTCAAATATTTTACACATAATGGCCTCAGTTGAAACACATTCCCGAGCGTACTTACTGAGTCTAACAAACTCTCGCTCATATTCGGTCACAGACATACGACCCTGTTTCAATTCAAGAAACTTTTTTCACTTTTGATCAATGAATCATTGACCGATGTATTTCTTTCTCAACTTAACTTGAAAGAATTCCCAGGCAACTCTTTCTCTCGGCACCACGGACACCAAAATATTCCACCACTGATACGCTATGTCCCTCAAAAGTGATACGGCACATTTTAAACACTCAGTCGACGTACACGATAGTTCATCAAATACTCTAATCATATTTTCAAGCCAAAAATCGACTCTTTCTGGATCATCATCAATAGTAGCTCTGAATTCTTCAGGCCCATATTTTAGAATTTTATCAACTGGCAGCTTACTCAATCGCAAAGGTTCCAAACCTTGAGGAGCTACTGGAACCGGTTGGGGAATAGGTGGGGGTGGAGGTTCTTGAGCAGCCAGATTTGTCCGAACAAACTCCATTAACCACTCGTTCATCATTTGGAAGAAGGTTCCCTTAGCCTCTCCTCCTTGGCTACCCGATATGGGTCTCGACTCTGATTGCGCTACTCCGTGAACGGAGGCAGGATCATTACTCTCAACATCATCTGCTACAGCTCGATTAGGATCCATTTACTATATAAAAACATGTTTTCAAACTATCAGGAGATATCACACTATCACAGGTTTTATATGGCATGTATAGCTAGACTCTCACATACGTTACGTTAGTCCTAGAATCATTAAACTGTAGCTCTAATACCAATAAATGTAACACCCCTCACCCGTATTCAATGCCAGAATAGGGTTACGAAGCATTACCAGACTAATAAAACAATTAAACAATAATTTCACATACATTTTCAAATTTCATGCAATCATCATTCAAACTCAATCACAATGTCCCAAATACGAGCCTACGAGGCCCTAAACATTTTTTAGAAGTGGTTCGGGACTAAATCGATATCTCAAGAAATTTTTGAAGCACTTAGAAAATTTTCAAACTGCAAGGGACACACGCCCGTGTGGCCCGACCGTGTATCTCACACGGCCAATGACACGCCCGTGTTACAGGCTATGTGCACATTTGAAATGGGATCACATAGCCGTGTCCCAACCCGTATCTGACCCCGTGTAACTCTCTGACTTGGGTCACACGACCAAAATAGACATCTGTGTGGCTAGCCCATGTGCCCTAAAAATGGCCACACACGCCCATGTGCCAGGCCGTGTACTAGGCCGTGCCAAACCTGTAGGGTATACTGACTTATGCCACATGGCCAAGTCACATGCCCATGTGCTAAGCCTTGTGGAGCATACTGACTTGATTTTTAATTCAACACCAAAGGACACAGGGCCGTGTAACCTGACCATGTGTCGTACACAGCTGAGACAAACGCCTGTGTCTTTGCCTGTGTGGACAAAAATAGGCTATTTACCAAGCCAATTTGCCACCCAATCATGCAGACACCTACACCAAACCAAATGGCACCAAGACATGGCATAAATAGGCATTCAAACCAACTGAATTAAGCCTAATTCATGTTAGTTCTATAGCATCATCCACAATACACACAAGTCACAAAATAGGCCATTCCATTTATACCAAATTCACATATACAATTCCACAAATTAGACACTTTCAAACATGCACCATTATGCTGAAAGTCACAAGCATATAATTTCTCCAATATCAACCATTTGACAACCACAATATCTATAATCCATAAGCATCATATATCCATCTATAAACTCACAACACAAGCCATATACACATATATATACACAACTATACGAAAAACATTTATGTAACACCCCTTAACCGTATTCAACACCGGAACAGGGTACGAGGCATTATCGGACTTACAACACAAGCATTCACACAATTCTGAGTCATAAATTTTCTTTCAATTTAAAACCATCCATATTCAATCATAAATTCCCTAATACGAGCCTGCGAGGCCCAAAACATGCATTGGAAGTGGTTCGGGACTAAACTAAGAACTCAGGAAATTTTTACAAAACATAGAAATTTTTTTTTCCTAACTGCAGGACTCACATGCCCATGTGGTCCAAGGGACACGCCTATGTGACCCTGGGACACGCTCGTGATTCAGACCTTGTTTGATTTAGGGTGCTCTCTGACTTGTGCCACACGGTGGTGCCACACGCCCGTGTGCTAGACCATGTGGTTAATTAATTTAATTTAAATTAAGTGCAGGTTTCACACGATCAAGACACATACACGTGTTCTAGGCCGTGTAGCACACACGACAAAGACACACACCCGTGTCTCTGCCCGGTGTGCTATATTCTAGACATTCTATTTTTCAAAATTACGGTGCATGGGACAAACGACTGAAACACATGCCCGTGGGGCATACACACGGCCTAGACACAGGCCCGTGTGTCTACCCATGTGGACAAAAATAAGGCTATTTACCAAGCCATTTGCCACCCTTATTTACACCTACACTTACACCAATTCAATGACACAATTCATAGCATACTTAGGCAACCAAAACATCCTCAACCAAGGTGTTAACATCACATCCACATGCTAACATCTAACATGCTTTAACATCATAATTTATCAACACAATTCATGCAAGTTTCTATAATCATGAATGGTAACAACATATAAATATACTCATAATCAACATTAGCCAACTTACATAGCCATATACAAAATGAAATCATTAGCCATTATAAGCCAATACATTTGGCCACATTACCAATGACACATATAACAAAATGATCAAGTCCCTATACATGCCATAACTTAGTTTGGAAAATTACCGAAATACCTTCGATTTGTGAAATTACGGAAATACCCTAAATTGTGAAATTACTGAAATACCCCTATAAGGTAGATTTACCAAAATACCCCTGTAGGGTAGAATTATCGAAATACCCTTATAAGGTAGAATTACTAAAATACCCCTATAGAGTAGAATTATCGAAATACCCTTGAAGGGTAGGATTACAGAAATACCCTTATAGGGTAAATGACTGATTTGACTATGATTGTATGACTGTGTTTTATCTGACTTGACTGTGGGCGTGTGGCTAATATGTTGTTAATATGTGTTGAAATGAATGTTACTGAGCATGGCCATTTTGCTTACACGTGTAATGATTGAGCATGACATACACGACATATTGCATGGGGTTGGGACATTGATACGGAGGAAGTTCTGATAGGGTCACATGGGTCGCACGGGTCGCATGACAACTGTGGATCCAGTATTTATTTGTTAAGGTCGCACTACGACTGTGGACCAACGGACGGCTTAAAGCCGCGTAATCTGAATATGGCTCTATGCCAACCTAAATATGGCTCTATGCCATCTTGATTATGGCTTTATGCCAATCGTAATTACCCGTGGCTATGTGCCTAACATATATATCGATGACTCTGTGTCGATCATATTTACGCAAGGCTGTGTACCGATTATATTACCGTCGCTGATGGCTATGTGCCAAACATAATACAATTACTGATGGCTTTGTGCCAATTGTAATATCGCTAGTGAAGGCTTAGAGTCGTATATATATGCTTAGCAGCCTTGCTGCAACGTTTGAGTAGTGCTGCTGTTGGTGCTACCTTTGGAGTGTAGGGATGGGTGGGTTGATATTCATATCCTCACAGGAGTGTAGGGTTGGAAGGGAAATGGAGTGCAGGGTTGGATTTGGGATGGGATGCATCCTCATACTATTGCAGATCTGTTATGAGATCTGTTATTGGTTTGGGCTAGGCCCAATTGGTTCTGTTATGGGTTGTGACCCAAATGATATTGTAGTGGGCTTGGCCCACGTATGCTCTGATCTGTACTGTACTGTTACTGTTAAAGGGCTTTAGCCCAGACTACTTCGGGTTCTGTTTCTATATACTAACTGTTACTCTAGAAAGGGGATTACACACTGAGCTTTCATAAACTCACCCCGATTTTAACTGTGCAGGTAATCCCCAGCCTTTGACGGTTCGGAACTGCGAGGGACTCGGAGAAGACCACACAGTACTTATGTTTTCCGTTTTGATTATCTACTTTGAAATATTTTAATTTGTGTTGTAATAAAGCCTTTTAAAGCTTTCGCACTTTAAATTTTAGATTGGTTTTATTTTAATTTATATCTATTAGAAGTAGATCGTAATTTTCTGAAATGTTAACTGTTTTAAAACAACACTACATTTTCTCAATATTTTTTAAATGGTTTTACGACTTAATCTTTTCGTAAATCAACTACTTTCAAAATTAGCTTCCGTAACTGGAAAAAATATTTTGGGAATAAAACTAACGTAATTGGGATTTTACTTAAGCTTTTAAACAAGAAGGGTTTTCAATGAAAAGATGGTTTTCGAAAAACACTTCAATGTGACACGCCAAATTTGGGCCTAACTTCTAGTCCGAGTTTGGGGTGTTACATTTAATGGTATCAGAGCCCGAGTTGCAAAATTGGGCTGTGGATTGGATTTTCAAAATTGAATTTCTGAAAGTATGGTTTCAAAGAGGCTTGAAAGGATTTAAAGTTCTAAAATGTTGTATTAACCGTTTTCTGAAAGTATGGTACACCGAGTCTTCAGCGCCGAATCCGTAAGTTTTCTGAGTACTTTTGTCTTTTTAGAAATTGAAATACAGTGAGTTAGAAATATGGTGATTTCTTTAGGTATTGGACTATATTTTTTATATTTATTCTGTGCATGTTTGGTTTGGATGTGATGTTTGGATATAGAAATTGGTTGCGTATGAGATATCTGTCTGCTTTAATGGTTAGGTGTTTTGAGTATGTGTAGGGAATTCCAAATTCTAGTTAAAATGTGATATGAATATTAGAATCAGAGTACGCAGCGGCAGAGTGGTGGTGTAACTTGTGTTGTGCGGCTATTATATAGTTGGAAATTTCGAGGAAGAATTTTCTTTAAGAGAGGTAGATTTGTAATGCCCCAAATTTGGGCCTAGTAGAATTGGGCCCATTGGGCCTTGGGCGTGGGAGCATTTAAAATTTTTGAGAACGAGAGAACGACACTAACGAAAGTTGGACCTATTAGGTGAGTGATTTTGGAAGCCTAGGGGGCTTCTATGAAGTCCCGGGATCAAACTTGGGCTTTAGGAAAATTTTGGTTTTAGGTGAGTAAAGCCCTAGGAGTTAGTAAGTAGGCTTTAAGAATAAAATGCAAAGAAAAATGACACAAAATGGGTTGTGGTCTAGTGGCAAATGACCCCACATAAGAGACAAGGGAATGATGCCACACAAGGAAGTAAGGGGTCCAAGGTTTAAGTCTTGGCACTCGCATTTCATTTTGATTTCTTTTTTAAAGGAACTTAGACTTTGGCCATAGACTTATATTTAGTTGCGCATGTTTTAAGATAACAAGGAGCTAGTTGGTAAAGTGGCTAGCGGCGTGGATTATGTTACAAGGGAGCCTGAGTTCGAATCCCATTACAAGCAAAAAGGGGATATGTATTTTGCTAAGATGGGACGGCAAGTGTTTGAGATGGAATTAAACTCTACTGAAGGTAGGATCCCACATCGAAAAGCTAGCATGATGGAAGGTGAGAAGCTAGCTTTAAATAGAGCAATTTATGAGGAGAGTAAGGATACATTGGTGGGTGTTTCGGCATAGGAGTGCTCAGAGCGCGGATTAGTAACTCCAGATTCCTATCAGGTGTGTATTTCGCACTACTCTAGCTGTAGAGCGGCAAATACCAAAATGCCGGTTACACGATAATGGTAGCCACACGAGCGTGTGAGAGCACGTGTGGGGGCTTCGACGCGATAGTTGAGGGCATCGTGAGTGTTCTTATGGGTTAGGCTGCTTGGGCCGAAATAGGCCATGTGGGGCCAAAGGGCCCGTGGACCCATATGAATAAATTGTATGATTGTGTAGTAGATAGTGAAGTAGTCTATGTGAATCTCATGTAACATCCCGAATTATTGAGCCTATGCGTTTAATGTGTAAATTTGGGTATTAGGGGTCCAAATTGGGCTCAGGTTTGGGCGGAGGCCTTGGTTAAATTTTCTGTTTGGGCACTATAGGGTTTAAAAGGTGGTATCTATGTTTAAAATACCAAAGTGGGCTTGTGGCCCAATATTAGGTGGCGCTGCAAAAGAGCTAGAGGGTGGCGTCACTAGGAGATGGAGAGGGCCCAAGTTTCAGCCGCATGGAGCCCATGTATTTGGGCCATTTTCGGCAATTAAAGGGAAGCTAGTTGGGGCGGCAATAGGGCTAGAAAATAGGTGGATTAAATGACATGGATATTGGGGATAATGAGCTGATAAAAGAAGGAAGAGGTGGTGCTATCTAGGTTTCTTCTAAAGGTATGAATAGATTAAGATAAAGGAGAAAAGATAGGAGCTATCTGCTGAGTGCAGAGTTGGCCGAAATTCCATCTCCTAGAGGGGGGAAGAAATCGGTTTCTTTATGGCAAAGGGGTGCCGAAATTTCCCTACTATTTGATTAACTGTTAGTTATCAGGAAGGGCACTTTCGGGTTTTGATAAGTAAGTGCTGAAATTCTCTATAAATAGGGGTGGTATCTCTTCAATTCCGGCATTTGAACCCTATTCTTTTCTTCATTCTCTATGCCGAAACTCTCAGTCATTCTCTGCAATTTCTTTTCTTTTGATTTCTTCAAAAGCTGAAACCTCTCACTTCACTTTTTCTTTTCATTCTTTTCCTCTTGTGCCGATTTCT
Source organism: Gossypium australe (assembly GCA_005393395.2). Classification (NCBI taxonomy): domain Eukaryota; kingdom Viridiplantae; phylum Streptophyta; class Magnoliopsida; order Malvales; family Malvaceae; genus Gossypium; species Gossypium australe. The sequence continues at coordinate 59,141,407 of CM016614.1, forward strand.
CCATAAAACCGGGATCTTATTGGAGTTGTCGATTTCCCTGTGAAGGTAAGAATCGATTTCCTCAGATCTATTCCTTTCTCTTTCAGCTTTTGAGAATCAAGGCCAAGTGGCTATTAAGGTTCGGTCTAACGTTACCACTCTTTTCATGTTCTTATTTTGGGCAACGGCGGGAATTGAAGTAGATCTCTTAGATTTAAAAGCCAGAAGCACTAGTCCCAGAATCTCATATCACTTTTCGGGAATTTCATGGTAAGGGATTCTCTTTGGATTCTCCTTAGATTCGATATCGAAATCACAATCTTAACCATATGTTATGATTAATAAGGCCTTTTTGATGGAATCAAATGTCGATCAGGCAAAGGAGGGGACTAGATTTGAAAACCCGATTCCTAAGTTTAAGAAGCGAGCAGTGTCAGCAGTACGGGATTGGCCATCGGGTTGTGGACCAGCTTCTGAACAACACCTTAGGCAGATAGCAGTTGTGTTGCCTACGGATAGCGTCGACTTAGAGAGTCTTGTTCTAACGGTAATCAGGTGTGTAGATCTCTAACACACTAGTTAACTGTAATTTATATGTGCTATGGGCTAAAAGCCGGAAAGAGGCTGTGTAGACAGTCGAATAAAACCCAAAAAGGGTTAGGCAAAGGATGCCAGGTACGTAACCATAGAAATCTCTCTATGTGTATCGATATATATATGGAAGCCTGTTTTCTTAAAGATGGTATGTCGTTTTCAATTTTTTATGTTTGTATGCATGGGGTGGGATTATGATAATGAAGGGGAAGAGCATGATAGGTCACTTGGTGATCGGTGGGTAAACCACGAATATAAATGTTAGGTCACACAGTGATCGGTGGCCAAGCCACGTTTAAATGATTCCTGATTAATAGGAATAGGTAGTACGGCTGTTGATATGGTGTGTAGCGGTTGGTGGGTCGATTGTAGAAATCCCCGCGGTGTGATGGTTGGTACGGGTTGGTGTGTAGAGGATGGACTTTTAGGATGGGTTGGGCCACTTACCATTTACCATTTATCATTTAGCATATATTTATGTTTGTTGCCATTATGAATGGGCCGAGGCCCATAATGTGTTTGTGGGTCTCAGGTCGTTGTGTGTTTCGGGATTTATACACTGAGTCTTGGTGACTCACCCTTTTATTTTTCCTACTCTTTCAGATGAGCAGTAGATCGTGGACACGGGAGCCGAGACAGACTCGAGGGGCCATAAGGACTTTTATTTAAAGAAATATATCTTCACTTTAAATTCAATGTTCTCTTTTATTTTATTTTTTTTTAATTTTGGGAAAATTTATGTAATAAGGCCCCATAGTTTATATTTCACTACATAGTTTTAATACTTGCAACTTATGGAATTATGTCAAAGGTTTAATTGCATGAAACAATAAAATGGAAATTTTCTTGAACATTCTTTGAAAAAGAATAATAATAAGTACATACACGGTTCTATTTCCCCCTAATGTCGCTTATTTATTTAATTAATATCTAACCAAGTTCTGATTTCCAAATGAAGCAAAAGTTTTCAATGTACAACCCGTAGCATACCAGATCTGGTCAAACGTATGGGCCAGGTTTGGGGGTGTTACATCTCATATATGTGGCTAGATTTGGGCTAAATGGGCCACAAGAGCGTGTGGGCCCACTTGGGCCGAAAATGGGCCTTAGGCCCATCGCATCATTATCTAAGTTTAGAATACTTGAGTCGCTCGAGGCGACTATAGACCTTCTAAGGGGTTGACAAAAATTACTGAAATACCCTTGGTTTACAGAATTACTGAAATACCTTAGTTTGTAAAATTATCGAAATACCCCTAATTTGTGAAATTATCGAAATACTCTCAGTTTGGATAATTACCAAAATACCCTCGATTTACGAAATTACTGAAATACCCCTAAATTGCGAAATTAACGAAATACCCCTATAGGGTAGAATTATCGAAATACCCCTGTAGGGTAGAATTATTGAAATACCCTTATAAGGTAGAATTACCAAAATACCCCTATAGGGTAGAATTACCAAAATACCCTTGAAGGATAGAATTACTGAAATACCCTTGAAGGGTAGGATTATCGAAATACCATTATAGGGTAAATGACTGTTTTGCCCTCATGGGTAAATAACTGATTTGACTGTGATCGTATGACTGTGTTTTATCTGACTTGACTGTGGGCGTGTGGCTGATATGCTGTTAATATGTGTTGAAATGACTGTTACTGAGAATGGCCATTCTTCATACACGTGTAATGATTGAGCATGACATACACGACATATTGCATGGGGTTGGGACATTGATACAGAGGAAATTCTGATAGGGTCGCACGGGTAGCATGATGACTGTGGATCCAGTATTTATTTGTTAAGGTCTCACGGGTCACACGACGACTGTAGACCAATGGACGGCTTAAAGCCGCGTAATCTGAATATGGCTCTGTGCCAACCTAAATATGGCTCTGTGCCATCTTGATTATGGCTTTGTGCCAATCGTAATTACCCATGGCTATGTGCCTAACATATATATCGATGACTTTGTCTCGATCATATTTACCCAAGGCTGTGTACTGATTATATTGCCGTCACTGATGGCTATGTGCCAAACATAATACAGTTACTGATGGCTTTGTCCAATTGTAATACCACTACTGAAGGCTTAGAGTCGTATATATATGCTTAGCAGCCTTGCTGCAACGTTTGAGTAGTGCCGCTGTTGGTGCTACCTTTGGAGTGTAGGGATGGGTGGGTTGATATTCATATCCCCACATGAGTGTAGGGTTAGAAGGGAAATGGAGTGCAGGGTTGGATTTGGGATGGGATGCATCCTCATACTATTGTAGATCTGTTATGAGATCTATTATTGGTTTGGGCTAGGCCCAATTGATTCTGTTATGGGTTGTGACCCAAATGATATTGTAGTGGGCTTGGCCCACGTATGCCGTGGTCTGTACTGTATTGTTACTGTTAAAGGGCTTTGGCCCAGTCTACTTCGGGTTCTGTTTCTGTATACTGACCGTTACTCTAGAAAGGGGATTACACACTGAGCTTTCAAACTCACCCCGTTTTTAACTGTGCAGATAATCCCCAACCTTTGACGGTTTGGAGCTGCGAGGGACTCGGAGAAGACCACACACTGCTTATGTTTTCCGTTTTGATTATCTACTTTGAAATATTTTGATTTGGGTTGTAATAAGGCCTTTTAAAGTTTTCGCACTTTAAATTTTAGATTGGTTTTATTTTAATTTATATCTGTTAGAAGTAAATCGCAGTTTTCCGAAATGTTAACAGTTTTAAAACAAAACTACATTTTCGCAACATTTTTTAAATGGTTTTACGACTTAATCTTTTCGTAAATAAATTACTTTCAAAATTAGCTTCCGTAACTGAAAAAATGTTTTGGGAATAGAACTAACGTAACTGGGATTTTACTTAAGCTTTTAAACAAGAAAGGTTTTCAATGAAAACATGGTTTTCGAAAAACACTTCAATGTGACACCTCAGATTCGGGCCTAACTTCTAGGTCGAGTTTGGGGTGTTACAACTAATGAATTCAATAGTTGGACCTAGTTGTAAAAGTCTAAAAAACATAAAACTTTCAAGAAAAGAACAAGAATTGAACTTGCATGTAGTAAAAATATAAAAAACCAGCTTAGAAGAACTCTTCAATGGCTATTTTATGCTGGAGAAATGTGAAGATTTGTCTAGAATTCAATTTAGTCATTATTGTATTTAGTTAATTTGCAAATTTTCCATTTTTGCCTTTAGTTCACATTACTTTCTTACTAATTTTCATATCTCTATCGTCCAGCCTATGTAATTTAGGCCCAATTTCCCTTTAAATCCCTCTTATTTCTTATTTAAGCTATTTAGTCACTATTTCTTTAATTAACAAGTTTTGCACCTTTTTCAATTTAGTCCTTTTTAATTAATTAACTATCAAAACATTAAAATTTTCTAACAAAACTTTAATACTAATTCACTAACACTCCGTAAATATTTATATAAATATTTACGGCCTGGTTTATGAAATCGAGGTCTTGGTACCTCGTTTTCGACCCAATTTACATAATAAATTCTTTTAATTCACAAAATTCACTAATTCAAAAATATTTCTAAAATCTCACTTGACTAATAAATATTAATTTATTAAATTTTCAAACTCACTCGTCAGATTTAGGGATCTCGAATCACTTTCTCTGACACCATTGAAAATTAGGCTGCTACATAACTCTCTGAGTAGGGTCACACGCCCATGTGCCAGGCCGTGTAACTCTCAAAATTTCCTCACACGCCAGTGTGTCAGGCCGTGTGTTAGGCCGTGTAACTCATTGACTTGCATGCAAAGGACCCTTCAGGAGAGACACGACCGTGTCACCAAGCGGTGTGTCACACTGTTGAGTCATACACCCGTGTCTCAGGTGTTCATAAAATTTGCCTAAAATCAACTTATTCCCAACACCAATTCATGCATAATTCTATAAGCCTTTTGTGCACCTAATCAAGGCATCAAAACCATATCACATCATACATATAATAACCAATTCAAAAGTCCTATATCAACTAACCAATTTGCCATTCAAGGCACCTCAAATGCAATCATCAAAACCTACCTAAACATGCATGTTTTACCACTTACCAATCATTAACTACTAGATCCAAAAACTTACTAAACATACCTCAATTTGACCATTACTATACCATCACAAAACATGCCATTTTAGCCATTCAAAACATACAACATGAGGTAACTCAATGAAACAGACCATCAAATGATATAATAATGTAACACCCCTTACCCTTGTTCAACGCCAGAACACGGTACGAGGCATTACCGAAACAAAACACATACAGTCGTACTAAACTGAGACCTAAAATTTACATCCAAATTAAAAATTTTCAATTTTCATGACAAAATCCCTAATATGGACCTATGAGGCTCAAAACATACTTTGGAAGTGGTCCGGGACTAAACCGAGAACTTTGGAAAACATTGAAAAATTTCTTGAAAAATAGGGGCACACTCTTTGAGCACAAGGCCGTGTGGATGAAAATTAGGCTATTTACCAAGCCTTTTTCCATCCAAAAACACTTATACACTTATACAAATTTATCATCACACAACATGGTATTATTAAGCATTCAAACATCCACACTAAGACATCCACATGCCATTTACAAACCACATTCATCATGCATAATCACACACACACACTTAACCCTTCACATCATACAATTTACACAACCAGTCACATTTACCACTCATAATTATCACACATTTACTCATCCAACACATGCAAGCGTACACATCCTTGACATGCATCCTCATTGACTTATAACATAACAATTATTAGCCACATTAAACGGCCTTATACAACAATAACCATCAAATAGCATAGGCCAACATTCTACGCCAACTCATAATAACATATACACAAAATCAAGTCCCTATACATGCCATAGACTTAAAAATACTTGAAGATCGTTGATACAATACCAATCAATAACTTGTTAGTGTGATAGAATCTCCGAAGACCTCCAACTCGAGCTAGCATCTGTGACACTATAGGAAAAACGAAAGGAAGGGGGTAAGCATTATAGCTTAGTAAGTAGGTATGTAAATAATAAGTGATTTATTAACAGGTTTTTATAAATCTTCACAATATGTTCTCAAGATAATACAATCATAATTGCACATAGTTCCACTATTTACTCATGTTCATCTCAAGCTGTCTACTCGAGTCACAGTCACTAAATTATTTATATCTTGAGTTACGGAACTCCAAATTAAGTTTCACAAATTTTACCCGAATCTATATTCACATATCTTATTACCATAAAACTTTCAGAATTTTTGGTTTAGCCAATAAGTACAGTTTATTCTTTAAAGTCTCCCTTATTCTACTGTTTGACAATTTTGACCCTTCATCACTAAAAATTAATTATCTCTTCGTACAGGATTCGGATGATGTTCCCATTTGTTTCTATTGAAGGTAGGCTCATTAATAAATTTAAACATATAAATTTTAAACCATAATTATTTTTTTACAATTTTTAGTGATTTTCCAAATTCGAAACAAGGGATTCTGAAATCATTCTAACCCTGTCTCACAAAAATTCAAATATCTCAGAATATAAAATTCTTTTATTTACATCATTTCTTTTACGTAAAAATAGACTCATTTAGATTTAATTTCATATCTTATTCAATCTCTAATTCGATTTCCACCATTTATGGTGATTTTACAAAGTCACACAACTACTGCTGTCAAAACTAGCATGAGGCAGCAGGAGTTTGAGGTGGTTTCGAACTCTGTTGGGTGAGAGTTTGAATGGGTCTTGGAGGTTGTTATGGAGGATATCAAGGAGGGATAAGGGGAGAGATTTGAGAATATTTTCAAGGGATTTGGAGGAGAGGAGTGTTGTAGCTGAATTGTGCAACATCTATGTGCAAATTCGACTAGGGGAACCCATTTGGTGCATTTCGGCAATGTGAGAGTGAGTAGGTGCCGACTTCTTTTGGTATTTTCGAGGTTTGTTTTCTTATCTTGGCACATTTTTGACCATTCGGGTCTTCTTTTCTTTCAACATTATTTCTCGTTTGGCTTTTGGTCACTCTGCCGGAAACATTAGACATCAATTTCTTTTTGAAGTCTTTTTCTCTCATTCTTCTTTGGTCGAACTTAACATCTCTCTGCTTCTATTTTCTCTCGACCCAATTCAACCCCTCTCCACTCTTATGTTGTTGTTTTTCTTCTTAGTTTCTTTAGGGCCGAATAGTTCTTCTTCTTCTTACTATTTATTTTGGTTTTCTTTATAACCGAACTTCTCTCTCGCAATACCATATTCTTTTCATACTAAGCCGAATCTCTGTTTCTCTTTCTATTTCCCTTCGGCTCATAGCCTTGAACTAGATAGCAATCTCGTTCTTCTTTTGCTATGGTCGGTCGCGGTTTGGAGGTCGCCTAGACTTTCAGTAAGCTCTTATTCTTTCTTGTGGTGTTGGATGTTAAGCATTTTCTCTTTCTTTAAATAATGTTTTCTTTGGTTGTTCATGCGTGGTCGAATCCCTTTTTGTTCCCCAATGATGGTGGTGGCACTTTCAGTTTTTAGATCATTGCAAGGGGTGAAGGGGTTTATCAAGGATCGTAGTGGTAGTCAATCCTTTTCTTATCTCGCAATATAAGGTAATCATTTGGGCTAATATTGTAAGATGTTAGCCGATTATTATGGTGTTGGGTTCCTAAATCTTTTGATGTTTTCAATCTTTTAATAGAATCCGTGGATAGGCAGATGCACGATTAATCGGGTGATCAATTCTGTTAGTAGTCTAAGAAGGCTAGGGGCATCCGATCAAGCAAGGCTCGGGTTTGACATCCGTGAGTTTCTGCGCTATTCCAAAAAAGGTGTGTAATAGTACTGTAATTGCTAATTGGTCAAAAGCTTATAGAGTGTGTATCTGTACACCGTAAATCATTACTGCCCTAAAGCCAAAAGGGTGTGTGTAACTGTTTTTCGTAAATGATAGTCGGCTTAAAAGTCGAAAAGGATGTGTAATCACACTATCTCTACTATGAATTGGCCAAAGCCGAAACTTCGGCAGTTGAGGCCTCACGAGCGTGCGATCGCTCGTGTGGTAAATTGAGCCCACAGTCATGGGCAATAGACTATAGAGGCCACCATGAGCGTTCTCATGCTCTTGGGCCGTTATGGGCCTCGTTGGGCCGTGTGGCCCAAATGGGCTTGTGGGCCCCACACTGATAAAATTTACGATAACTGGAAAATACTAAACTGGGCTATAACGTTCACATAGCCGTGACTAAATTTAGGCTAAATGGGCCACACGAGCGTGTGGGCCCACTTGGGCCGAATATTAGGCTTTGGGCCCAATTACACCGTTTGACCATATATGTTATCTGTGTCACTTGAGGCGAGTGTAGACCTTCGGGATGGTTGTTATATGACTAAAATACCCCTAAAAGAGTAAAATGACCATAATACCCCCGTAAGGTAAAATGATCGAAATACCCCCATAGGGTAAAATCACCGAAGTACCCCACATGGTAAACGACTGTAATACCCCTGTAGGGTAAAATGACCAAAATACCCCCATAGGGTAAAATGACCATAATACCCCTGTACGGTAAAATGACCGTAATGCCCCTGTAGGGTAAAATGATCGTAATGCCCCTGTAGGATAAAATTGACCGCAACGCCCCTAGAGGGTAAATGATTGTTTTGCCCTTGTGGGTAAATGACTGACTTAGATTACGAATTTGACTAATTTGGCTGTGATCGTATGTCTGTGTTTTAACTGACTTAACTGTGGTCCTGTGACTGATACGCTTTGTATTATACAATTTGTATTATACAATTTGTATTATACACGAACTTACCTCGGACGTAGAAACAATGATATAAGTCGATCAATCGAGCACTTTGTTCATGCCTCGATCTCGATCCGAATCTCGCTTTTCTTGATCTATACATATTCAAATTTAGCTCATTCATTCACCAAATCATTCAATTCAACCCAAACACACATATTTAGGACATTTTACAAAGTAGCCCTCACATTTTCACATTTTGGCATTTAAGTCCCTATTTCATAAAATCATCAAATACACATGCTTAACCAAAGTTTCCCCTAACACTTATAAGCCTACATATTTCATTTATTTCACATTTTAGTACCTCAATTTCTCATTTTCACAATTTAGCCCAAAATAGTCAAATTCATCAAAAATTCAAAGACAAAATATGTTAATCTATCACATATATTTCATATTTCATCAGCTATCATCACAAAGCTTATAAAATCATCCATGGCATAACTCAAAATTATCATGAAATTCTAAAATTAAGGCATGGGCTTGATAGTATGTTAAGCAACGATCACAAAAACGTAGAAATTATCAAAAACCGAAACAAAAACAAACCTTAATCAAAGAAAACCATGGCTGAACCTAGAGGTGAACCCGGCCCGGCCCAATTAAAAATTTAGGCCTGTTCATTGGGCTCGAGCCAGGCCGGGCCCAAAAATTGGGCCTAAAATTTTGCCCAAGCCTGGCCCATATAAAAATGCTAAAACCCGGGCCGAGCTCGGCCCGCCCGTATTAATTTTTTATATTATTTTATATAATTTTTAAATATATATAATACATCAAAAATATTAAAAATCAAAATAAATATTTTTTAACAAATTGAAAATAAATTTTAAAAAATATGTAGACTTAAATAACACTAAAATAGATGCAACTTAACAAGCAAATGCCTCTAAAATAATAACAAAATTAACAAATGTCTTTTAAATAATAACAAAATTAACAATAAAATTAGTTTTATATAATATCTAAACAATAATAACAAAATAATAGAAACATAATAGTAAAATGGTAGCAAAATAAGGAGAAAAATAATAAGAAAATAATATTTAAAAAATAGTTTTTTTTCCATTAATGAATTCGGGCCGGGCCGGGCCCGGGCCAAAAATGCCTTACCCGAGCCTGGCCCATTTTTTTAAACGGGCCTTATTTTTTGTCCAAGCCCATTTTTCGGGCCTATATTTTTGCCCAAACCCTCCCACATTTCGGGCGGGCCTTCGGGCAGGGCCGGGCCGCCCGACCCATGCCCACCTCTAGTCGAACCTAGCTTGGTTTCTTTGCTTTCTTTTTCTTGTTATTTTTAGTAATGGATGAACACCTTATGACCATTTTCATGTTTCTTTTATTAATATTAACTTAATTATTGTTTTACCATTTTATCCCTTGATTAAAACATTATAAATTCATTCATTTAATGGTCATTTATGTCAAAATCCACTATCAATGGTCTAATATCAACATAAGGACTTCTCATTTAAGAAGCCATGGCAATTAAGCACTTCAACAATTAGCACGCATCTTTTGCATTTTATGCGATTTAGTCCTTTTTCGCAATTCGACACACAAACGATAAAATTTTCACATAAAATTTTCACACATGTTTAATCACATACTGTAAACACTAAGAATAATATTAAAATATTTTTTTGACCTCGAATTTGTGGTCTCGAAACCACTATTCTGACTAGGGCCTAAACCAGACTGTTACAACTCTCCCCCTTTAGGGATTTTCGTCCTCAAAAATCTTACCGGTGAATAGATTCAGATATTACTCTCTCATAACATCTTCAAGCTCCTAAGTAGCCTCTTCAACTCCGTGTCTGTGCCACATCACTTTCTCTAAAGAAATTTTCTTATTTTTCAACTCTTTGATCTCACGAGCTAAGATAAAGATCAGTTCTTCATTATACGATAAATCTGACTGAATCTAAACTTCAGTAGGGGCAATCACATACGATGGGTCAGATCTGTATCGTCGAAGCATCGATACATGAAATACATTATGAATCTTCTCTAACTGAGGTGGCAACAAAAATCTATAAGCAACCAGCCCGATAGGTTTGATAATCTCATACGGCCCGATGAACCTCGAACTCAATTTGCCTTTTCTGCTGAATCGAAGTATTTTCTTCCACGGAGACACTTTCAAAAATACTTTATTACCTATATGAAATTCAATTTCTTTTCAATTCAAATCTACGTAAGACTTCTGACGATTTGATGTCACTTTCAAACTGTCACGGATCACTTTCATTTTCTGTTCAATCTCTTTTTATCAAATCCACCCCGTGAATCTTATTCTCACTAAGCTCAGTCCAATACAATGGAGTTCTACATTAACGACCGTAAAGAGCCTCATATGGTCCCATTTTAATGCTTGACTGAAAACTGTTATTATATGCAAATTCAATCAACGGTAGATACTTTTCCTACGTACTTTCAAACTCAAGAATACAACATCTCAACATATCCTCGAGAATCTGAATAATCCGCTCGGATTGACCATCCGTTTGCAAATGAAATGAAGCACTAGGATGCAGCTTCGTACCTAGAGCCTCTTGCAGTTTCTTCCAAAACCGTTAAGTAAACCTTGGATCTCTGTCAGACACAATGGATAATGGTACCCCTTGCAATCTCACAACCTCGGAAATATACAATTCGGCTAACTTATCAAGTGAATAATCTTTTCTCACCAAAATAAAATGAGCTAATTTTGTTAATCTATCAACTATCACCCAGATTGCATCTTTCTTTCTCAGAGATAGGGGCAACCCCAACACAAACTCCATTGTGATTCTCTCCCATTTCCACTCAGGAATCATGATTGGTTGTAATAAACCGGATGGCACCTGATGTTCAGCTTTGACTTGCTAATAAACTAAAAATCTTGAAACAAACTCTGGGATATCCCGTTTCATACCATGCCACCAATAAAATTGTTTCAGATCATTGTACATTTTCGTACTTCCCGGATGAATAGACAAACGACTACTATGGGCCTAGTTCAAAATCAATTGAATCAACTCTGAATTTCTCGGAATACAAATCTGATTTTGGAATCTCAAACAACCATCATCATCAACTCGAAATTCTGAATCAGAATTCAAAGCACACTAAGTTCGTTTTGCCATCATCTCAGCATCAATTTTCTGAGCATCACAAATCTGAAGTATAAACATTGGCCTCATTTTCAACTCAGCCAAAACCAACCCATCATCACACAAATCTATCTGAGTACTCATTGCTCGTAAAGCAAATAAAGACTTTCTCCTCAAAGCATCAGCAACAACATTAGCTTTTCCCAGATGATAATCTATTACTAATTCATAGTGTAACATCCTTAAATCGGGGCCTCTACATTTTGTATGTGTTTGCATGTGATGGTATGTTTAATGTATTGGTTTGATATGTTTTGGGGGTCTAGGCATGACCTCGGGTTAGTTCTGGGTCATGGCCAAAATTTTTGTTTTAGCCCTTAAGAAGTAGGAGCTAGGTGAGATAGGGGTTAAGAGAATTTATTGGGGAAGGATGACTCAAGAAATCATTTGGAAAGGTGGCAAGGAGGCGCCACTTAAGCACCATGGAGATGACGCCACTTGCAGGGAGGGAGTGCCTGGGTTCGAGCAGCAGGAGTTGCACTCCCTGCTATTTCTTTTTGACGCCACAAGCTAGGGGAAGAGTGTTCAGGTGGGACTCTTTTGAATGGATGGAGAGGAGGAATTTGTGGAGTTTGACCCGTTCAAACAATTTTGAAATGATGGAAGGGAGGAAATGTAGGAGTTTGAGTTAGTTCAAACTCATTGGTAGGTGTTGGCCGAATTTTGGAACCTTGGGATAGGGGTGATATCGGTTTGGGAGCCTTTTGTTGGTGGCCGAATGTGGTGGGGTTTAAGGGAGAATTTCGGCTAGTAGGAGGGGGTTTTCTCTTTTCGTTTTTGTGTCAAAGCCGAACCACCAATTGCCTTTTTCTTTCTTTCTTTTTGGCAGCTCTTGTAAGTGGTCAGATCTTTTGTGCATTTTTTTTCTTGAAGAGCCGAATTGGTAGCCATTCTCTTCCTGGTGTTTTCGGTTCACTTTGGTTAATCTATTGCCGAATCCATCTCTTGTGCACTCCTTCTTCCTATTTCTGCTCAAAGCCGAAACCTACTCTCACATCTTCTTCTCCTTATTTCCTTTCTATTCCGTCCTCCTCTTTTCTCAAACACATTGCCGAAACTATCACCTTCCACTTCTCTTCTTTTCATCATTTTTTTCCCGAATCAAACCATCATTTGAGCCAAATCTTGATTCCTTTTTCTTCTATCTTTTTCGTTATTCTAAAGGAAGCCGAAACCTTGATTGCTCTCTTTTGTGGCCGAATATTCTTAGTCTCATTCTCTTCTTTTTCTCGCGTGATCTAGTCTCAACTCAAGTGCCGAAACTTCTAAACATCATTTGGGGTGTGTCGATCTGTGGTGTTCAAGGGCCAAAGCAGTTATCAAGGTAAGATGATGACAAACTCTTTTAGTTCTGGATCTATGCTATGGTCGAATGGCCTTGGATTCTTAATGATGTGTGAAACCGATTGAAGGGGGAGTTTAGCCAAACACATTGAGCCTTCGGGATTTGGTGGTCGATCTAGGTAAGAGTTTAACATCTCAATATCCGTTTCTTAACCATTCAAAAGCCGAAGGCTAACCATCTATGTGTATTAAGGTTTAGCCGATTTCAAGAGAGATCATCACGTGGTTCGGGATTTGGTTGGTAACCAAATCGGCTTAAGGTGAGTACTATATTTGGGACGACATCTTTTTGGGATTTCTAGTTAAGCCGAATAGGGCTTTTGATTACTAACTAAGCAGTGGCCGATTGTAGGAGCAGTGGGGGCATACGTTTCGGGATCTCGTAGTATCGCGTAGCTTTGGAATTTTTCGCTTAGATTTACGTTTAATCAGGTGTGTAAACTCTTACACAGTTTATTAGTATAACCTGCTTATTATGTTACTGCTTAAACCTTTGTATTCAGTGATAATGCCCTTTGGGCATGAGCTTGGAAACCGGGTAAGTCCCCTGCTATGTGACTTTGATATGCATCATCATGCTTTGTTAAATGCTATGCTATGCCCTATTGCATGATACATGATATTATGACACGTATGTGATGAACATGACGATGGGTTGATGAGAGGAGGGGGATGATTTATTTGGACTGTCACCAGTGGTTTTGACCACAAGATGGGTTGGCCCCATCAGTTGATTAGTGACTACAGCCACCAGTGGTTTTGACCACACTATTGATATGATTTGTGACTAAGTCCCAGTGGTTTTGACCACCAGTGGTTTTGACCACACGATTGATATTTGTGACTACGGTCACCAGTGGTTTTGACCACACATGGATATTGTGGCTCGTCCCAGTGGTTTGGTACCACAGTGGGTTGGCCCCACATGATATATTACGGGATTGTCATCAGTGGTTTTGACCACACGATGGGTTGGCCCCATCACTTGATATTTGTGACTTCGGTCACCAGTGGTTTGGACCACCAGTGGTTTTGACCACATGGGGTAGCTAAAGGAGATTGGATGGATAGGTTATGGGGTGCATGATTTGCATGTTTGCTAATGATCTGTGTAAGTGCATGAACTATCAGGTTAGGGATTTATACACTGAGTCTCGGTGACTCACCCATTCCCATACATTTTGCAGATGAGGCATAGATCGCGGATATGGAGCCGAGGAGGACTCGAGGTGGCCATGCATCTTAGTTTGGTGTTGACTTTAAACTGCTATTTCATTTTTATTAGCTTTCCTTAAATTTGGTTTTGGTTTTGTAATAAGGCCGCTAAGTTTATTTTGGGTTTTATTATTACTTACTTTTATTTTGTTTATATTTTACAAGTTGGATTTATAAATGTGATAAAATTAACTGGTAAAGAAACAATGTTTTTCAAATTATATCTCTTCGGGTTTTCAAACGTTACCATCGGGTAATAAAGTTCACATAGTAATAAGGTAACTTGGATATCTTTATAACTGTAAATGTCAAACAACTTCGGAAGCAAGTGGTTTTCAACTCAAATATACGCATTACACTCAGTTTTGAACAAGTATGATTTTCTTATAAAATTTGTAACAACAAGGTAGATTATCGAGCATGAGTTTCTTTTAAATCATCACACGATTTCAACATCATCTTAAACAAGGATTTCCAATATTTTAAGAAGGGTTTTCTAGGAAAATTACTCGACAAACTTATGATTTCAAAATGTTTTCCCTACGTGACATACCAGATTCGGTCGTGGTGAGTTGACCGGGTTTGCGGTGTTACAATTGTGGTATCAAAGCCAGTTTCAACAACTCGGCTGTGGGCCCGAGGCCCAAAAATGTTTTGAAAAAGGGTTATGAAACGTTTTTATGGGAAAAAGAACAGTGGAGAAAGCATGGCACCGAGTCTCCGGCACCAATCCGCCCAGGTAAGTACCCCAAACTGTCGCTTTTGGTTGATATGAGTATATGATTATGATGATGATGGCATGACTGAATAGTAGTAGGAACTACTTTAGAGACATGACCTATAGGATGATATGTACTCGCGAAACAACCCCGTATTAAAACTTTTTCATAAGACTGTGTTTTAAGAGACAGTGGAATAAAAGTCTAACGCATAAAACTTTTAGTCAGCTTGAATATATCGGTAGATATGAATGCACGTGGACGTGGGCGTAACAATCGTGGACGAGGTAGGGGTAGGATGACGGTCTCGGAACCGACAGGGTCTGGTCATGGATCGAAAAATGAGGTACCACCGCCGCCAGCTGTAGGCGCGGAACATCAGGATCAGACGGGTGGTAATGACGCAGTGTCACAGGCGGTGCTGCGGGTGCTGGAGAGGGTTGCGAGTGCAGGAGTTGGAACTGGAACTCAGAAATTTGTGGCCGAGCGACTCAAGGCGAATGGTGCAGAGGTATTCAGAGGTGTGTCTGGTGTGGCACCTAGCACGGCGGAGTATTGGTTGGAGGCGACGGAACGCATTATGGATGACCTGGAGTTTTCAGCTGAGGAAAAGCTGAAGGGCATAGTATCCCTGCTACGAGATGAGTCATATCAGTGGTGGCTCACAGTTAGGGATGAAGCGATGGCAGATGATCTCACTTGGGAATTCTTTAGAACAGCCTATCAGAGGAAATACATAGGGGCTAGTTATGTTGATGCGCAGCGCAGGGCGTTCCTGAACTTGGTCCAGGGTAATAAGACTGTAGCAGAATATGAGGCAGAATTTCTTCGATTGAGTCGGTATGCTCGGGGTATTGTGGGTACTGAGCATAAGCGTTGTGTCAGGTTTGAGGACGGACTGAGAGACGAGCTGCGGATGATAATTGCCCCACAGCAGGAACGAGAGTTTACCGTTCTAGTGGAGAAATCTAAGGTTGCTGAAGGGGTAAAACAATCTGTAAGGCGGAACCAGGATAGGGGCTGGAATAAAAGGAGTTCTGGATCATCTGGGATTTCTGGGAATCAGCAAAAGAGGGTTAGGTATGGCGGGCCGAATCAAGCTGCTAGGCCTGCTGCTACTAATACTCAGTGGCCGCCACGGTGTGCTCGGTGTGGAAAGTCTCACACGGGAGAGTGTTGGACTGGTAACAGGGGATGCTTTGAGTGCGGATCGCTGGGGCATCGAGTTAGGGATTGTCCACAGAGGTCGGCCAGGCTGCAGTCTAAGGATCAGGGTCGTGCACAGTATAGGAGGGATAATCAGCAGCCACAGAGGGGCCGTGGTGCAGGCAGGGAAGGTAATGGCTCTGGTAGAGGTCGGGGAGCACCGGGCAGAGGTGAAGGTGGTGTGGAGGCGAGACAGCCTGGATTGGTCTACGCAGCGAGGCATCGAGAGGAGGGCGACGCACTGGACGTTATAACCGGTACGTTCTTAATTTTTGGAGTACCTTATAATGCTTTAATTGATATTGGTTTGATGCACTCGTATGTTGCCAGTAGCATAGTGGAAACCCTAAACTTAGACTCTGAGATTACTTCTAGGAAGATGACTGTGATAAGCCCTCTAGGTCACTCTGTAGAAGTAAGTAAACTATATAGGGAGGTACCCCTAGAACTTCAAGGGTCGTGTTTTTGGCTGACTTGATGGAACTGCCATTTGGGGAGTTCGATCTAATTCTCGGGATGGATTGGCTAGTGAAGTATCAGGCTAGCTTGGACTGTGCAGCTAAGCGCATGGTGCTAAAGACCATGGAAGGTGAGGAGGTGGTGATGATAGTTAATAGGAGGGATTACTTATCTAATGTGGTCTCTGCATTGAAGGCTGAGAAATTGGTTAGGAAGTGTTGTAAAGCATTTCTGGTGCATGTCTGTGCTTTGGAAGCTAAGGATGCAGCTGTAAAGAATGTCCGAACTGTAAAGGAGTTTGCTGATGTATTCTCTGAGGAACTTCCGGGTCTACCTCCTGATCGCGAGGTTAAGTTCGGTATAGACATGTTACCCGGAACCGTGCCAGTATCTATTGCACCATATAGGATGGTGCCGAAAAAGTTAGTGGAGTTAAAGGCTCAGATTCAGGAACTGTTGGACAGAGGTTTCATCCGGCCGAGTGTATCGCCTTGGGGAGCTCCAGTGCTTTTTGTTAAGAAAAAGGATGGTAAGATGCGAATGTGTATAGACTACCGCCAGCTGAATAAGTTGACAATCAAGAACAAGTATCCGTTGCCTAGGATTGATGACTTGTTTGATCAACTCAAGGGTGCATCGGTTTTCTTTAAGATTGACCTTAGATCGGAGTATCATCAGCTCAAAGTGAAGGAGGCTGATATTCATAAGACGACATTCCGTACTCGGTATGGGCACTACGAGTTTCTGGTAATGCCTTTTGATTTGACCAATGCACCGGCAGCATTCATGGACATGATGAATCGGGTGTTTCAGCCGTATTTGGATCGGTTCGTCGTAGTGTTTATAGACGACATTTTGGTGTACTCGAAATCTGAGGAGGAACATGATGCACATCTTCGAGTGGTTCTACAGGTTCTAAGGAAGAAGCAGTTGTACGCCAAGTTTAGTAAGTGCGAGTTCTGGCTTAAGGAGGTAACTTTCTTGGGTCATGTTGTATCAGCTGAGGGAATTAGGGTGGATCCTCGTAAGATTGAGGCAGTATTGGATTGGAAACCACCCAAGTCAGTTGCAGAGATTTGAAGTTTTCTGGGTTTGGCAGGATACTACAGAAGGTTCGTAGAGGGTTTCTCTTTAATCGCAGCGCCATTGACTAAGCTGTTGAGGACAGGGGTTCCGTTTGTGTGGACTGAGAAATAGCAGGAGAGTTTTGACAAGTTAAAGAAGATTTTAACTGAAGCTCCGGTTTTGATTCAGCCTGAGGTAGGGAAGGAATTCACGGTTTACTGTGATGCATCACATACTGGCTTAGGGTGTGTGCTGATGCAAGATGGGAAGGTAGTCGCTTATGCATCTCGACAGTTGAGGCCTCATGAAGGTAACTACCCGACACATGATTTGGAGTTAGCTGCAGTGGTTTTTGCATTGAAAATTTGGAGGCACTACTTGTATGGGGAAAAGTCGATAGTCTATACGGATCATAAGAGTCTGAAGTACCTCTTGACTCAGAAGGATTTAAATTTGAGGCAACGAAGGTGGGTCGAATTGTTGAAAGATTACGACTGTTTGATTGAGTACCAACCGGGTAAGGCTAACGTGGTAGCTGATGCATTGAGTCGTAAGGTTGTAGCGGACTTGCGGGCTATGTTTGCTCATCTAAGTCTTTTTGATGATGGGAGTCTTTTGGCAGAATTGCAAGTAAAGCCGTCTTGGATTGATCAAGTTAAGGAGAGACAGCTGGCAGATGAGGTCCTGAGTGTTAGGAGGTTGCAAGTGCAAAGTGGTGAGTCGGAAGGCTACAGCTTGGGCACTGATGGAGTACTGCGTTTTCAAGAGAAGGTATGTATGCCTAGGGATGTCGAGCTGAGGTAGCAGATTCTTCAGGAAGCTCATAGCAGCCCATACGCTATGCATCCTGGAGGCAGTAAGATGTATCGTGATTTGAGGGAGCAGTTTTGGTGGCCAGGTCTTAAGCGGGAAGTAACAGAGTTTGTGGGCAGGTGTTTGACGTGCCAGCAAGTTAAAGCCGAGCATCAATTGCCGTCAGGGCTGTTGCAGTCAGTTAAGATCCCACAGTGGAAGTGGGAAAGGGTTACG
This sequence comes from Gossypium australe, assembly GCA_005393395.2. Taxonomy (NCBI): domain Eukaryota; kingdom Viridiplantae; phylum Streptophyta; class Magnoliopsida; order Malvales; family Malvaceae; genus Gossypium; species Gossypium australe. The sequence continues at coordinate 59,159,993 of CM016614.1, forward strand.
ATGGATTTCATTAGTGGACTTCCCCTTACACTTGGTAAGAAGGACTCAGTGTGGGTAATTGTGGATCGTCTGACTAAATCGACTCATTTTATTCCGGTAAGGGTGGATTATTCGCTTCAGAAGTTAGCCAAGTTATATGTGGCGGAGATAGTAAGGTTGCACGGTGTTCCAGTGTCAATTATCTCAGATAGGGATCCCAGGTTCACATTGAGGTTCTGGAAAGCTTTGCACCAGGCTTTGGGTACAAGATTGGATTTCAGCACGGCTTTTCACCCGCAGTCTGATGGACAGTCCGAAAGGGTAATCCAAATTCTAGAGGATATGTTAAGGGGTTGTGTTCTAGATTTCAGTGGTAGTTGGGAGGAGTACCTACCTTTGGCAGAGTTCTCTTATAACAATAGTTATCAAGCGAGTATTCAGATGGCACCATATGAGGTACTATATGGACGGAAATGTCATACTCCGACGTGTTGGACAGAATTGGGTGAACGACAGATGTCGGGTCCGGAGTTGGTAACAGAAACAGAGGATAAGGTTAAGGTAATTGGGGCTCGTCTTAAGGAAGCGTCGGACAGGCAGAAGTCTTACGCCGATCTTAAGCGCAGGGATATAGAGTATGCAGTGGGTGATAAGGTCTTTCTGAAGGTATCGCCTTGGAAGAAAGTGTTGAGATTCGGTCGGAAGGGCAAGTTAAGCCCTAGGTTTATCGGACCGTATACAGTATTGAAGCGAGTGGGACCGGTAGCTTACCAGCTTGAGTTGCCAGCAGAGTTGACTCAGATTCACGATGTCTTTCATGTTTCAATGCTTAGGCGCTATCGATCAGATCCGTCACATATTGTACCCGTTGAGGAGTTAGAGGTGAGACCTAACTTGTCTTTTGAGGAGGAACCGGTACGGGTTCTGGATTGAGATGTCAAAGTTCTGCGTAGGAAGTCAGTACCCTTGGTAAAAGTGTTATGGCGGAACCATGGTATGGAGGAGGCTACTTGGGAACCGAAGGATGTGATGCGGCAGCAATACCCTCAACTATTTTGACCAGGTAATTTTGGGGCCGAAATTATTTTAAGGGGGGTAGAACTGTAACATCCTTAAATCGGGGCCTCTGCATTTTGTATGTGTTTGCATGTGATGGTATGTTTAATGTGTTGGTTTGATATGTTTTGGGGGTCTAGGCATGACCTCGGGTTAGTTCTGGGTCATGGCCAAAATTTTTGTTTTAGCCCTTAAGAAGTAGGAGTTAGGTGAGATAGGGGTTAAGAGAATTTATTGGGGAAGGATGACTCAAGAAATCATTTGGAAAGGTGGCAAGGAGGCGCCACTTAAGCACCATGGAGATGACGCCACTTGCAGGAGGGAGTGCCTGGGTTCGAGCAGCAGGAGTTGCACTCCCTACTATTTCTTTTTGACGCCACAAGCTAGGGGAGGAGTGTCAGGTGGGACTCTTTTGAATGGATGGAGAGGAGGAATTTGTGGAGTTTGACCCGTTCAAACAATTTTGAAATGATGGAAGGGAGGAAATGTAGGAGTTTGAGTTAGTTCAAACTCATTGGTAGGTGTTGGCCGAATTTTGGAACCTTGGGATAGGGGTGATATCGGTTTGGGAGCCTTTTGTTGGTGGCCGAATGTGGTGGGGTTTAAGGGAGAATTTTGGCTAGTAGGAGGGGGTTTTCTCTTTTCGTTTTTGTGTCAAAGCCGAACCACCAATTGCCTTTTTCTTCTTTCTTTTTGGCAGCTCTTGTAAGTGGTCGGATCTTTGTGCATTTTTTTTCTTGAAGAGCCGAATTGGTAGCCATTCTCTTCCTGGTGTTTTCGGTTCACTTGGTTAGTCTATTGCCGGATCCATCTCTTGTGCACTCCTTCTTCCTATTTCTGCTCAAAGCCGAAACCTACTCTCACATCTTCTTCTCCTTATTTCCTTTCTATTCCATCCTCTTTCTCTCAAACCTATTGCCAAAACTATCACCTTCCACTTCTCTTCTTTTCATCATTTTTTCCTGAATCAAACCATCATTTGAGCCGAATCTTGATTCCTTTTTCTTCTATCTTTTTCGTTATTCTAAAGGAAGCCGAAACCTTGATTGTTCTCTTTTTTGGCCGAATATTCTAGTCTCATTCTCTTCTTTTTCTCGCGTGATCTAGTCTCAACTCAAGTGCCGAAACTTCTAAACATCATTTGGGGTGTGTCGATCTGTGGTGTTCAAGGGCCAAAGCAGTTATCAAGGTAAGATGATGACAAACTCTTTTAGTTCTGGATCTATGCTATGGCCGAATGGCCTTGGATTCTTAATGATATGTGAAACCGATTGCAGGGGGAGTTTAGCCAAACACATTGAGCCTTTGGGAGTTGGTGGTCGATCTAGGTAAGGGGTTAACATCTCAATATCGTTTCTTAACCATTCAAAAGCCGAAGGCTAACCATCTATGTGTATTAAGGTTTAACCGATTTCAAGAGAGATCATCACGTGGTTTGGGATTTGGTTGGTAACCAATCGGCTTAAGGTGAGTACTATATTTGGGGCGACATCTTTTTTGGATTTCTAGTTAAGCCGAATAGGGCTTTTGATTACTAACTAAGCAGTGGCCGATTGTAGGACCAGTGAGGGCATACATTTCGGGATCTCGTAGTATCGCGTAGCTTTGGAATTTTCGCTTAGATTTACGTTTAATCAGGTGTGTAAACTCTTACACACTTTATTAGTATAACCTGTTATTATGTTACTGCTTAAACCTTTGTATTCTGTGATAATGCCTTTGGGCATGAGCTTGGAAACCGGGTAAGTCCCCTGCTATGTGATTTTGATATGCATCATCATGCTTTGTTAAATGCTATGCTATGCCCTATTGCATGATACATGATATTATGACACGTATGTGATGAACATGATGATGGGTTGATGAGAGGAGGGGGATGATTTATTTGGACTGTCACCAGTGGTTTTGACCACAAGATGGGTTGGCCCCATCAGTTGATTAGTGACTACGGTCACCAGTGGTTTTGACCACACTATTGATATGATTTGTGACTAAGTCCCAGTGGTTTTGACCACAGTGGTTTTGACCATATTTGTGACTACGGTCACCAGTGGTTTTGACCACACATGGATATTGTGACTTGTCCCAGTGGTTTGGTACCACAATGGGTTGGCCCCACATGATATATTACGGGATTGTCATCAGTGGTTTTGACCACACGATGGGTTGGCCATCACTTGATATTTGTGACTTCGGTCACCAGTGGTTTTGACCACACGGGGTAGCTAAAGGAGATTTGATGGATAGGTTATGGGGTGCATGATTTGCATGTTTGCTGATGATCTCTGTAAGTGCATGAACTATCGGGTTAGGGATTTATACACTGAGTCTCGGTGACTCACCCCTTCCTATACATTTTGCAGATGAGGCATAGATCGCGGATATGGAGCTGAGGAGGACTCGAGGTGGCCATGCATCTTAGTTTGGTGTTGACTTTAAACTGCTATTTCATTTTTATTAGCTTTCCTTAAATTTGGTTTTGGTTTTGTAATAAGGTCGCTAAGTTTATTTTGGGTTTTATTATTACTTACTTTTATTTTGTTTATATTTTACAAGTTGGGTTTATAAATGTGATAAAATTAACTGGTAAAGAAGCAATGTTTTCAAATTATATCTCTTCGGGCTTTCAAACGTTACCATCGGGTAATAAAGTTCACATAGTAATAATGTAACTTGGATATCTTTATATCTGTAAATGTCAAACAACTTCGGAAGCAAGTGGTTTCAACTCGAATATACGCATTACACTCAGTTTTGAACAAGTATCGTTTCTTATAAAATTTGTAACAACAAGGTAGATTATCGAGCATGAGTTTCTTTTAAATCATCACACGATTTCAACATCATCTTAAAAAAGGATTTCCAATATTTTAAGAAGGGTTTCTAGGAAAATTACTCGACAAACATATGATTTCAAAATGTTTTCCCTACGTGACATACCAGATTCAGTCGTGGTGTGTTGACGAGTTTGGGGTGTTACACATAGCCTTTAGTAATTCTAACCATCTCCTCATCACAAATTCAATTCTTTCTGAGTCATCAGATTTTTAATCTATTGTGGTCAGTATAAATGTGAAATTTCTCACCAAATAAATAGTGACACCAAATCTTCAATGCAAACAATAGCTGCTAATTCAAGATCATGCTTCGGGTATTCTGTTCATGCGTTTTAACTGTCTCGAAGCATAGGCTATAACTTTGCCTTCTTGCATCAACACACAGCCTAAACTATTCAACGACGCATCACTGAAAACTATGAATTCTTTACCCGATTCAGGTTGAACTAACACTGTGTGCCTCTGTCAGCAATGCTTTCAACTGTTCAAAACTCTGCTGACACTTTTCTGTCGCTCAAACTACATCTTTCTGTAACAACTTCGCCAATGGAGTTGCAATTAGAGAAACCTTTCTCAACTGTCTATAATATCCCGCTAATCCCAGAAAACTACAGACTTAGACATTCCTCAGAGGTTTCCATCTAATTGCTGAAATCTTGCTCAGATCAACTTGTATCCCCGCAGCTGACACTGTATGTCCTAGAAAACTAACCTCACGCAACCAAAACTCACATTTACTAAACTTTGCATACAATTGCTTCTCATGCAGAGTTTGTAACACAATTCTCAAATGCTTGGCATGTTTCGTCTCATCACAAGAATAAATCAAAATATCGTCAACAAACACAATGACAAATCGATCTAATACGGTCTGAATATTTGGTTCATTAAATCCATAAATACTGTAGGAGCATCATTAGTCCGAAAGGCATAACTAAAAATCCATAATGTCCATACCTCGTTCTAAAAGTAGTTTTTAGCACATCTGATCTTTGACTCTCAACTAATGATAGCCTGATCTCAAGTCTATTTTCAAAACATTGTAGCTCCTTTTAACTGATCAAACAAATCATCAATTTGCGGTAAAAGGATATTTATTCTTTATTATCACTTTATTCAACTGTCGTAGTCAATACCACATTCATATTACCATCTTTCTTTTCACAAACAAGACAGGAGCACCCCCCAGGCGAGACATTCGTTGTGCAAAACCTCTATCTGTCAACTCTTGCAATTGAGACTTCAACTCTTTCAATTCTGTGGAGCCATTCTATACGGAGCTATTGAGATAGGGGTGTCCCTAGCACTAAGTCAATACCAAACTCAACTTCTCGTATCGGAGGTAATCCTAGAAATTCTTCAGGAAAACACATCAGGGAACTCATAACCACAGGCACAGGTTCAACTTCTTTTCTGTCACTTTTGTATCTATCACATAAGCAAAATAAACTTCACATCCCATTTTCACATAATTCAAAGCTTTCATTGAAGATATATAGCTGGTAGCCCATTCAAATCACTGGATTCAATTCGAACTACTCACCATTCTGACTTCTCAAATCAATACTCTTCCGTTTGCAATTCACAATAGCATTATGCAAAGTTAGCCAATCGACAACCAGAATTATATCAATTCATCAAAGGTAGCACATCAAATTAGCCGGAAAATAAATATCCTGAAACATTAGCGGACAATTCTTGCACTTTATCAACCAAAGCACACTTACCTAAGGGGTTCGATACTCTAATTACAAACTCAGTAGACTCAACAGGTAGAGTCTTACTAGATACTAAGTTTACACACATATGGATGAGTAGATCCTGGATCTATCAATGCAATCAATCAGTATAAAAAAGAGTAAAAATACTAGTAATGACGTCTGGAGATGACGCTTCTCTCGAGCGTGAATAGTGTAGGCTCGGGCAGGTGCCCTCGCTCAGATCTCACAGCAGTATCCATTGTTCCTTTTTGACTACCACTCAATTTTCGTGTTTCTGGGTGGTCTACCCCTAGCTGTCGTGTTACTCGGCCTCGCACTCGTGCATTTTCTTCTCACCACTCGGGATATTATAACGAACTCTATTATCCACATTTATAACAAACTCTATTATTATACTTGCCCCAGCATTCACCAATACGACGTCTTCTACACTGTCTACAATCAAGCTTTTACTTCTGACACTGCCAACTCGATTCAATTGGACTTGAGTTTTAGGACCAGTATATTGTTTCACACGATCTTTACTCGAATGTCCATACGAACATTTGAGCGATTGGTTGCATCTCTGAATCTCTTTGATGAAGAATGATAGACTTATTCATTGACCTTTTTCTTTCATCTCTAGCTTCTGAATCCGCTTTCTTCTTTCTTTACTAAGCTCCTGGATTTGCAAGCTCTTTCGACCAACACCAAAATTCATTCGAGTTAAGAAATCGAACCAGAAGTTTAATTCTTCATTCAACCCTTCAATAAATTATTTACACATAGTAGTTTCTCGAAATACATTCTCGTGTACTGACTCAATCTTACCAAATTCCCGCTCATATTTCGTAACAGACATACGGCCCTGTTTGAGCTCAAGGAACTCTTTACGTTTCTGATCTATAAACCGTGCCTGATATATTTCTTTTGAAATGTAGCTTGAAAGAAATCCCAGTGATTCTTTCTCTCGGACCCAGATGTAATGTTTTCCACCAATGATATCCCGTATCTCTCGGCAATGAAACAGCACATTTAAGGCGTGATCAGGAGTACATGATAATTCATCAAACACTCTAATGGTATTCTCAAACCAAAATTCAGCTCGCTCAGCATCATCATCAATGTGGCCTTGAACTCTTTGGCCCCATATTTACAATTTATCCACTGGAGGTTACTTCATCGGATCGGATCTATAACTTGTGGCACTACAGGGACTTGCGGGGACTTGCGGGGCTGGAGGTTGGAGGTTATTGAG